>JACDJE010000116.1:1221945-1284470 GCA_016647715.1 Pavo muticus
CCCCCCCCCAGCAGGGCTATAAAAAAAAATAGAGAGTATTGTTAAATATTGCAAGAATGAAAGATGTAAATGATCACACATTGTAGTTGCCACATTATCAGTAACAGCATTATCTGATTAAATTCACAGAGTTGAATTCTGCAGCATGTTTACATGAAGCCTTCAAGCCTGAATCTGTTCCTCCCTTTTTTCAATGTCATAGACGAAGGAGCATGTACTCAAAGTATAATTAATTATTCAATCCATATGTAGATTCTGAAAATAAAATCTTGAAGCTGATAGTGGATTTCCAGGAAACTGAAAAAAAAAAAAAAAAAAAAGCAGCAAAGATTACCAAAAAAACCCTTTGACCTGATGTATTATGTATGATTAACTTGGGTTTGTGAACAATGAAAATGAAACAAGAAACGAAGTTGAACTAAGAATGAAATGCACCATAGACTGTGAAAAATATGTAATTCTTTTCCCTTCCCCTTTTGTATCTTCATTTTTCAGAGTATAAAATACTCCTAGTGACACAGAAAGAGACAGTACAATTGCTTGATTTCAGCAAAACATTCACTGCAGTCTGAAATATCTGAGACTGTTGAAGGTGTGGTGTCTGGAGAGTGGCAGAGAAAGCACCTGAGGTGTTTGTGCAGCAGCAGGGTGCTGGGTTACATGATCTGATCTGATCTGATCCTCACCTATAACTTTCAATACCCTCATGATTTTTTATTTCCTTTCTTTTTCCCCAATAGTTTAGCTAAAATTTATACATGCTGTAGATTATGTTCTACATTCATTCAAGTATGCAGTTTACAATACCCTGTTCCTTTCAACCTTCCAAATTCTACTGATTCCTCTAAGAATGTCAATAACCTTCTTTGCTTTTCTCCTATGTTCTGTGCTACAGATAGAGACAGTCATTTTAGAGCTTCAACTCCAGCAGGGGATCTCGATGCTTTAAAGAGAACTACCACCAGTGTTCAACAGAGCACTTCACAAATGCTACAAGAAGCACATTCCCATTAGAAATAGACTAAACAGAGAGTTAGTAAGAGACTCACTTAAAAACTACCTTGAGGAAGATGCTCTTCCAGACTTTTTGGCAGTGTAAATCAGGCAGTCAACCTGTTCAGCCTCTAATCAGGTGGGAACTAGGAAATGTGGGAACATGACTCTGTATGTAATGTATTGTATTTTTGGAATACCTGCCCTGGGAGGTGGTGCAGTCACCATCCCTGGAGGTGTTCAAGAACCCCACAGACATGGCCCTGAGGGACATGATTAGTGGGTATGATGGGGATGGGTTGACAGATGGACTAGATGATCTTAGTGATCTTTTCCAACCCTAATGATTCTATGATTATTTGCTATGCTTTTTGGAATAATATTTTCATTTGCAAATTACTATCAAGTTAGAAAACAAGAAATTTTACAATTTTAGTGTTTGGGGATTTTTTTCCCCTTTAAAATTCCTAACCCACAGTAATACAAAGCTGGTCTTCACCTGTTACTATGGATCAGTCCTTCCCACTGACTGTCCCTTAACTGTTTGGCTGTAGTTTACCTACTTTGCCTGCATCACAGTAGGCATAAATTTTCTTACAGGAGACCAGACCTGAGAGCTGAGTGGCTTGATGGGTAAACCAAGAAGATACCTGGGGCAGCTGCTTCCAGCTGGGTCACCTCCACAGAGGCACCTTGGCACAAGAGAGGTGGTAAACACAAGAAGCATGAAGAAGAATGAGGGGTTGAAAAGTTTTTTCTTCCATATTAGGACAAAGAAATGAGAATACTGACTCATCACCAGACCTCCAGATGTATGAAGGACAGGTTTTCCTTTCTCCATTCTTTGTAAAAATGGCTTACATCTAGTAATGAAGGAGCAAAGGGATCTTTTGGTTCTTTCTTTCATGTTAATTTCCATGCCAGAAAACCTCCTTAAAACTCCATCCTTACAACTCCCTAACTCTTTCATGTCTCCCCCCACCCCTTTGTCCATCCGCTTTAACCACATACTGGGGTCATAAAGTCCAGTACCCTCTGAAGTCCTCTTTGTGCTGCTTTTAAATAAGTCCATTGTATATTCATTTACAAATGCTTATTTTGGTAACTATGTGCACTGAAGGTTACCCAGTTCCTTACTTCAGTGATGGAAATAAGATTGATTGTACTAAATGTCAACAACGATGGCTGGGCAAGGGAGACTGCTGTGGGAGATTCCTGTATGATTTCTTTGCACTTCTATGAGAAAAGAGCTTGAGATGATGGCTGATAAATGGCTGATAAAAGTGGTAAGGTGCACTATCACTAAGAAGGGTATAACCCCATGGGGGTAAGCAAGTGAGAACAGATTTGTGCAATAGCTGTCATAAAATGCATAAAATAAGAGTTTTCCTTTCTTCTCATAACAATTGCCTTGGTGTTGGGCACATGTTTTTCCTTAAGAAATTTCTTTCCTTCTCACCCAGATATTATTATTCCCACTGGTCCTAGCTGAACCATTTTGGGCAAGCCAGAGCTGCAGGATTTGAGTCCTCTTGGCATGTACAACGCACATTTAATAATATGACATAAGGCACTTCACAGATGTTAGCGAAGCCTCCGGCCACCTTTGTGAACTTCATGGGTGTGATAACTTGGGAAAGGATGGCGAACAAGGATAGGACTGAAGTCTATTACTCCAGGATCATCACTGAAGTCTCTTTCCATAGCCCTTCCTGGGAAGACACCTCCCTTCTCTCACCATGTCTTGTCTAGCCATGTCCTTCTCCTTCCTCCTCCCTCACCTACCTGCTCATGAGTCCTGCCCTTGGGACTGGCTGGTGGCAGTGGGAGTGATGCAGGTGTCTTCTGCCACAGATTTCAGCTTTTCTAACTTTGTAGATAATGAAATGTGACAGCTTTGGGTCAGAAGGTCACGCAGCTGACTAAATTAGTGCTCATGTTCAACTTACATGGAAAAAAAGGATGTGAATTATGCCTGTTGCTGTCATTAACAGTGATTTTTGAAACTCTTTAAAATATAAAATCATTTTAATTGCTTAGATTTACTGGATTTTGTTTTTCCATTTTTGCTTATATGAATACATTAATTGGATTTACTTGAACTCTTTGTGCAGTTCATCTCACAGAATGATTTATTGTTGCTGGGTTGCAAAATACTTTTCACATGGAGCTTTCTGGAGAGATCAATTTTGTTTTAATTTTTAACTTGGAAGCATTTCTATGGGGTATGGGTTTAAACTGGCTTCACTTTTGTGTAAATAAGTTTTGTGAGTAAATTTAACCTGTTTGGCTTGCTTTAAAATAATTTTCACCATTCACAGCCTGGAGAATCTCTAATAGACGGATTATTGACTGTGGAGGTATCACAGTCCAGGCTTGTGCTTATAAAACAACAGACTCAATAAGCTAATTTTATTGTCTTTTTTTTTTTTCCCCCTGAGTCTTTACTGTATTTTTTTGTTAATTGGTTGTATTCATTTGGTGCTGTCTGTTGTTAGCTTCACAGTCCTGGCTATGAGTACCATAACTGTATTTACTTTACAGACTCTTGTAATAGCTCTGTTCTTTACTGCTTTGACCCTTTCTGTTTTTCCTTTTTATATGGCAGGATATTTCTATCCCTTTCTCACAGGCTGGTTGCAATGGTTATTACCAAAGATGCAGTGACATGGAGAATAAATCAACTTCCAGGCCAATACAAATGGTCACAGATCATTTTGGATCCTTCTTGCCTTTCCCACTCTTAGTCTCCCCAAAGTACATAAAGGACATAAAGTCGTCATACAATATTATTTATAATTATTACTAAAAAGAGGAAACATACATAAAAAATCAGTTTTGAAATGCCAGCTGGCACAGAAAAAGGGCAAGACACAAAACTGTTCCTGGTCTGGAGCTCGTTGTTTTATCCAACGGCCTAAGTTTGCCAGTGTCTGCCCAAGACAAGGAGGGGATGTGTAAGAATCCTGCCTATGCAGGCATTAGATGACTTACTTCCCTCATTAGTGTTTTAACTTAGACTGAAATGGTAGGCTTAACCTCAGAAGTGTGAATTTTAATGTCTCATCCAAAGTTATCATCATTAGCGATGACCTACCCATGTGAATGTTTGGTTAGTTTTTGACGCTCTCTTAAGTTCATGGCTTGGACAGCTTCCTATTGCGGTGAATTCTGAAGCCTGCTTGCACACTGTGTGGAAGGGTGCTTTCTTCAGTCAGCTCATGGTTTTACCAACACTTAACGTTGACTGAATGCCTCCTTGAGTTCATGTTGTGAGAGGGATTAGGAACTTCTCTTTTGAACTCTTTCATGAATAATGAATTCTCTTATATACCACTTCAATGTCTCTTTTTCAGTTGTCTTCTAAGATGCTCCTCGACAACATAAAGTCCTGATCCTCCTGCAAATCTAGCATGAGATTTCTTTTTGTTGTTTAATTCAAATATAGGTGTCTAGATCATTAGTCTCTGACATTTGTCAAAAGTAGAGGTCTAGGAGAGAGTTTTAGCTGTGAAAACATGTAGTGATGCTTCCCTGACAGATTCTCCCAACATACAGCTATACATGATTGGGAACTGCCTGGACCCAAGATGCTGTCTGTAGATTTTTCTCCATTAATTTGAACTCCACAATGACCTATGGCACAGTTCTATGGCTTAAGAATAAACTGAATGAAAAATTATTTCCTCTTGTTTATCTGAACCTGATGCTTGCTTATATCTTTAGAGTGGCTTTTAGTTCTTGGACTGGAAGACAATTAGCAATCTTTCTTTTTCTATTTACCTTATTCTTAGCACAAATGATCTAATTAGGCTGTATCATACCACTCTGTGATCAGGTCCAGCGGATCCATTTCCCTAATCATCCCTGATATGACAGCTGTACCTTATCATCAATCATAAGGGTTGCCTTCTCTGTACTTCTTCTAGGTCATCTATGTCTTCTTGACATATCGAATTTGTAGGTGTAGCTCTGAAATATCCTCCATTTTACTCTTTCTCCCTTTGCTATTTTATGTAATATGACCTGCCTTTCTTAACTGGGACATTTTCATAGAGCCATTTTAACTTCAAAAAGTCTTTCCTAAGCGGTCATGAATTGTTCAGAAGCCCCCACCATGTACGTAATTTACAAGCAATGACTGGTTTTCCTGACCACATTCCCTCTGAATTTTGTGTGAGAACCCTCTGATGTTTCTGCAGCTATTCCCCATTGCATCTCACTCTTATTAGCCTCAACAGCTTTGTTACCTCACTGCCCATCAGCCTGTCTACTTTATAAGGATTTCTTGGACAGCATGGCTCTCAGCAGTGTGTTTTACCACAGTGCTGGATGGTCTCCTTCTATTGAGAAACCTGAGTATTCATTGCTGCTTTCTGGACAGACCTTCCCTCTTGCTCAGTGCCAGCTTAACTTCTCCTCCAGTCTTTGATGAAACAACCTGTCTAATGTATCTCAGAAATTCAAACAATCAACTGTACCTTGCTTGACTGTGGTCTGACTGGTTCATTTAATGAATTCTAATACATTCACAAGGGACTTTTCTTCCCTGTGGAATTATTTAGCTGATTACAATGTTCCTTATACATAACTTTATTGAAGCCTTTTGTGGCTTTTCCAGCCACAAGACTGGACACTTCCTGGAATATTTGTGGACCCACACTGTTCTTCTGTTCTCTTTCTCCTTAGGAGAAGTGATGAGTTCCCTTCCCTTCTTCAGTCTTGATCAGGTCATCTTCAGTGCTTCTTCAGAAAAAATGCCTTTGTATTCAACCTGTAAGTGTCCTATTAATATAATACCCTACTACTGTAGCACTTGGAATGTTGCTATGTGAAATAGATATATATGCCCAAATAGGCATACTAGTTTAAAATATAAGGCAGTACCAAGCAGATCAGTATTTAGCTGAGTTTAAACCAAAGAAAGCCTCTTCTGTTAATTAGATTTTTCAAATGAAGAGAAAGGCCCAGTGGTGAACTAATGGTTGGCTGACTTACACTAATGAGGCAAGGTGAAACAGGAGTAAAATCTGGCCATGATCAGCAAGGAAAGGAGAGCAGCTATTTTTATTCTGTGTAAGGCTTGTACAATAAATGAGACAGTGACATTCTTTAAGTTGCTTATATTGAAAAATAGTCCTGGTTTTGTTTCATAACATATATGCTCTTTTTTCCCTATGTTCTTTTTTTTGCTGTCTGTGCAGTCCCGACACTTAAGCCCAGTAAAATGGCCTGCTCTTACTTGCCTGTGGGAGGGGTATGAGAGCTAAGGGACATCTAAAAGAATTACAGCAGGTTAGTGTAAAACTGAGGAATTCCTCAGACAACATTTTGGCACTGGGGAGGCTTATGTAATTTACCCAGGGGTCAGGTTTAGCTTTAGCACTTCTCATTGTTTCCATTTGCTGCAACCTTCAGAAGAGAGACGATGGTTATATATCACCAGGCTAATTCTCACACTTTTCAGAGAAAATGGATCTAAATGGGCAGAATCAAGCTAGGCACTTCACGTTTTTTCTCTCTTCAGCCTGCAGCTAGCTCAGTGAGTGTATGTTTGCGCATATAATGTTCAACAAGAATATGTGAGCTGTTTCCCGGCTTTCTGGGCCATTTAGGATGAATAACTGTAGCTATTCTTGGAAAAACCTTGTGGCACAGCTAGTGCAGGGTAGGCCTCTACATGTCCATCAGTGGAGGAGATTGTTTGACTGCCGTCAATGGGATTTTGTGCTGGCGAGGGGGGCTGCCACACAGACCCCATTGTGGGACCCAGGCCTTCGCTCTCTTTCAGGATCAGATCTATTTGAGGACCAGGCACTCAATGCAGTTCGGTTTGCAGGAGGTAATGAATAACCTCTCATCTTGCTTTTTAAGGCCCCATTTAGAATACGCTTTTTCTGAAGTTTCAGTGTCTGGAGGGAAAAAAAAAAAAAAAAGTATATCCATAATCAGTTCCCTAAGTTTTATTTTTATCAAGTGTTGGGAGGAGTAGGGGCAGGAATGCTATGAACCCAGATCTGGTCCCCTTATCAGCCTGATCCATGAGAGTGTGAGGGGGAAGGTACAAATATGTGCTGTCTCCTCATTCACATGAACCCCATGTGCTGAATATGCCTTGGAGGGGAAAGAAAAGGCTTCCTATTTTAACCTCCATCCTGCCATGCTCACTAGTGGCTGTATGTCAGGCTCTCATGCAAGAGTAACTAGAATTGTCTGAAGATATGCAGATAAACTGCGTTCGCTAGTAACAACCGTAATTTATTTTAAAAATCAAATCTCTCTCTTTGTGACTGATGTAGAGACACTGAATGTTTAATTTCCTCTCTGAAAGGCTATAAATCCTTTGAATGGGGGCTTCTTTACACAAAGAAACACAACACAAAGAAATTACAAGGAAAAAAGACGGGAGTAAAATGCAGGCCAATTATGCTCTAGCTCTGGAGTGTTGCTGCCAAGGCTATTTATTTTCACAGACAGTGTTAATTTTGTATGCACACACACAGCTTTGCTTGCTGATACCACAGTGAATTTTAATTTTGGAGGAGGTTCTGGTTCTTGCCACCTTTAAGATCACCTTCCCATTCACTGAATATGAAAATTATTTTTGACTGGAGATCTCCAGGTTATTTTCTTACAGCTGTTTACTGGCTTTATGTGTCACCACCTAAAATGCTTTGCAGGTGATCCTTAAAAGCTCCTTATTGAATGACCAAATAGGCCAAATGGACATGAAGCCTTTCCTCTGGGTAAGACATAGGCCAAACGCCCTCTCTGACTGAAAGTGCCAGATGCAGATGAAGACACGAAGCAGGGTCACTGTGGTGATGTGTGATTGGCCGGAGTAACCCCACCAGCTGATTTGTCATCCCTTCTTTTCAGAATACAGAATCTTTACTTTTCAGAATTACATATACAACGTAGCTAATAACACTATATATAACTCCTAAGTGAATCATTCCTTAGAGTGTGTCCTGAACTTCTCCCTCCCTCACTGGAAAATTCTTGTTTGCACTTGTGGGGCGAAATTTTAAAAGGACCTTAGAGGTTTGCACCTGGCATCAGGTGCTTTAGCTACAGCAGATGTTAATTATGAGTTGGCAAGGACTAATGCTGACAATCCAAGAGTGAAGGTAGAATACGTTAAGCTTTCCTTCAAGGACTGTGAGAGTTCCTTCAGTATTCTGTCTCTCCTGGAAAGCACTCTTATACACGCGTGATTGTTCATAACTTTTTTCTCCTTTGTTATAAAACATTCCTTTTTTTTTGTTGTTTTTGTTATGATGATGGCCAGTTTTGTGTGATTTAATGATGCTTGTGAAGTGAGCGCAGTGAAAGTAGAGTCGTGTATTTATTTCACTTCGTTTCTGTTTGAGTTTAATTGCTTAACTGAAAAATTTAAACATTGTTGAATTTGGAGGGAGGACAACAAAACACCTGTTAAAGCTCAAGTCTGTAAATAAGGTTAATCTGCATAAATCCCTGCATTGGATTTTATGTTAATTAAATCTTTTGTGCTCTCAGTACACTAATTGAGGTGTGGAATGTCTCATTCTCCAGTCTCTTTTGCAAGGGGAACTGCAGGTGCTGAGCATTTCTGAAAAGTAGGCCAGCATGGTGCACCCACATTCAGAAGCTTCTTTGAATTTCTATTTACTAAACAAAGCTCTTATTTTAACTATGGTCTTTTGATTGTTTTATCCTTGGGCTTGCCTTAAAAACTCTATGAGGCCAGTAAAGATTCTTATGAGTTGGACCCCTACTGAGGAGCAGTATGGTAAGGAATAGTAGAGATATCCAAAAAAGCATCATAAAAATGTAATCTTGCACTTTCCAATGAATGAATAGACTTTCTTTATGAGATTTTACAAAATGCCAGCTGAACATAGCACATGATTTTGGGGAAGATGTTTCTGCTTATTACAAGAACAGCACCAAAGTTTGGGCCACCAAATAATACTGCTTTTTAACTTTCTTCAAGTGAAAACATGTTTCAATTTGGAAATCTGATTTCACAATATATACATTTTACATACAGAAATCACCAGGATTTAGGTTATTCTAAAACTGAGGTGTTACATGAGACATATATTTAAAAAGCAGAAAATGTGTTGAATTCTTGGATAGCAGACCAAGGCAGCAACTTGTCTTAGGATTTAATATGCATTTCTTATATTGAAGTTGCAGCCAGTCTTTTAATCCTTTACCACGAGTGAGATCTGGTGAGCATCTAGTCAACATTTGGGGTGATATGAATTATTAGATCACGTTCAATGGTATCTTTAATTGTGCTGGCTTTGCTGATTATTTTCCCCTCTGTTGCTCTGGAAGCTCCACAACTAAATACATTTTCAGACATTAAGCCACAGTGCTAAAGAATATTTGTTTATAAGTGGCTGTCGTTGTCAAGGTAGTGTAAATAAAAGCAAAAAATTCAGGTTGCATTTCAGTAATATTTATCTAACTTTTGCTTGATGGAAAGCAATGAAGTCCTATGTGTTATTTATACAAATGAGGTTAAATAAAGTGTGGTCCAGTATAGCTGCAGAAGTTTATAGTAGGATGTCTGTGATTCCACATGGAGTATTAGCTTATCTGGACACCTTATCTAACTTCTCTAAACACTGATTTAATTGTAAATAAAACTATGAAAACCCACCAGAACATATATTTCCTACTCTCCTAACAGACTGTATGTTTCTTTTTTATCGTTTCATTTTTGTCATGTGATTGCAATGAAGATTTTTATTTTGCAAATCCTATGGCCTTTGGTTGCCAAATTAATGAAAAACCAGTTCTTTCTCAAAACTTAGAAACACACATATCAAATTGTCCATAGGGAGCAAAGGTATCATGCGATGTACTTATCTCATGTAAAAGGTATGAGGTGACCTCACAGCCTCTCTGAAGTCAACAACAGCACTGCAGTGGACATGATGAGAGGCACGATGACTCTCTTTTTCTGGCATTAGATACTGATTTCAATGTGGATAGATTAAGCATATAGCAGCAGCCGACTGCTGCCTCTTAAGCTGCACATGAATGGGAAAAATACTGCCTATTGAATCTGCCTTGTCCATCTGCGAGGTGACAACCTCTTTAAGCCATCCATATCAAGCTAAAAGACCCAGAAAATCTGGGTACCCAACTGAGCTGCAATCACACGCTGTTTTGGGGAGTACATTGGGACTATGGTGGTAGACATTGAGGGGAGATGCCATGGTACATGTGTGGAAAGAAGAGAGTCATTAGTGACACAATGTTAAATATGCAGCAAAATAAACAAGTGCATTTGGTTAAAAAATAATTTTAAAAAGGCTCTCTACTCAAATGAGAAATATTCTCATTATTGCCCAAATTTGATATGAGCGAACTCTACATTTATCTCTCTCTCTCTCTCTATGTATACATATATATATATGTATATATGACATAGAAATAATTTGAGTAGGAGGAAAGCCTCTGAGGTTGCCACTCCATGGTTTTTTGACATTGTACATTTGATTTGCTAGGCTATTGTTTCAGTGAAAGGTGACAAGAACAGCAGAAATCTCCTCTTCTTCACCATATGGCTTGAAAATCCAGAATCTAAAAGTCAGACAAAGGATGGATGAGGAGGGTTTATGTTTTTTCTTTTTCCTACAAGTAAATAGCATTTATGGCTAAATTTTGATCAAACAGGAATTGAAAATTGTCACTTCTTCCAAGAACATAAACATCTTAACATAAAATAGGGCAAATTGATTTCTTGAGCACCCTAATTGCAGCACTGCCCTGAAAGGTTTCAAAAGCACTCATTCCTCCAAAACCTGGCTTTCCAACATATTGGCTCGACTGGGCTGCTATGAGTGAAGAATTGTCTTGGGCCACATATAAAATATATAATATAGTTTATGTATGTAAGTAACACCTTTTTAAATATATTTTTTATTAAAGTGTAAAAAAAAAAAAAAAAAAAAAATAAAAACTAAGAATTAGCCTTGCATGTGTCTAACCTGCTAATTTTTTCTATCAGTTCTATGGTGGAACATGAAAAGCAAAATTGATGGAATCCAGAGCCTGTTTGATTGTGGTGCTCCTCTTCCCTTCCTGCTTTAAAGTCTGTGGCAGTGAGGATATGGGCTGTGGGTCCCTCTTCCTTTAGTATTCAAGGCAGCACTCCCATGCTTAGGCAGTCTCTGTCCCTTTCTGGCTTCTGTGTAGATGGTACAACAGCTGGCTCAGAAATACATGTGCTTTGGGGCCTCTCACATTCCAGTTCCTCCTTTCAAAATCCAAACCATCATCTAATAACCACAATCCTTCATGTCAACTGTTCCACATTAAAAAGGAGATATAGTTTTGGTTTGCTAAACAAGATGTCCTTAGGGCAGACCTGCTAATGATTAGCTGATGCAACAATGCCCAATAAAATAACTTGTAATAACAAAGTAAATATTACCACACTCAATAACCAGTGAAGTAATTTCATTCTTTGCTCATTTGTAGAATTCAATTGGGAAAAGTTTTCAGAGAACTAAGGATCTAACTCTTCCATTCACCTCATGCTCACTTCAATGCATTGCTTGAATTTTTGTTGATGATAACACAACTTCTGCCATCTTTCATTTGATTAACTGGAAGTACAAACAAATCATCAGAATACCACGATTGCAGTTCCGTCTCCTTAGTATGCTGTTTATTAACTCTCAGATCATTCAAGTGAATAGGAAAGGTTATCAGATTAAAACATAAGAGGAGTTAGGAGCAAGAAGACAATGACCCTGCTCAACATTTCTTTGAATGCAGTGAGTAGAGTGATACTGAAAGAGCCACATGACTCAGAAATTACAGCTGAACCTATACAGCAAAACTCATCATTGGGGCTTGAGCTGTGTTATCAGGCCAAGATTTAGGAAAACATATGGCAGCAACCCAGAGAGCATGGCACAGGGAGGGAGGCATTACCTACCTATCTACTGGGTGGGTTATGAACATAACCCACAGAAAGCACTTACTTTGGTTTCAGTTTTGAACCCATAGCTTTTTCTTTACCGTTTTTAATGATGTTTGCAAATAAGAGATGTTTACAAAGATCTACCTGAAAAACATAATATCTCATTTGTTGCTCTGATTTTGCATTTGGCAATGATTTATCATTTGGGCAACAACCGGTAGTTTTAAAACAGTAGGTTTTGCCAAAGCTCTGTTGGCCTTTAGATTTCAAGGCTAGTTTGTAGCCATTTCTATCTGAAATAGGAGAACTGTTCAACATTTTCTCAAACTTAATCTTAAAAATAAAAAATCTCTTGGTACAGCTACTTTTTTTTTCCCCAGCTAAAGCAAGCAGTCTTGTTATAGTAAAAATAACTGCCACAAATTCATTTTGCTCTTAAGTTTGGGCAGAATATAACTTACCTCATCTTTAAAGAATAACATTGGCCCTTTTGCTCCCACTATCACTGTCTCTTTGGAGACGAATATTCAAAGGTAAAGAGTCAGCTCTTACTGCCATACAACTTTTTAATGAAAGACCTAAGTTCCCACGGTGAAACGTATACCAAATTTTATTGAACCTGGAAAGAAAGGGTTTCTCAATGAGAATGCCCAGAATCAGTTTCACTTGGGCAAAATAATTACCTGCAGTTGTCACAGGTGAAAAGTGTTATCCAAGGAAGCCCATATGCCAGTCTATTAATTTGCTGAGAGACTAGGTAGAATACTTTGAACTGGATTTTGCTGCCTATTGGAGAAAATACTGAGCATGTCCCTTGACTGATTCTCAAAATTGTATAATTAATGACTCCAGAGAGAATAAGAAAGTTAGAAAATTCTTTGAAAGGGTACTCAGAGTTCTGAAACGACATTTTAACATCAAGTAATCAGCTGATAAGATTCCCCAGTCTATTTAAATATTCATTGCTTTATGCATGATGGTATCAATCATTCTCACAAAGCACAAGCTCCTGACAAATCTGTTTCTCCCCACCACCAGATTTCTCTCTAAGTATGAAGCACAATTTACTACCTGTGTTGGTATATGGAATTTCTAGTGACACTGGCAAGAACTGTGTGCTCCCAGTTATGGGTACAATTTAGCCTTTAAACAGTTCTTCTCCAAATGAGACCATAGGAAATGGTACCACTCTGGCCTGCCAAAGGAGCTCTAGTTTTCATGATTTTGTATAATTTAGTCCTCTTCTTTGCAGTGTCCCAGAAGTAGTAAAGCTCCATTTAAAAATGTAATTCCTAGGCCAAATAAATAAATAAAACGAGGAAAATCTATGAAATGGTACCCAATGGATTTTGTTTGAAGATGTTTTTATTTCCTTTGCATGGACATAAGTTTGATTAATCTTGGGTTTCTCTGGGGTAACTATTCCAGAACTGTTATTTTCCTGCAAGATCATGCACAGACAATATTGTTCTATACAATTCTGATTTCAACCAGTTCACTTTGGATGTGTACCAGTAAGATCACGTTCTGGATTAATTCACTAAATGCTCAACTGTTAGAATGGAGAAACTTTTTCTCCCCAGATCACAGTGAAGGTCAATGACTCTTCTCAATTGGAACATCCTGGTTACATGAGCTAAATTACATGAAGCCAATGCTCCTTGAATATACCTTTATGCCTTTGAGCATCCTTTCCTTCCCTGGTTTTTCTCGAATTTCCCACCTGATGAATCTGTCTCAACAACAAAATAGAAGGAAATGTCCCTTGCTCACTATAACATGATGGAAAGTACAGCAATAATAGCAGAGCAGCAAAGTCTTTGGCTGCAGCAAACAAGGACAAGCCCAAACGTGACAGCTATGGACACAGAAACAAAGGAAAAAAAGCTACTTACCTTTGAAAAGCCTCAAGTAGGCAGGGATCTCCAGATGAGATACCCTCACCTCCCCTGCCAACCCTTACATGAGGTCTGGGAAGAGCTGGATCCTGGCCCCACCCCTTCCGGTCACTCAGGTGCATTGCATGCACTGAGCTCCCCTGGATTGGCCCTGCCTTCCCACCAGGCGCTCAATTACTGGTTCAGGCTGTGACTCAGCATTTTTGCTTCACTCACGTACGTTTAGTCCAGTGTCAATAAGATAAAAAAATACTCTCCAATCGACTTGATATCTGTTTCCTCATAGAGATACCGTCTCCTCTCCCATTTCATATCAACTGGTGTTCCCAACCACTATTGCTCTAACTCCTGGCCTGCCAGTAGAGTGTGTTATCTGCTGCTTTCCATTTTTTTTTTTTTTCACAATTTTTTTTTGCATATTTATCTTTTTGGAGTGTATGTTCATGTCACCAAACACATACCAACTCATTTTAGGCTTTCTTTGGTCAATCTGCTGTTAATCTCTGCTTTCAAGGGTTATGCCCTTGTATCCTTTAAATAAACACTTATCAATCACATAGTCATCAGTGTAATATACCATGCAGCACTAGGGAAAAAGAAAAAATCTGAGCAGGTGAAGACTATCTAAGGCTTTATAAGATTACCTGCCTGTATTAAAGGATGTAATCTACAGCTTTGTGATGAATCATTGAGCTAAAGATTGCTATAAAACTTACTATTTCTCACTGTACTAATACTACTAGAGAAAAGACACCAGTGTGTATCAGAACTTAGTTTATGGTAAGAGACAGACTAGGATAAAATAAGCAAGACATGCATACATATTTTCTTGTGTTTCTCGTTTAATCTAGAACCAGAAGAATTTCAGTCCTACACAGTCATCTATGAAAATAATGTGCAGCAATTCCTGTGCCAAGACATAGTAAGCAGTACCATTTTAGACACCCTGTCTACCTTTCACATACTTTTCCAGTAGATGCAAATGTGCTATAGGATGCTATGTCACATTTTTCAGCCTCAAGGATGTGTCTTCGAACATCAGAACATCAGAAGTTACTTTGCATCTGTTGCATTAAGTGCCTGTGCTTAGGCACTTGAGTCCTTCCTTACATGTCTGAGTCCCAGTGAAATGCTCTGGCCATGAACACAATTTTTCCTTAAGATAAAAATGCTTCTAGCATTAGAAGCCAGCATGGAATCTAATTCTTCATTTCAAAAGGTATTGCAATGGAAGAAAATTCTGCTAAGTGCTCTAAATGACATAATTAAGGACACAACATGAACATGAAAATTACACGTCTCCACGACAAATTGATAACTTTCCTCCTGTCCCTTTGAAAGAAAACATGGAGTGAAACTTGAAAATCCTCAACAATCCCCATTTTATAAGATTGTAAACATCTTAAGTGATTTATTATCGCACTAGGTATTTTCTTTACCACACTTGGCTTTGAAACACTCTTTTAAACACAAACATACCCTCTACTACTTGCATGGCGTAATACCGTGAGCACCAGGGTGCAGCGATGGTGGGTGGGCTCCTTTCTTTTTCTTGTTAAACACACAAATTCTCCAGTATTGTAAATACCAGCATACATGGACAACCTGTATGAGATGGACCCATTCTCCTAATCCTCTGCTGCCTCTCTTTCCTTTGAGTTAATTCAGCAAAGACTCATGTGTGTTGGGAGGTGGAAGATGAAGTCATGCAAATCAACACACCTTAAATCACTGGGCAACAAAGGAACCCTGTTGATCTCCCCAGATTTTTCCGTCCTGGAATGAAATCCCACATGAGGCATACCAAACGCTTCTGCTTAAAACAGAAGTGCCGATTTCTCTTCTGGGGCCAAACACCACTCTTAGAGGCATGCATGAGGCCCAAATGAGGGAAATGGAAGACAAATAGAAGCATCTTCTAACTGAATTTGACCCAGAGATAACAGTGAATTTCCTATTCGTGTTAATTGAATGCAGTGGTGGCACTGAGATTGTTACTTACATCAAATAGTAATCTTCCTCACCTTGGTAATTTTGCAGTGAAGATCTCCCCTATTGCACAGGGTAGAGGTCTCTCCTGCACTTCCCCATCTCAAGCAACCTAAGTCCAATATGCAACATTATCTTCCCTCAAAAACCTTACTGAATGTCTCTGGGATTATGCACCCTCAAGAAAATGGAAAAAGCAACACATTTTCTTGCTGAAACCTATTAGAAGTTGTGAGAGATGTGAACAGCCAGATTCTCTGCTGCAGTGACACATTTTGTACTGTTAGAACAATGGGACCAGAGTGAGATGGATCTTCCAACCATGCAATTTATTCCATTGTTGGGAAATCTCTAGCCCCAGTGGCTGCTGCAGCTGGTAGTAGGCAGAATACTGAAGACAGGAGATGACAGGGTTAGTATTGCTGTCCTCTGCCCTTGTGAGCTCTTGATAAACAGCTGGTTTAACTTAGAGAAGCCTCAAGGCCTTTTCTTTTTTAACTGCTCGTGATCTGGTTCAGATAAAGCCAGAGCTGGAAAGCACCAGCCAGCTCCACTGGCATCCTCTGACCCTGCCACTGCCACTGGCAGAGGTAGGGTACTGCCGAGAATACCCACAGAACTGCTGCTTATCCCTATGGGAGGCTGTTCTTTTCGTGCTGCTGTCTCTGCATGCAGCTTCTAATAAAGAGGCTCTCCTTTTTCTAATGTAAAAATGAATTCCTGCCCTTAAAAAGCACTGGTTACACATGTGTGTGATTCTCGGGAGCCAAGAAACACCCTGGATGCTTGTCTGCTGTGATCTGCATAGAGAAGCAAGGAGCCAGTGTCCCCAGTGCCACCGTATTGTATGTTTAGTCCATGCTTTCCTGGGACTAGGGAACTGTGAGTTTGAGCGACAGGCTGGAATGGGGGGACTCCACTCACATCTTCATTTTCCAGCTGACCTATGGGCAAGAATTCATCCTCTTATTTCTCCAGCTGCTTCCTGTTATGAAACTTGTGGGAGCTTTGTGACAGCTGCCCATCCATTTCGGAAATTGTCCGATGGATTAGAAGTTATTAGGTAGAAGATGTATTGTCCCTCCCCTGCATAAAATACATAGTTTCTTTTGGAAGCTAGAACTAAAAATAAAAACAAGACTGCTATTTCTGGTCATGTTCTTAATGCTGGATTTACATTTTTTTGACACCAGTAGTATCAGTTGTTCACGGAGATATGGCAGCCTCCAAGGCTTACTGCTGCTGGCACCCTTGTAACCAATTACACCAGGGTGAAGGGAGCTTAAACTGCTATCAGTTGAAAATAGAGGTATTTTAAAATCACTTTGTGGGGCATATATCACTACAGAAGGTTCTTAGTAACCATGAATCAAGCCTTGAACCTCTTACCACACGTTAGGAAACCATGTAAATCTTTCCATGACGAACAATGGCTTTCACTCGAAGTGACACTGTTAATGGCAAAATGGATTTTTTTAAAAAGAGGGATAAAGAATGACAATAAAAAACCCTTCGGTCACTTGACTTCCAGATGCAACTAATTGATTTGAGGGTTGGCGGGGCTGTGGCCGTGGCAGCTATTCTGATGTAGTAATTAATGCAATCATCCTTCTTTGTTATTACTTTAATAAGGTAAACACCCCAATTAAATAAACTAAACCAGTTGGCTCTGGCCAAGAGCTCGCAGTTGCGGTGAGCAGCGTAACAGCCTCACAGCATAAAACTTGGACAGGAAAGAATGAATTACATTAATCCCTGAAGGTTCTTAGTGGAGACTTTTGAAGTTTTGACTTTAAAGTTAGAGTGGAAAAGGAGATCTGAAGCTCGGAGGCTGCTCACCCTCTGGTTCCTGAGAGAAAGCGACTCGTGTCTGCTGAGTGCCCTGGATCCTGCTAAAGCAGTCTTGAGATAAGCCTGGTTTCTGCAAACACTTATGCCTTATGTGCTTATCTCCACTACCATAAATAGTCCCACAGCAATAAAAGTTAAGCAAAGGCATAAAAATCAGTGTTGTGAACAGGTAGCTTTTGTGTCATATTGGAGTATTGGTACAAAGAAGGAGAATTTCAGCTTTGCTTTTGACCAAATAACTACTTTTTTCAAAGTAGTTTGCAGCAGAACCCGCTTTCAGCAGCATGACTATCTGGGCTGCTCTAACTGTTTGGGCTCTGTCTGCTTTGGACGTTCAGTCTAAAGAAGGGTATTAGGAAGGATGTCTGCATTGTTTGCTTAAAAAGGATCCCTTCAATAAAAGTGAATTTCTGGAATGCAGCAAAATGGAGAAAGCCAATTAACTGGTGAATAATTACAATATTTGTCTCTTCTATTTACTTAGATGATTTGTTTGTAAGACAAGTGCAGCCTCAGACATTTTTTCAGATATTTGAGATTTCTCTTGCATTCTAAACCTCTTGTCTCAGTGGTTTTACTGGCAATGAACACTGGAAGTGGTCTGAGAACCTTCAAATATTTTTATTCAAAACTCATCTGGTTGCTTTCAGAAGTCCCACGTGACAAAAAGATTTGGATTTCTACTGCCTGCTCTTCTCAGTGATGCCTCAAGCATCGATAACCCAAATGATAACTCATCAGATCCCCGTCAGAGATTGGCGAAAGATGAATTATATCCTTGCAAATGCATGAGTAACTTTTGCGGTGAATAATGGAGTTTTCAGAACGGTGAGTGCAGAGCGTGTAGCACTGGGGTAGATTTATGGTGAGCACGGGTGGTGGGGGGTACGGCCTCCTTCTTCACGTCAGCCAACATAATGTGCTGGGGGTGACATCGGTGAAACAGTCTCAATTTGTGGAATTCTTACTTTATTATTTATTGCCAATTAACACAAATTTCTCACTGCCGATTAGGGCAGTGGGAAAAACAAAGCACAAAGAATTCAACACTGAAGCACACAGCTTTCCTCTCCCTTCCCAGCGCTCAGCCTAGGTCTGACACCTCTCCCAGGTCCCATCTACACCTCTCTGATTTCCCACGCAGGATACACTTGGCCCACTCCATCCCCTTTGGAGAGGTGACAGGTTTCCTCCTGCTGTGATGGGTGTTTGGGATCCTTCCCCCAGCCGAACATTTTCTTGTTGACTTTTCCATTTGTCATCCCTTCAGGTAGCACTCAGGGAAGAGCGAGATGTTAGCCCATGAATCACAGAATCATAGAATGGCCTGGGTTGAAAAGGACCATACTGATCATCTAGTTTCAACCCCCCTGCTATGTGCAGGGTCGCCAACCACCAGACCAGGCTGCCCAGAGCCACATCCAGCCTGGCCTTGAATGCCTCCAGGGATGGGGCATCCACAACCTCCTTGGGCAACCTGTTCCAGTGTGTCACCACCCTCTGTGTGAAAAACGCCCTCCTAATATCTAACCTAAACCTCCTCTGTCTCAGTTTAAAGCAATTCCCCCTTGTCCTATCGCTATCCACCCTCCACTGCCAAGGAACACACGAGGCTCGTCGGTGTCCTCCCTCAAACTGAAGAGAGATCATGAGGAAACAAAAGTATATAAAATCATGACACAAATCAGAGCATCACTCCAGCTCCCTGAGCCGTGGCTCAGCGAACCCCACGTGCCCCCGCAGCCCCGTGCCGGCCGCAGCGGGCTGAGCTTCCCGGGAGCGCCACAGGGGGGCACGGCCGGACAGGGAACGCGCTGTGCTGTGCTGTGCTGAGCCGTGCCGAGCCGTATTCAGTCCGGCCAAGACCAGACAAGCCGTGCTGTGCCAAACTATGCTGAACTATACTAAGCACCGGTCCAAGATCTGTCGAGCTGAGCTGTGCTGCGCCAGAGCCTTGCCTTGCCAGGCGGACCCATGCCATACCGAACCAAGCCATGCCTTGACAAGCCATGCCAAACCATGCTAAGCCAGTCCAACACCAGCCAAGCTAAGCCATGCCATGCCATGCTGAGCCAAGCAGTCCTGTGCTGAGCCATATTAAGCCAAGTTGTGCTCTGCCAGGCTAAGCCATGCTAAGTTGGTCCATGCCAACTGAGCTGAGCTGATACATGCTGTGTTGGCAGCATGTCTTGCTGCATCCAATGAAGCCCACAACCAGAAGCGCCTCAGGTTAGTGCAGGTTTGGCCCTGCCACTTACTATGGGTAGAATGCAGGCTTGACTCAGGAGAGATGGCATCTGTGGCACCATCTGAGTTTGTCTCTTGCCATCTGTGTATTTGGCAAGGGAGAGAGAGGTGGCCTCACTCAGCTCACTGCCAACCTTAATTTAGGGCCACAGGTTTGAGAATAGTCCCTTCCCTTCCCTCCTCCTCCCCCTCCCCTTCCTCACCCCTTCCCCAGCCTCTGGCTTGCCTAAATAAGAGGTTGGTTTGTTTCAAATTGCTGGAGTTGATCAGGGGTGTTGAAAAGCTGTGGTAACCATTAATGTAAACCTGATTTTGTGTATGGACCCAGATCTCCTTCACACAAACCAAGTGCATGTGGCCAGTCACAAGGAGGGCATTTACTTTCTCAAACACTAGAAAACTCCACTGAAACACAAAATGCAGAAATCCCATTGCTGTGGTGTCGGTCCTGGCATCCCACATGCTTCTAAATGCCTTGGTTGACCTTAGGCACTGCAAAGGAAGGAGATAGCTCTGTCCTGCTCTGCTGTGCCAAAGGTGTGCAAGCATAGGGGAAACTTGCTGTCTGCCAAGCAGAGGCTTCTCAGGTGACCAAAGCTAGGAGAGGGGCATTTATTCCCTGGAAATCTCTTGCACCATTCCAATGGGAGGCCCACAGTATTGCACAAATGACAGTCCACGTGGAGGTAAACCTCAGGGCTTCATTGGATTGGTCCCTTGCATGTGTGTGCACGGAGCTGCAGGGTGAGGGACTTGTACGTTGCCCTCTCGTTATTACAGGTGAGGCTGAGGCAGAAGGGGGCCTTTCCAAAACTGGTCTGCGGTCCTGAGGGATTTCACAGTTGAGTGAATGAGAATTGGAGTGCAAACAGAAACTTTTCAATCCTTCTGAGGAATGAACGTGGGGAGGACCCTGTGCCAACTATAACAGCCAGTGTGACTAACACAGAACACCGAGAACTGTTCCATTATATCATGAGACATTACATTGCGCTTGAAAAACAGTCTTTGATGACATGTGAAGGACTGGCAAGCACATTTCAGGGAATCCTCTTTTATTTCTTAAAGGATTTCAACCCATGTTCATCATGTTATGCGTAATTTAACATTTTCAGTGGTTAGATTGGTATGGGTTTTGCATATTCATCATTTAAATTGGGGGTAACAGGAGGTGTAGGAAATTATGTTAAAAGTTGCTCATTTATAGTTCCTCAGAGGAATTAGACACTGGGACTTTATAATTTGACCGTGTATTTCTAGTCTTTGCCCACTGTGCTATGGCTTTGCGAAATAACAGGTATCGACCAAACTCTGTTCGCATTTGGTATTATAGAACACGTATAGTAATACTTCCATAGAAAATACTGTGATATTGGCCCTCACAGTTTTTTGCAATTTTAATACTACAAGTGTCAATAAGGAATGAAATCCTTGCCTTTATTACAACTAATATAGTAGAGCAAAACAAAGAACTTTTTAGAAAATGAATATGCTCTGGGGAAATTCAATAAATCTTTGTTAGGAAGAAAAAAGTCTTACGTATAAATACATAAAAACTCGCTGTGTATTGTGCAAACGTTGCTTACTGCTAAAGGAGTAATGCATTGTAAATCAATGGTGGGTCCCATAGCACATTATGGTATGTTTTATTGGGTTTTTACCTTAAGGTAATGTCTTTTATTAAGAGTATACGAGAACACACTCTGCTGAATACCTTGTTTTTCACAGTGCTCTATACATAATGGTTTCGGCTTTTTTTTTTTTTTTATTTGCTTCATTAAACATTCCTGTAATTAATGTGTTTAATGGGAATCCAGCAGTAACAAATATAAAATTTATTGTGGTTTAAAAAACCCCCACTTTGGTTACCACATTTTCCATTAACAAATGGCGATGATTGAATTCCTCAAAATATTTCTGCGTTCACCCCAGAAATCTGCTGCTGAAACAGGTGATGTTTTCAGCTGTGTAATGGGAAAGAAATTCCACATAAATAATCCTCGTGAAGGAGTCAGTATAAATGCAGAGAGAGAGAACACCAAGCAGTGTCTTCAAAATAATCCAAAAAAAGCTGTTTCAGGCTTGATAAGGAGATGTGTGTATTCGCGCTGGAGCTTGCGGGGTGAGTTATTAGGTGTTGAAAGACACCGTCTAGGAAGCCTGACCCATCAGAATTTGAATGTAAAAGGCAAGTGACAACTGAATACATGAAAAGCCTTAGAGCTGGCTCCCAAAGCCCTCTTTCCCTGCCTGAAAAGCTCGTTTATCTTCAGATGAATAAGAGTTACAGAATTGGAACCTAAGGAGAAAATCGGTGGTATCCACGGCCAAGGGAATGCTTCCCTCCCACCAGTTGGATTATAAACATGTGTGAGTTTGGGTAATGAGGCTGCAGGGCTCTCCCTGCACTTCTGTGCGTGGCTGTGGCATTTATTTGAAGGCTGATACAGCTTTGCATTGCTGTAACATATCTGATGAGCTCTTGGCTGGACAAATAACTAAGATGTGTCAGAACTGGAGAATCTTTTTACAGCATGAAAAATATCTCCATCTAATCCAAGAGGAAATCGTAATAGGAAGAACATCATTGTTATAATGGCCTCGTAATGAGGATGAGCTTGGCTAGAGCTTTGCAGAAGACAAGTGGAAAGCAAACTGACCAGTTTCTCCTTGGGACAGGGATGTCTAGCCAGGGCTGTGTGGTCGTGCCTCCAGCAGTGAGGCTCGGATGGCCTGAAGTCCTCTGGCTGGGCCCTGACAGATTGTCTGCTACTGAGGGCAGGAAAAGGGGCTGGGAAGTGGGGCCCTGCTCGCATTTTCTGGTTTCTATCCCTCGCTCTGTCACTCTATTCCTCTCTGTGTGCTGCTGGGGGGAAATGAAGACGGTTATGTTTACCTACATCTCTGGGTAATTATAGCAATCTCCCTGAGGTGACGGGAACATGCAGCACTGCACGGCCGCAGGTGGGTGACACATCTCATTTAAATGCCCTCATTACTCCCCTCTGACAAGCTTGGACGTTTGCCCACCTAGTTCCAAGGCCAGCCTGGATCCATTTAAAGTTAATATTTTTTTGTTCCTCTCTATGCCGCTTGCATTTAGAAGCTGTCCTTGGCTTCCTCTGCCAGGTGCTGTCCTTCGTCAGCCAAGGGCCTGTCCTGGAAGCGTCCCTTGGCCAGGCCCAGCTGGGGAACAGGGACATTGCTGGGGAGGTGCAGCAGGGCTGTGTGTGGCTGCGGCACTGATGTCAGCATGCAGTGCTCTCCATTTTGAAGAACAGCCGCAGCAAAACAACAAGAAAACCCATCTGGATCAGCAGCCCGCTCTATGATACGAGACTCAGCCTGATGTGACCTGTGTCATGGCCTTGTCTTGCTTCAGGCAGTTCCTTCCCCTCATGCACAGCTCTTGAAGCTAACAAAAACTGCTGCCTTATGGCATAGAATGAAACTGATTAGTGAAACCAAAGGGAAGGCAAGAGGAGGATGTAGAGCCCTTCCTCACAAAGCCGCCTGCCTCCTTGGGAGATCCATCATAATCCAGAGGGCTCCAGATTCAAAGTAATCTGTTTCTGTCTTTATTTGTTTTTTTCTTGACTCAATTTCCTACATGAACTGACAAGTTATGTCAAGTATTTGTGTTTCTTTTAACTTGCTCTGCTGTCAGCTGAATGCAACACGCTATGGAAACACCTGCTGACCTGCTGTATATACAACACACATCTGTACCATCTGTGTGTCTACATTGTACAGCTGCATCTATCCTTATCATCCCTTTGTATACCTACAGCTTTATCATTTGCTTTTATAGCAGGGCAGGCAGGTTGCAAATTCCTCAGTTCTCTGCAGAAGAGCCCCTCGTGCCCCTGCTTTAGGAAGAGCAGCTCAAGCTGAGGCTGCTCATGTGGTGCTGCGGTACGTCCCTGGGAAACAGGCTGATTAGGTTCACTAATGGCGGGGCTCTCAGGGTATTTGCTTACCTAACACGATCAGCACACACTTCTTAAATATTTTATCAGCTTTGAGGGGTCAGCCTCGTAACGTGGTTTTATGTTGCACTGGAGGACAGAGCAGGCTGGAGGAAAAATGGTACAAAGATTGCTGCAGGAAGGGGGGGTTAGGCAAATGACAAGCATTAATGCCCTGCTTACCATTGCTAAAACCCATGCCCCTGTTTCGGTAGGTCAGGGACAAGAAGTTAGGCCACTTGCAATAACAAAGCAGACCAAAGAATTCAGCATGAGGCCCTGAGGCCTCCCTGGCTAGCTCTGATCAAGAGGGTGCTGACGGTCCTGTTTTAACTTGAATCCTTTCTTTCCCACTCTCACTTGCTTAATTTTTTGACTCCTTGAACTTACCTCTCAGGAAGCTTTAGTTGAAACCTTGAGAACATTTCCCATGCACCAAACTTTCCAATGAGTGGAGTAAAGCCTTTCTGCAATGAATACGTGTGCAGCAGAGTAATTCCAGCAGTAGTCCCAGAGCTGCAGAGGGGCCTCAGTGGCTAGTAGCTATTTGCAGGGAGGAAAGCTTTTTCCCTCTAAATGAGCCCATAATGTGCCTTCAGCTGAACTGTGCTGGCTCTAGGGTGCATAGGACAAGTGTAAAGGTGGGTCTGCAGTGCAGTGCTGGAGCTATGGGTGGCAAGGGTTGCTGGTGGGGGAGCAAACCTGGCCACACTGTTTCTTGCCCTCTTCCCACTCACTGTGTTCAGGGGTTCCCCAGGAGGATGACTAGGGTGGACTTGGACCTTTTATAGCTGCCTGAGAGTCTACATGCTATTGGAGGGCTTAGCGTCCACAAGCATGTTCTTCTCTATCTCATCTTTTTTTTTTTTAAATCAACCCAAAACCAGCTAAAAAAGCACAAATGTCTTCTTTGTGCTCCATCCTCATGCTGGAAGACTATGTCTGGCTGATGCAAGTCAGAGTATCCATCTCGCTGACCCCACGCATCCCCCATCTGGCTGCCTCCCCACAAAGGCAGGACAGGGGCTGGAGCATTTGCTGCCACCAATTCATTTTCCTCTAATAATAACTTTGTTTTGATGACTGCTGTACAGAGCAACCTGGGGAGAGCAGTAGTAACAGCGGACTGCTTGGAGGAGCAACAAATGCTGTGTCCAGGTTTGGGAAACCATGAATCAGCTGCAAAAGGCAGTGTTACCTCAGCTTGAATACATCTTGCTTAGCTCATACAGTCAGGTGTAAATATAACTGTGAGGACAATAACAAAGTCCTGTGATATGCCTTCATGGGAGGCATCTATTTTTATAGTTATGATGATTCTCTTCCAGTATTTGGTCACAGAGCAAAAGCCTTGCTGTATAAATACAGGTTAGGCAGTGGTGTGACAGCCTTGTTTAAAAGGCAGTTCAGATGTATATGGCCTCAGAAATTACTCTAGATAATGCTGTGCCTTGATGTGTGGGGAAATGTCTGCAGGAACCCCTTGGAGAGGGAGCCATGTACATCTACAGCCTCATCTTCTGGCTCTTAGAAAGAGAGAATGGCAACAGTGGCATGGCTCTGCATTTTTCCTACCCATTTTAGGAGGGCAAATGCTCTTGGCCGGATTCAGCCTTTTGAAAACCCAGGGGGAGAGCAGGAGTACCTGCACCCATGCCAGGCCTCCAAGGAGCATCCCTGCAGGCTGCCCAGGACATCTCCTGCAGGGTGACACCATAACCAGGTTCTCTTGGCAGGCTTGTCACTGCAGCAAGACCGCACACTATGGATTGTGGGCATGGCCATCAGGTCATCGCCCCAGCACAGCAGCATGGTCATCGTGTGAACCTAAGGATGAGTTCAGCCTGACAAATTTCAGGTTACGATTTGCTCATTGTGCCAAGGTCTGTATTGGACCAATTTATAGTGAGAAATGAGGTTGGCAAGATAACAGGGGCACCACAATTAGAGCTAATTAGCCCAGCAGGAAATCCATTTCCAGGCAGCTTTTGGCAAGAGGCAAGGTTGGCAGGATAACAAGCATAGAGTGTATTTTGATATAAGCACACTCCAGCTGCAAGGAAAAGTAAAATAACAGCTTGTCTCATCCTTATGCGGAGGCCTTATGTTAGGCTCTACCATATCAGTCTTTTTGTTTGAAGCTTTGCAGCCTTTGCACTTGGAAAACCTTCAGAGACCTTGCTCCTGCAAGGCACCAGGTCTTATGGTAGACACGTGGTAGCCCTGTGCAGTGAGGTCAGCAGGGTGGCCTTGCTCCTGCAGCCACATGGGTGCTGCCCTGCACCCCAGTCCTCCACCAGTTTTGGGGGAGTGGCCAGCCAAGTACAAAGAAGGCATGAGCCACCAGATCTGTCTAAGAATAGAAATAATCGACAAGCAGCATGGTAAACTTGCAGGAGTTATCTGTATCATAAAATGTCTGGGCTACAGACACAGCCAAACTACTGAAAATATTTGTATTTGAGTGCTTTATTATATTGGAATTGCAGTGATATTATTAACATTTGTACAAATGCACAAAAATCCTGTCTCTTCTAGCTAGAAAGAGATGTAAAAATCTGACCTAGTTGAACAGTCTCAATGAACTCATTGTCCATTTGCAACAATAATGGGTTCACAATGCAACAAAAAGCTTAACATAAAATTAAACATATTAAATGCTGCAGCAAGTATTTACACTTATGTACCAAAAAAAAAATTATCTCCCTCCGGTAAGGAAGGTGGTTGCTTTACAGAATAAAACAGACAAACAAACATAAAACCTTTGCATACAATACAAACAACCTCAAGCCCAAAACTTACTGTGACAGCACCTTTTTTAATATAATATATATATATTTATATATAAACTTCGATAGTTTAGGCTTACTCCAAGCAGTGCTAAAAGTTCCTTAAAACCAGGACAACGACAATATTCCAAAGAAGCGACTTTCACGGATGATTGCTACCCAGTGTTTAAATTGAGCTGTTACAGAGAAAAGTACAGAGCTCACCAACATGGGCTGGGAAACACTGGGGTTCAGATTATAAAATTCTTGGCAAAACTCAGTGGCAATTACTCTCACTCAGAAGAGTGAGCACACCTTGCATGCAAAATGTTTTCTCTTTTGGAAGCATGATAAAGGCTATCTCTGATATCTTTGCAACCCCAGCTCCTATGGGTGGGGGGAAGAAATTGTCTGGAATTTCCTAGAATCCAGCAAGGAAAACATTTCCCTTCAGATACACTATCAGCCCCCCGTCCCTTCTTTCCTGACACTGCTGCAATTGCTGTAAAGGCAGAATGGGCTTACAGTCTTCGTTCAGAAAACTGCTGCACATATTTTAGCCAAAAAGAGATTTGGGTCTCGTAGTCTTGCGACACGAGCTGGCATGCTGTTTTGGGGGGGTCAGGAAAAGTTCCACCCAGGGAAACTTATTTAATTTGCATAAATATAGAACTGGAGATCCTGAATACCAGGTATTACACATCAGCCTAAATATAGCAAGTTGCAATTATTGATTCCAGTCCAAGGAGAGCCTGGGAAAGGATCAGATTTCCACTTAGCTAATCAATCTTTTTGTGAGTGTATGCGAATGCTGACATTTTTGGCCTCACAGAGTTTTAAGATTTGCTATAAAATAGTTTTAAAAGCTATGTAAAACCAACAACAGTAAGCAATTTAGCTCTATGTGTAAAGCCACTGATAAAACCGAGATAACTGCAAGCTCTAAAAAAATGTTACTGATATAAACAGTCTTTGCAATAAGATGATGACTTCAGATGATGAAAAAATGAATGGGGTTTTTTTTTGGTGTTTAGATCGCTTAAGATTTTATTGCTTTATTTGTCCTTAGAAGTTTTTAGTCTCTTTTCTTAGTCTTTTTTTTTTTTTAAAGGTGCTGTCCCTAGTCAAGTTATAAGGCAACATATTTTATTGATTTAGACTTTTAATACACAGTATGGCCACTGTTATCACTGCAGCGTCACAGCTACCGTGGGTTGGACAACAGTCAAAGTGCATTATCATGCACAACAGAGCCAGTCTCCTGACCTTACGCTATACAGGACACTTTGGTTCTCGGGATGATAGATTATAAACGTAGCTTAGATGCTGCCTCACACACTTTGCATAATTAAACATTTATATGCTATCATGAAGAGGGTGTAAAGTCTAAGTCACACTGCAGACTTGGTTGTTTTCAGCTTCTCCATTTGGGCAGATGTGAGAGACAAGTTGTAGATATGCCACCAGTGAAAGCATATAAATGTATCTGGTGCAAACGTCTTACAAGAGAATTATAAATGACTTAACAAGGGAGAGCAAGAAAGAGAGTGAGAGCTAAAGTGCAATTTTAAAATAATATAAATAATTGAAACATAGAAATAAGGAACTAATTAGTTGGAACTGGTTTTGTTTTATAGGCACAGTTTAGTTTTCATGTGTACAGAAAAATCTTTTTTTCTTCTTCCCCCTTCAGTAACTTTATCTGATGCATAATGGAGTTTCAATGGTCTACATCTAAGGAACACTGCTTAGTAAGAGGACAGAAGAAGCAATGATAAGGCAGTATAGTGCAACTCACTATGTGATATTAGAAGAGAAACAAGAATGGGGTTAGATCTTCCATGGTGATGTACGTAATCAGTCTTTAAAAAAAAAGAAGAGAGAAAAAAAGGCAGGCTTTCCAGTTATATGTTGACCCATGCTTTCTAAATGAGAGAGCATATTTTCCAATACAAAGGAAACAACTGAAGGTTCATAATTTGTTTTGCTGTTATTAAAAAAAAAAAAAAAAAAAAAGCAGATGCTGCTTTAAGGAAAACATTTAATTCTAGGAATTTCTGTACAACTGACCTCAGCAAACTTTTCCATCTTAGATGGATGTCTTCTGCTTGAGACCCTGAAAGATTAAGATGCACACACACCTAGAGCACTTTATTGCAAAACTAATATTGTAACTTTAAAGGAAAAAAAAATAAAAACAAAACCAAACAGATTCTGTACAAGAATACTGTTCAAATGGAATGTGTTAAAATAACATTTATTAATAAATACTTTATAAAATTCTATGAGAATACTAAATTAATAGATTCCTGTTTTAAAATTGCTTTGGTCCTCATGAGCTTTCATAAATTCACTCTATATGCTTTTTTCTTTTTTTTAAAAAAAAGGTATTAGCTGCTAAAAAGCACATTTTGCCTAAACTAAAAGGCTACTTTTAAACACTAAATATTGTCGCTTAAAAAAATATGAATTCTCAAAAGTTGGGCATTTAGCAACACTTATAGCTGGCTTGTTAGTTAATAGGACGGAGTCAGTTAACACACAAAATCCACACGCACTGAGGCACTGAACCATTGACTTTCCACTATTCAGAACATGGGCAGCATACATTTAGCTTCGTAGCAGGAATTAACTCCAAACAGCACAAAATTCTCTATAATTCATCCTCATCGTCCTTATAAAACACACCATGATAGCACACAAACTACTTGTCTCCCACAGGCAGTGTCATGAATATGGCTTGCATAAGTTGACCCAGGGAAGGGGCTGGGGGAGAAGGAGCTGGATCACAGCATAGTTTTTTTCTGATAAAAGTATTGCAATTGTCCGTGGCTGAGATTTCCAACGTACTTCCGCTGTCATGCAACAAGAAATGTCATCCCCAGAAATATCTTTGAGGTGAGCAGGCTTCTTCCCGGCAAAGGAAGCCTGTGCTGAGCAAAGCTGAGAAGGGGAGCTCTCCAACAAGTCCCTGGCGGTGGGACGGGGCCCAGAGTCTGCCAATGGGCTGGGCTTGAGAGGCAGGAGAAAAGCGCATCAGACTCCAGCAGCAGCTGGTGGAAAAGCAGGGTTTCTCCTCAAACAAAAGAGCGCGGGAAGTGCGGTGAGGACGTGCTGAGAGGAAGGCCGCAGCGGGGCGGAGGGCAGGGTCTGTCCTGTAGCCCTTCCTCAGGCTGCCCCAGCACACAGCCGGCCAAAGGCCTGGGGAAAGGCTGCAGGATCCCTGACCTGCAAAACAAGCGTGCTTTAAGGTGGAAGTGAATCTGACGAGCGATATAAGGTGCCTGGCAGGGTTGGTCCTTTTACCGATAGAGCTGATATAAATATGCTGCATGTTGGCTTGGCCTGTGAACCTGTGACAGAGTTACAAGAAGCAATAGCAAATAGCTTTTCATCCTTTACTTATTTCCACATCACTAGCAATGATTATACCTAAAGGCCAATAGTATAGAGAGGAGACATTTCATTGTAATTACACATTTAGGCCAACATGTGCGGTTGGCTTGCCTAGTTAGCATTAAAAAAAGAAATAATTGAGCTATATATAATACACATCAGTCAAACTGTCAAGTTGCTGAATTTAACAAAACTTAGGCAAGGTTTTTGTATTTTTTTTTGCTTTTTTTTTTTTTCCTTTTTAATGTAGAGGCTTTCAGTTTAACAGCTAAATATTTTAATTGAGAAGACGGAACAAAATGAAGCTAAACCGTAATTCTAGTGTGGTGCAGCTCAACTGGGTATTCTAACATTATCAACTACTTATTTTATTTTTTTAACATATTTAAGTGCTACCCATATAGAGGGAAAGTTTGCAAATTAACCCTGTGATGGCATTTTATTTTTCACAGTGAAGGATGACATTCAGACACAGGGGAAAGGCTTGTTTTGTCTTTTACATCGTGGATATTCAGCTGGAACATTTTACTCGATGGCATATTTGAAAGAAGTTCCTTTGGGAGCCATGATGAAGCAAAACCACTTAGCTATTACAACCGGAGATTAAAAAAAAATTATAGATTCAGTATTTAAAACACTTTAAAAGTATATGTTTGTCTAAAATATAATAGAAAATCCTTTACATTTGTATTTTTTCTTAATTTTTTTTTGGTTCTTAGACTATATAATCAAGTCAAGATTTACACTGTACATTAAAAATCTTCTTTTGAATGTATTTGCATAAATGGAAAGAGAGCTGTTCAAGAATACTGATAAAAAAGTTAGTTACCAAAATAAGAACTAATTCAGAAACAATCCTCAGAACTTTGCTTTTCCTTCCAAAAGGGCCCTGCTCCCAACAGTGCCTCTCACTTCGCTTGTTTAGCTCTCCTTCCCGCTCTGAGAAGAGCCACCCTACTAAAACCCATGACTCCTCTCACAACCAAGAAACAGCAGCTGAGGACAAGAACCTCACTTCAGAACGAAGCATGTTCTGGGCTGGAGTGTTTGCTAGGAATAGCTTGAATTATCTTTTGCTATTAAAGATGCAGTTTGAAATGTTTGAATGTTCATTGCCAATTCAGAGCCCGGTCCTGCTCCCTGAGGCAGACGAAGGAGGTGTCACCACTGCCAGCCTTGAGAGCAAAACCAGGATATTGAAAGGCAGCGTAATTAACTGGCATCATCTCCCTCTGATTTCCCCATCAATCACTGCTACTACTCTGAGATGCAAATCCGTTGTGCTGAGGCAGGCACATAGTCCAAACAAAACCCTTAATTGTGGCATAAAGCCCCTTTAGAGACCCTCTTTGCAGGACTGAATTTTATCCAGTGAGTGCAGTGGAATTTGCCATTCTTGCAGCACTTCTTAGCGGCTGCATACTTGATAAAAATTTTTTTAACGTCATTATGAGACAATTCCTTACCCGCTGTAAACTGGAGTAAGTGCCATTACGGTCAGTGAAGCTCCACTGATGTCTGCCAGCTCAAAGCCAGTCCGTGTACATCCAAGGGGATGCCTGCAGAGACCAGGACTTGCCCTGGTAATTAAAAGTGGCGTTTTTCCAACTGGTCAGAATGGTTACGCTGATTTATTTTTCATTTATAGCCTGTGAAATCTGAGGCTGTTAGCTTTCAGTGCTAGAACAATGTAAGCAGGTTAGGGAACAGAACTTTTCTGAATTATATACTACATGGATTTGCTATGTTAACGATTGGCAGCACTAAAGAATTGCTGTAATTCTCAGGTGTTACTTGCTATGCCTGCACGGTGCCACAGCCATTTACCTCAGCAGCTTACACGGCTCCTAGCATCAACACAGCTGGCTTTCAATCTTGCTTCACCTGCAACTGCACTGCTTTCGCCTTTCCCTGTTTATTAAAAGCACTAAATCAGGAGCATTTCTATTTTTCAAAACAGAAAAGCTCGGTGTGGCCCAGCTGCGGGTGAAGAGCTAGTGAAAGCAGCAGCCGTGCTGGCAGTTTTTAGGTAGACTTGAAGTTTTCACTTGTTTATCGCTGTTCTCTGAGAGGGGGAGGAGGAGAAGCTTGGCAAAGAGAAGGGCAGAGGGCTCGGGAAGGGAGAAGAGAGTTGTGAGAATAACTGAAGGACAAAAAGGGCAGGGTGGGGGAGAGCTGGAGGAGGATGGCTGGGTGAAAGGGCACGTTACTGGGGTTTGGGTTTGTTCCGATAGCCACACACTGTGCAACCGCACTGAAAGATGAGGTTCTGGTGATAGCACAATTCTAACTCATTTTTTATGATGCTGTCAGCAGATGCCCTCTCTATATATTTATAGCCTAATTACTCCTAGTTACCTACATATGACTCTGTTTAATACTTTTCATGCCTCACATTGGCTAACGAGCTGCAGTTTAACACAACTTCGTATTTCTGAGGCTTCAGGCTAGATTGGTGAGAAGAAAACATGACTATGTACAGAGACAGTTAGGTTTATAAACAAGTAACTGGTACCAAAAAAACTGGAGAATGCACCAAAGCATTTCTCAAGCTGATAGCATATTAATTGCATAACTCCCTTTTATGTAACTAAGTATAAAAGACATTTTAATAACTATAAAAATGAAAGCCAGAGTCTTTCAAGAACTGAGGAATCTTCCAGGCTTGAGTTACGGTCAAAAATGTCCTTAGCATGGAGGACGTTTTGATACGCTACCACATTCCCCTAGCAGTTTCTGATCCACCAGTTTTAAAGGATGGGGTTGATGTCTGTTCTGTGGCTGGCAAGCTGGGTGAGAGTGGAGCTGCCCACAACATCGCTGACAGAGGAGGAGGTGGTGATGGTGTTGTGCTGGATGACTTGCTGCTGGGAGCATGCTGGGACCGGGCTCGCAGGAGGACTGCTCTCAGGACCTGGGAAAGGACGAGGGACAGAGAGCACATTCAGTCATCTGATGGTAACCCAATGTTAGGAGCCAGCACCTTGAAAAAACACCAATACCTTAACGGCTATGAAACCAACACCTAGTACAGAAAGTCCAGTATCTTAAGGCTTATAAAGCCTAAATTCTCTATTCGATCCAGCAGAAATCAAAATTACAGTGTAGTGCACTGCATCACAGAAAATCTAATTCAAGCAACAGTTGATAGGCATGTAATGCGATTATGTATTTTTTCTTTGAGTACTGTTAAAGAGACAGATGCACAGTGATACAGACGAGACAGAAATGGGCTCTATTTTAAGAGAATGCTGCAATCTAGCAAATATTAACCCAGAGGCTCTTCTGGGCCACTCTAGAGCCAAGCAAAGAATTTGTCCATAAATTACCATATTTGTAAAATGCGTCAGCTAGACAGAATTGATTCAATGTTGGCATCAGATGTGATTTAAAAAAGAAAAGAAAAGGCAAGATAAGAGTTAAAAAGAACAAACCTTGAAGACCTGCTCCGCGCTTGGTCTGCGCCACAGTCAGAGCACAGTACCGTTTTCGCTGGAGGGGGCTGTAATGCTTTCCTTTATAACTTCCCTTTGGAGAGTTATGTTACTGTGCTGGCAGCGCTGTGCCCAGGAGGACTCTTGCAGGTCTGGAGCTCTGAGTTCCACGGGGATCCTCCACATGGGAGCCAGCATCCATCCGTGCGCATCGCCTTGCGGGGTGGAGGGACAGGGAGGGACCAGCAGTGCTGGGCTGGGTGCGAACTGTGGCTTTTTGGATTTTAAGCAGGGCTGGTTAAATAGGGGCAGGAGATGGGACAGCTTGGATGATGTTTGAGAAGAGAGGTTCATGTTGTAATATGGCCAAGGAGGGATTCTGGAGGGAAGAACTAGAAACTGTGTTTTCCTGTGGGTGGTGTGGAGACAGAGTAAGCATACTAGCTACTTACTTAGATATCCTTGTGATTCTTTCTGCATGGCTGTTATCGGACAGTCTTTATGCGTTAACAACAACTGTTTCAGCTGTGCTACCTCATTTTTCAGCATGGAGACCTCATTCTAGAAGAGAAATAGAGAGTTTGGTTTGCCACAAGTCTTAAAATGCACTGTTACACAAAGTTGAAATCGAAGAATGCAAAAAATGATCCACGACTTTGGAAGAATGTCCTTGACAATATTTTATAACTAACTCCTTTTGAAGGCAACTTGGCTCCCAGATTTGATGCTATAAGCTGACACACAAACTAACTTCTGCCCTTCTAACTGTAAGAAGGGCACCATTCCTGTGCTTTTAATGTCAAATTTATATTCATTCTCTTCCCTTCAATTTATGCTCTCATCTCACTGGCTTAGAGTTAGGGCTTAGCTACGTGCCCTGCTCTGAAGAAGTCCTTTATAGCCAAGGTAATGGCACTTAAAAAAAAACAAAAAAAACAGTGACAAGAAAAGAAAATAAATACAGCTCTGTCTAGTGAAGGCTTCTAATCCCAAGACAGCTTTTTCCTGGCTTATCCTGCTAAAATGAAATTATTCCTCTAATTGGAGCACAGACACCTCGACTAACCGCCTTTGATAGAGCCGCGCTCCCACACAGCAGCGGTTGTGACGGGGCAGCAGCGAGCACAAAGAGGGCCTCTGTGTCCTTGGGGGCACAGACAGTGGCTCGCACCTGAAGCTGCATGTTTGTCTGGGTGAGTTCTTCTGCTTTCTTTTCCAGTGACATCACCCAGACCTTCCTCTTCTGTCTGCAGCGTGTGGCAGCGGCTCGGTTCCTTTCCAGAAATTTCCTTCTCCTCTCATCGGGGTCTTCATCCACCACCCTTCTCCGGCGGCCTCCAGTGGGCTGCGGCGGCTGTATCGTCTGCGTGGGCTGCATTTGCTGTGCGGCCGGTGAAACCTGTTGAGTAGAGGATTGACAAGGCAATGGGTGGGGGAAAGGAAAAGGGAAGGATGCTGAGGCATGGGCAGCATCTCCCATAGTCACCCGGTTGGATGGCGGGCCAGGAGAGGCACGTGTTGAAAGACACTGCCAGATGCCACTAATGTTAGCTGCTGGCAAAGGGCTGCATTGGTTGAAGAGGAGATTTTTTTGAAACGATTCTCTGAATATTAGTAGGAAAAATATTTTTCCCTTACAGCTAATCATTAAAAACTTTTCACTAAGGTACTTTCTCTGCCACCATCTATTTCAAAGCTGAAATGTCAAGTTTCTCTCAGCAAGCCTTTTAATCAAAGTAGAAGACTGTAGAGGCCTTATTTCTGTCTCTTTTCTTTCTTCTTGTTTTTTGGTAATTGCTTCTGAAATTTTGGGACATTTCTTTTACACATGCTCTTCCACCTCTGTTCAGTATCTCATTGCCTCTAGAGAGGGGAAATACAAGTGCTCTGCCATCTGAGTGCACCCAGGAAGCTATGGGCAAGGGTGGTGAGCCAGGAGACCTCAATGCCCGTGAGATATAGTTGGAATAAAGGATTTAGGTGTTCACACACACATAGATTTTGAAGGAAGGCTGGTATCCCATGGAGGTACTGCTGTTTTCTCCTCAGGCATTTTTATTTGCCCTCTTTTTGATCAAAGAACCATAGAATCACCAAGGTTGGAAAAGACCTCTAAGATCATCCAGTCCAACTGTCCACCTATCACCAATATTTCCCACTATACCATGTCCCTCAGTACAACATCTAAATGTTTCTTGAACACATGCTATAGTCCTTTTTATTATTATTTATTTGACAGCAATCATGAAAACCACTCACAACCCCTCTGCTATGAAAATATGGAAAACCACATATTTATACCTTTTCAAGTGAAGGAGAGTATCAGTCTTGCTCCTGAAAATAATTTGCCTATGCCCTTACAGAGGAAGCTTGTGATGGAGCCAGCCCCCACCGGACTGTGCTCTGACTTTTCTGGATGAAATACTCGCCTATGTACTGGTGAGAATCGAGTACCAGACTTCATGTTCAGTGTATCTAAAAGCAATAGGTGCTGCCTGGGAATAACAAGCTCTCCGACTGCTTTCCTGCCTCACCATGGTGCCCAGGCCCTTGTGCTTTGGGTTTTTCTTGGGGTTCGGATTCGACTGCTGGAGCACAGCTGGAGACACTTGTGCTACTCCTGCTACTCCTACACCAGTGGAGTCTGGAACAGTCCAGAAACATGAATTGTTGACTCAAAATTAACCTTGCTGTTCTGGCAAAGGCCCAAACCTCCAAGGTGCTTCCTTTTGACTTTAGGGAGTGGACGTACTCAGTGCTTTGTCAGATGGAGTCCTGAATTTCAACTGCAGCAATTAACATTTGTTTGCTTAACACATCTGTCTGTCTCAATTAAAATGATACTATCATCTTGCAAGGTTGCTTTTCTGTCTAGAATCTCATCACAAACTTTGAAGAAGAACTTGCTCCTTTTCCCAGCTGACTTGTGTCAGTTAGAGTGGCAATTTTATGTATAATTATACTGTGCATCTGATAATGCTTTTCACATAAAGCCAAATTTACTCTCAGCTTTCTGTTGCACAGTCAGGTAATTTCTCTTCTGTAGGAGCAGGAAAAAAAAAAAACAAAAACTGAACCAACAAACTTTTAAAACTAAATAAGCCACCTTGCACCTTCCTGCCTGATTCTTAAAATTTTAGCTTGTATGAAGTCCTCCCATTTGCAATTAGAGCTTCCAATCCTCTGCTGACACAGAGGGTTGTCCCTGTGCTGCAGCCTCCATCTCTGCCATAGGAGATGGCCACTGAGGGATACCAGTTGCCCTCCATCCTCTGAGGCTGAGCGTGCTAGATAGCTCTTAGCCCTGCAATCTGTTAGAATATATCTTAGTAACTGTCTAAGCATCATTCTCTAATAGGACGTCCCCACCACCAATGGACAAACACACTTTAGTAAGAAAGAAAATGAACACATATTAAAATTAATGTTAATTATCTTTTATAAAACGCCTAACATATATCCATAATCAAGACAAATGTAGGACAGGTAATAAAATGAAACATCCCAAACTCTGCTCTACCTAAGCTATCTCTCTGGTAAGTTTGATATGAAAAAGTGTTAATGTTACCAAAATGGCAGTAATAGAAGATTATTTCTATTCTTAGCCTTGATCTAATGCTCATCTCCACTCTTTGCACCATACTACAAAATTAATACCCATCCATTCATCCTGGCAAAACAGCTCATTGGGCTCCTGTCGATCAAAGTGGTAAGTGAAAAGCATGATATGAATGCTGACATTACAGAACAGTGTGGGGTGAAATAGTGAAATTTATGTCATTGGAACACATGGCCCACAGCAACATGGACCATGCTGCAGCTTGGTGGGTGGCTTAGGACCAAAGAGTCTGTCTCAGAAGAATAAGGAGGTTAAGAACTAGTAAAATTCACTGTAAAATCAACATCTGCTGGAGCAATATGATCTCCAAAGAGGCCAATACCATGGAGACTACAGATGAGCTTAGAAAGTAATAATTATGTTTATTATTCAGCAAACTCTTATTTTCTCCCCATGTGTCTATTCAGAAATCACTCTTGTCTCTGCACCATGAGAAAAGGCAAGCAGCAAAAGCTGTGCTGTCTGGGGAAGCAGATGATCCCAGGAGTTCTACTCAGATCCATCAGCCATCGCCTCCATCCACAACCTCTTGGTGACACTTACACCTCAGGTCAAGGCAAAGACCTACTTGGTCCCTACTGGGGCCCATTGCCTTCATTGACACTGTGTTCCCTGCAAAGCTCACGTTACCACAAAGACCCCTCTCCAGAGACTCAGAGGTGCTGGGACACATCTGACACAGCTTTGTTGCTGCCAGTCGGCCTGCCTGCCCCAGTGCTTGACTGCAAGACTTTTGGAGTACCCAGCTAGCAGTGAATGCAAAGCACAAGGAATCTAGGTTGTTCCAAACAGAATGACTCAAAAACGCCTTCAGCAGCACAGAAGTTAAAAAGGAAAGGCAGCTAACACATTCGCTCATTGGCTAGTGCCTTATCCTTAAAACTGTGAGATTTCACCTGTTGCCTTTATCTGATACATGGAGTGTTTACTCTCTCGTGGATCTCCTAGAGAGCCATCCGCTTACTTTTAGTTTCTATGGTATGAGGTAATGTCTTCTTACTGGAGTTTTTAAACAACTCTAAGGAAAATAACTCATTAACAGATGGGAAAATAATTGAATTCACAAAGTAAAAACTGAACTAAACTAAGGAAAGCTCTGGACATCTTCTCACAGGGGAGTCTGCCGATCTCTTATTTAGACTGTTTCTCTAAAGCTGACAATTCATTTTACATTAGCAAATGCTTTGGGGAAATGCCATGTGCTTGCAGTCTCTGCAATAATAAAGCTAGATGTTAGTAAATAGTTAATGTTGTGGGACACTGGGATGTCAGCCAAATCTTCTCATTTTCTTTAATGTTTTCTAAGAGCTTGTCTGAAAGGTATTTGCAAGCAATGCAATACTTCAAGATTGAAATTCTTACAGCTGGCTCATTGTCCTCACTGTATGTACTACCCACCTGCACACCTTACATTTGCTCCCCAGACCTGACACGCTACATTCACTGGCCCCAGAGTTTTATTGTTCTTGTGCAGTCTCCCTGATGCAGAAGCCTATCATCTAAAGCATTAGCAGAATTCCTCCTAAAATTACCTGCTAAAGTCCTTGCTCAGTTCGTCAGTTCAAGAAACATTTCAGATATTGAATTATCCAAACTGCGGAAGACAATATACCTGGTCCAAAAGTGGAGTCCTCCATCTCATTCAGTGAAGATCTTCATTGATTTAACATCATCTGAATCCAGTTCAGAACTCCTTTCCTAGTTTAAATCTCTCTCCTTGAACTGGCTTCACTGTCTCTTTCTCCTGACATGACATCTGCCTGCTATTGCCTACACTGTTACCTAATCATACACCACAGCTAGGAGCTGCAATCCCCTTCACAAGGTCTGGAATCCTTTTTCTCTTCCTCTAAGCTTGTGTACCTTAAAACTATCTATCTCTACTATCTGCAATCCAGACAGGAAATAAATATGCCATCGAGTTCAGTGAGGTTGTTTCTTTACGTATCACGCGCACACACACATACATAAATTCCTGACTTTGAGTATGTGTATGTGTGGTCATTTTACTTCACTGAAGATTGTGCTATCTATTTCTGTAGACAGAACACATACAACTCTTTAAATCTTGGCCTGGGAAGTTTGGGTTCAAGCACATTGTACAATGTATACAATAACATAGAATCATAATATAGTTTGTCCATAAAAGAATAATGTGGCAATTTGCAGAGATCAGAGTACAGAAAAACCTTGAAGCTCCTTATTAAATAAGACATTACAAGTGCCTAGAATCTTAAGCAGGAATAAGTTGTTGATTCACACAGTTTTCTTAGAAAAGTCTATGCTTCTCTGCCACCAGTAGCCAGCATTTTTAAGTAGCAGGAGGGGCTTGGATCTAATCCGATGTTTGCAAGATGATGCAACTCAGGCATGAGACTTTTACTCCACATAACAGCAAAACTCAGAGACGCAGCATGAAATAAAAGTCTACCTGTGCTTGTCCGCCCGAATGCAGTGGTGGGTGCGGTGAGGTCTGGTGATGTGCCGGGTGTGCGTGAAGGTGCGAGTGGGAGTGGTGGTGGGGGTGATTCTGCTGGTGATGAGGCTGAGGATGAGGATGGTGCGCTGGGTGCTGGTGCTGGTGGGGGTAGGAGTGGTGAGGTGGCAGTGTCTGGTGTTGATGAGGATGTGAATGCATATGATGGTGTGGCGTCTGGTCCTGCCGTGAGCTCATCATTTCCATCATGTGGCCCATGGTATTCATATTCCCATTCGACATGGCGGCAGGGTGATGAGTCAGTGCTGCCTTCAATCTCTGGAACAAAGCAAGGAAGAAAATTTATATGTGGAGTTCAGAGCATTCAGAATAAGATTTCTGCTGTTGTAGAAATGGTGCTTTGTGCTTTGAGATTTTTTTTCTTACTGTTCCCTTGATAAAATACATCTTATTTCAGTTTGAGAAAGAACATATTCTTGGGCTCTAATCTAATTTTCCACTGTAAGTATGTAGAGATGCAAACATATGAATTGAAACTTAACAGTTGCACATTTCCTACTGTGCTGCTGAAGAGAAATAACTTGCTTTCCTCCTTTTCTGTTTGACCAGCTCAGTACCCTTAGTTTCATCAAGTTGTTATTCTTTCAGTTTTAAAAAGAAAGGTCTGATTAAAATAAAGGTGAAACAAAGTCTGATATTTAGTTCTCCTCTCCTTTGTACTATAGATTTTATTTAAAAGACCATTGATAAATACATTGCATTGACATGTGTTTTTAAAGTTTAAGTTTGAAGTATTCTACAGCTGTAATAGCACTCAACCTGTGTTGTTATTTTTTTCATTAGAAAGACAAGACAATTATAAGGGTAGTCTCAACCTGATCCTTTTTCTTTGTTGAGAGTTCAAATGTATGCTATGTTATCATGCGCTAAACTCTTTTCTCCTCATGTTTTGTTGGGTCCTGGAGCTCTGACCAGGACAATACTCTCCTTAATATCAATGGGATTCTGTCACAAACCACCAAAGAGTAATGGGAAGGGCTGCTAGATTTTGAGCTACGAGGTATGGTCCTTGTGTACCAAGATGATGAATAACTGAAATACAGAGAAAAAAATGGTTCCCGTTCAGCACAGTTGCAGGGTCACCCCAAAGCTGCAAATTATACCGGAACGCAGCCACCTTGCTGATGTAATCCTACCCTTTAGACTACTGAAATTACCACTGTTTTAGACGAGCGTGCTAAAGTTAGAGCCTGACAGGTGTCAGCTAGGAGAAGGGCTCTTTTCTAACACAGAGAAACTTCCTTCACACCCGTAACTCCATGTCTTGCTGAATGTAGATCATTCTTTCCAGCTAGACATCCAAGATCTCTTCTTTTAAAAAGCCAACATGCACTTGCTTGACTCTCACTAATGCAAGTAATTAGTCAGCAGAAAAATGGCAGGAAGAAAATGCTAGGAAGAGTTTCCACAGTATTACTTGATGCCAGACTAGTATGTTCTGAATAACCCATGAAATAGCTCATAATTCATTATCCAGCCAGACAATGTAATGAAGAGCAGACACCTCATCATTAAGAGCTGTCTTTTGCAGGAAAGCCAGCAAGAAACAGTAGTGGTACAAGGAACAGAGGTGTGCATTTCCCTATGGCAACCACTGTAGGTCACAGAAAACAGTCAGAAGATTCTACATCCAATGAGGATAACTCTTGTCAAGTGGAAGAGTAATCACAATATCGTAGAATCACAGAATAACAGAATGGCTTGGGTTGGAAGGGACCTCAAGGGTCATCAAGCTCCAAACCTCCAAACCCCTTACTGAAGGCACGGCCGCCAACCTCCATATCTAATACTAGACCAGGATGCCCAGTGCCCCATCCATTCTGGCCTTGAACACCTCCAGGGACGGGGCATCCACAACCTCTCTGGGCAGCCCGTTCCAGCATTGAACTGCATTTTGGTTTTGACTTTAAAGCAAAACCAACTTGTCAGGAAACACAGGATCTGTATATAAGAATTTCACTCTATATTGAAATAACATCTGTCTGTGCAAGTCTATTGCAAGGTAATGGGTAAAGGATCCTATGTTCAAAGTTGCTACCCTTTCCTATTTGTATATTTGTATACCCTTTTCTATTTGCACATGGAAGTGAAATACAAACACATTCTTAACCAAAACAAACAAACAAAAAAAGGTAAAATATTAGAGAAAAAAAAAAAGGAAAAATTTTAGGAGGAAATAAAAAAAGTAACTATCAATTCAAAATACTTTCCCATAATTTTTGTATCCCAAATGTTTTTGCAGGTTTTGTGAAGGTCAGTCTAGTGAGGCATTCTAATAGATTCACTGATCCAAACTCGGTATGTTGTTTCACTAACGATCAACTGGCTGAATAAGAGTTTTTAAAAAAAGAAAACATACGAGTACTTTGTAAGACATATCTGTATCTCAGTTGCATTAAGGAAAACTAGATTGCTGACTTAAAGAAGTTTCTTCACAGAAAGCCTATCAAATTATTGCTACACTATGGCACCTGACAATCTTCTCAAATTGATGCAATTATAGCAGCAAAGTTAAGTATCTCTTACCCTACTGCCGAGCACTTATTGCCTAAGTCCAAACTGAGCTCAGTCTAACATCCACAGCAGTAACCTCTCCTGGATATAAAAAAAGACTTGAGTAGCTCTCATCCTTTATATTTCTGAGTTCAAGTGCCACCCTGGTTATTCCAAACAGCTCTTCACAGTGCTCCAGATATCAGGTGTTACTCAGGAATGTATTCAGAAGAATAATGCAAACAACACATGAATCAGCTAAGTCACTCTGCACATCATTCTTCTTCAGAACTGATCAAGACCTCGTGAGGACGAAGCAGCACTCAGCTCCAAGCCAAAGCATCAGCAAAAGCTGTCATAACTGTTTTCTGAATCACAGCGCAAAACCAGACAGGCAGCATTTTTCAAAGGATGAACACCTAACAAAATCTACCGATGTTATATTTGTCAAAAACTGAAACTGACCTGCAGCATGGTGCATACTAAACTGCAGACTTTCAAAGCAAAAAAAAAAGAAAAAAAGAAAAAAAGAAAAAACTCAATGTGAGAAGAAGCTTTTTTTTTTCAGCTGTAAAAACTGTGGCTTAATAGTGTGGCGTGACTTCAAGGAGGATAAATTATTTTGTTTTCTTTCCACAGTGCCTTCTACCACATCCATTTATTTGAGATAGCAAATCAAGAGAGACAGTGAGAGTCTGACATGCAGCTGGTTTCAGTCAATGGGGGTCATTTCCATTTGGTCTGTGTGTTTTACAAGTTCCTTGTTCACTGTTCCCAATGGGAGGGTGGGCCAGCTGCCCTGGATCAGAGTCCTGGTCAGAAACCAGTTATCTACCTCACCCTGTCCCAGCACAGCAGCAGCCATTGCCCGGCCCTTCTGTCCCTGTAACTTTGTGCTTAGATCAGCTCTGCAGCAGCCAGAGCCTGGCACACACACGCACCCAGGGCGGTGTTTATCTTTCATTACCGAGTTGCTGCTGCCAATCAGAAACATTTGGGGAACCGTAACCTTTTTTTTTTTCATTCAGTTTTCAGTGACATCAATTGGTTTCGATGCTTTAGAGTGCTTTATGTTAGAGGACGGGGGGAAAAAATCACCAGAACTTAGCGAGCTCTTTGCACTGGGTATATGTAGAGCTGGAAGGGAAGGCTGCATTTTTGTTCTTTTTTATGTGTGCTAATTGCAAACAGCTGTTTTATTTTAGCGTCAAATAAATCTAGAATGAAATTATAACCCAGGATTGAATCCTGTGGATGTTCAGGTTTTTGGGAAGTGTGTCACTGACCGCACTGGGGCCTGGGGACACTCAGCAGCACATGTCATGGGGCCAAATGGAGGACTCATCACTCAGATCTCCTGTCACCAAAAAGCAAAACTTCTGCCAACCTCAGTGACAATGTTCCTTAGGACCCAGTCCTCTTCACACCTTTCTAAAGTACGGTCTTAAAAAAATCCCCACCAGCTTGGAGTTCCCTCTCAAGCCAACAAGAAATGCAGCTACTCATCAATCTTTGGGCCCTTGCTGATTTTTTTTTAATTATTATTTGATAAAACTGACACATCAACCAACATCAGTTACAGCAGATTTCCACCTGATCATGGCATTTCCATTCATGATTGCCATTGGCACAGACAAGATGAGACACCGTTTCACAGAGCACAGTCTTCTTTGCCTCTGATCAAGCAAATAAAGCAGATTCCCTTTTGATCCTACAGGAAGCCAGAAGCGCATAAACTCTCACATTTAATAGTTTAGGAAGAAATGGAAACAACAGATAATATTGCCCCACAGATACGAGTATAGTGTTCCCTGTGCTATTGCTCGTGGTAATGCACTTAACTGACACATTTAGTTTAAAGCCATCCCACTGTATATCATATAAAGTTAACACCTCAAATAAGCTATCATTGAACTGGAAATACTGTTTTCTGGAAACAGCTTGTTCTGATCCTAAAACCTGACATTATGGTGCAGTGAACTGCTTGGTGTCTTTCTCTGTATCAACATTAACCACAATATATTTGTGGTCTGCCAAAAACAGGCTTCAAGAATTTCAGATCGTGAATGAAAAAGAATATCAGCTTTTCAAACACTCCTGCAGTTCAAGATCTTGCTGTTTTTGTAATACTTCTTAATCGTGACATGGATTTCAGGGTTGTCTTAGTTTTAGCCCCACTTTTCTTTCTCCAAAATTGCTAGCGAAAATTACCAGGATTATTTCAATCTGTCAGAAGGGGAAAAAAAAAAAAAAAAAAAAAAGATAATTAGAACTGGTATTTTGGAGGTCACTTTTCTCACAAATCACTCTGGGAGTTTCATATTTTATAAATACTTATAACATTTTAACAAGTTATATTTAGAGTACAACGGACTATAAATATTACAGTAAATGCCATAATATATACATGAAAATAAACTAAAACTTCCTCCCATTTATTTCTTTGTGGGGAAACAAAAAAAATCTCCCCCGGTTTTATGGATGTTATTATTTGAGTGTTCTATGACTGCATCAGGCAGTAAACTATTTATATCATCCAGATGAATTTTATGTTGGGACAGACGTGAGACCTGGTTTTGAATAGGCTTGAATTGCTCTGAACAAGTATGCATCCCTGCACTCAGAAAAGCATCTCTTCCCCTTCTGGCCCCCTTGCCCAAATCCTGCTGAACTAGAAACAAGACCAGCTGTAGTATCAGCTTAATGTCTGGTATATTTGTATCATGAGATTTTATCATGTCCCTGAAGTCAGATGGAATATAACCTCAAAGATATTTTCTTGCACTGGTTAGTGGCTGTGATTCTAGTCCCTGTTATATAGGGATGCAGTAAGTTCCCTGCAGGGAAGAGACCAGAGAGGGATGGGAAATCAGAACAATACAGACATAAACATCCATACACTCCTGCAATTAGGTAGTAACCTCAAGGTGAAAATCTTGATTAGCCAAACTTTATGGCAAGAATCCCATAGACTATGACTTCAGTGACACCAATATTGTTTTCTCATCTGTGACAGACAAGTTTGCTTTTTACACCAGTTTTCAAACCCAAGATGAATACGTGTAGTTGAGCTGGTGGAAGCTAGAGCCAAGAACAGAACATCACTCAGCATATGCCATGGCATCACACTGAATTTAATCCTTTCTTCAATGACGGTGATGAGAGAATTTACGTGTAAATGTCACTCTGGTCTTTTATAGCTGGTTGCTTACAAGCACTTCACAGTGTCAATAACAGAAACCACTGTTCCCAAATGTTCCACTCGCGTTCGTAAAAGCAAATTGGAGGCGATTCATCTCCACCCAGTAAGTGAACTGCAGATACTTATGACCGCATTTCAGAGACTGGTGATTAGAAAGTCTCCAATGCCACATTAACTGCTTGTTCCTTCATTTCTCCTGCAATAAAATAAAGTCCTGCATTCTGACTGAGGGAGGAGTGAGAGGTGTGAGAAGGACATGAAATCCAGAACTGAAGTGACACGTTGCACTAATGAAAAGAGAAAAGGGGGATGCATTTAATTCACAGCTTGCTGGTAAACAGTGCCAAACTGCTAATCTTCTAATTATTTTCATGTTGCTTGCAAATCTGAATTGTACTTTTCCTTTCCTTTGTGCTTTCTTGCCCACTTAGTCAGATTTTGTAACACCACTAACAATGGATCGTCATCAAAACTTCAGCACAGCTTAGCTTCTAACAAAAACAACAAAATTGCTCCCTTGTCCTTCCAAACACAAACAGAATTAAACCTCAGCAGAAAGCAGTGAGAATCAACTGCAAACAATCAAACCAACAATACAGCTAATAGACATCATGCTGCTCGAGGACGGGTCAGCTGTAAGAGCTGCTGCACTCAGAGGAGTCTGGCTTTCCAGTGACATCAAGACAAGTGACGCCACTCCAGACTAGTGCCAGTTTTAAATAATACAATACAGGTTGCAACTAGAGTGGCCCAGGGGTACTTGGCCAGAACCAACGTCTTCTGGTGATGGCATCTCATTGAGAATGGAAACGGCTCAGGAACAGCAGAAAGCACAAGAGATCACATCCCATCTCCACCTAGAAGTTTCCTTCTCTTCATCTCAAAGCCGCTTACCAAGGAGATAAACATCATTATCCCTGTGCAATGCACCACCTTTATAAGGATGAACAGTAGAAAAATGCTGTATTCTCCATGCCTATTCTACATGTATTTTACAGAATAAATAAATTATGAGCAAGACAGAAAATACACTGAAAATACAGTTTGCATTTCTCACTATATACTACTTGCATGAAACATTTCTCTGTGTAGTGTTAAACAACTGGGTTTGATTTGCACAGGAGTCAGGAAATGTAAAGTTCAAAAAATCAAACCCCTAATTCCCACGAAGTCTAAGTCAACCCCTGCATTTGTATCCTTGACAAGGGATATTTAATTATGTAATCACACAACAGACAGCAAAATGATTTATTACTGGCAAATGGTGTCATATAATTTCAACCTACAATACCAATGAAATGATCCAAAAAATACAACCAGTTTCTGTCTCATTTCCCCTCTGTGTGCCAGAGTCCAGAAGTGAAGCTGCTACTTAGCTGCTACCTACCCCTGGAGAGGCAGGTTTCTGACTGCAAAACGCCTGACACTGTGGGGATTAATTGCCTGTGCCTGCTGTCAGTAGGCAAGTGCATATCTCATCTCCATCCTCATTCTCCAAATGGACAGTCTTTTGCTTAGTTACTCTGCTAGATTTATTAATGTTGTATTCCCATAACATGCCTGCCAAGTTATCACCTGGGGAAAAACATAGAAAAGGAGGAGGCAATAAAATTGTTCAGTGTTACATCCGGCAAAGAAGTGGCAAAACTGGGGGTCAAGGGAACCTGAACCTGCAGTGTCCAGATGTGTCCTGTAATGCCCATATTACAGCATATTCTAGAGCTGAAAACAACAAACCCTTCTCCACACTGGACGTGGAATACTCGGGCAAAGTCTCTGAGAAGGGGCTAGAGCTCATGTCTTCCTTGCTCCTGCAAGCAAAGTCTGTATCCAGGTTTCTAAAACCATGTTCCCATCTTCTAGTACAGTGAAATCAGGAAGTGCTTGCACAGTGCTCATACTGCTATATATATCTTGCTTGAACACATAATGAACACTTACAAATGTATTAAATGAGAAAAGTGGGAATTGAATTCAGAAGAAGTTTGGGATTTGACTAAACAAGCCAGATACAGAGCAAAGCCTCAAATCAGAGTGCTCTTTAACATTGAGAACAACGCTGTAGGTTTGGGCATTTTAATCCGTTCTCAAAGATCAGAGTGGATTAGCACTGTACAAATTCCTCTCAGCAGAATACTGCTCTGAAGCCTCAAGACCCCTGAAAGAGTTATTTCGGTTTCTCGCAGAGGATGCAAGCTGCTTGCTTGCTTTTTTCCTCTCGCAGACATAATATACACACCAACGACATGAGAAAGGCAGGTTCAAAGTCTTTCTCTGTCTGAAGATTTCTGAACTTTCATCACCCACCTCTCACTAAGACTGATTATGATTAAGTCATTCGTATTCAAAGAAAAATGCCATCCAAGTATATAAAACTTGGGTTGGTTTTTTTTTTCTTTTCCCCTTCACTAGTGTGATTTTGAATACTCGTTTTTCCTGGATTAAACCCAGCACATTTAAAGGGCTACTAGCAAGCCAGAAATGGGATACATGTGCAGTTAAAAGTGCTTTGATTTCATCCCAGATGTGCAGTGCTCAAGGGCGTACACACACACACACACACAGTAATCCGGAGGCTGAGTACAGGCTATGATCTGATCCGCAGATTTTGCTTCGAGATTATACCAGCCAGACTCTGAAATGCAAAACCAAAGGCCTGAACACTTACAGTCATTAGGGATCCCAGGGCACTTTGTGAAAGAGTATTGATGTTCATTAGCCTATTGGCCTGATTGGAGAATTGAATGCAGGTAATAAGACTTTGTTTCATTGCCACTTAGTTTCAGATGAAGTTATTTTTCCCCTTCATTTCTAAAATTAAGTAATTCCTGAAACATTTTTCAAGCATTTCTGGATCTTTTTTTTCTGAAGAAAAGACTAGAACATAAGGTACAGGATAGTGACATATAAAATGAGAATATGCTTAAAGGTTATTTCACACTTTTCTAAAGCTGAGTTCCAGCATTTGATGAAAAAGACGAGAGGAGAAGAGAGAATAAAGGAGAGGAAAGGAGAGAAGTGTAATCTATGACGACAGCTATCTGCAAGAATATAATGAATATTCAGCATTGAGCGTGTATCAGTGTTGATATGTACTGTTCTTTCACAACCTCATGCAACATCTCTCATGCTTTCCCACCTTTCCCAGTGCTCTTCCCCTGACCTCAACCACTAGACTGCTGCCCTTCACCATGCCCCATTTGTTCTCTGTCCATAATGCCATCTCTCTTTGTTCATGTGCAGCTCAAGTTGCTGCCTTGTTTTTCACCATCAGGCATGGATCAGCTGTTTTTAAGCAGTGGCATCTGAGTCAGAGACAATGAGTTTCAAGGCTATCTGAGGCTCCAGAAAGAGAAGCTTCTCAACTCAACTACTCAAGAAACATCTCAACTCTGTACCAGCTAGCTATTCCATCAGTTCCTTGAGGAATTAACACTTCAGCACAGCTACTGTGTAAAATGAGAAATAATTTAAAAAAAAAACCTCTCGGAAATGTTCTTTTTACTGGGAAAAAAAAAAAAAAGCATGGCAGTGGTTTATGCTAATAGGTTCTACTTTGAGAAAATGAAATGAAAAAAGAGGCTAGGAATATATCCCAGCACTCTTATTGTGGCTCAGCTGACAAGCAATGACTTATTAAAACACAGTATTTCAGCCTCTCACTCTCTTCTGTTCCGTAGAATTACTCTTTGGCACTACTACTTTTCAGAGCAATGTGTCAGAGCAAACCGAAAAACAGCCTTCCCTGGGGAAGGGAAGGATGCCGTCTGCTTGGTAAGCCATTGACTCATCCAGCCATTTCTGGACAGCTGGTCGCTGGTCTGGGCTGTCCTACAGCACGCACCACAGGACACAGAACAAATTTCCATGGCTCAGGGGCCTGGCTAGACTCACAGCTGTGGTGGCTGAACGGGAGCAGGATTTCCTTTCCAGAACTATGTGACAGGTACGGAGAGCATCCTGCCTCGCTTGATTGTGGCACTATGGATTTTGGCAAGGACAATCAGCAAGTGTCTCCCACAGACACGGACACCTTCCCATGCACAAGTCGCCTGCCAGAAGCAATGGCCAGATGCAGAGGGACAGGTATTGTGGGCTCACAGGGCTGGACTCCTGTCCTTTCTCACTGTCCTCCTCAGCACAACCGAGTGTTTAAAAAAGCACATCAAACTGATGCTGCTATTGCTCTACTTTCCTTTTTAAATGTTTCTTGTGTATTTGTAATGAGCATAGGAGAAAGGCATAAACACCGTCCTGTTTTGGTGCTTAACACATCTTCCTGTCCCCTCTGCCAGCCTTGCCAGCAGCATTATCCATCTTCCTGACACCACCATTGTCTGATTCATTTGACATATGCACCAGAAAGAAAAGTCATGTTCCGAACAAGATCATAGCGCTGTGATCTCATTCGCGTCTCAGTCTCCTCAGTGACTGCACTTCACAGCACCTCTCAGCTCTCAGTCTCTCAGGGGCTGGTGAGTTTTCCAGCTTTCTCACTGCGAAGTTTACGGAAGAGAAATCACTGAGCCCACAAGCCCCATTATTTCCCTCTCATTTGAAATGAAAAAAGCCTCATGCCCACCCCATTTTGTGAAATTCAGGTAAGAGTTATGACTAAGTTCCCCCTTTTGGCTGGCACACAAACAAGTCAGTGTAGGACTTACAGCTGTCTGGCCTCGTCATGGGTAACCGCACCTCTCATTACTCTCTGGGTGCTACGTCAGTCTCAGCTGCAGGAGTGTGTATCTCAGGGTTGGTCGGAGACGGCTGTGTTCTGGCAGATGGGGCACGGGCACCCTCCCCAGACATGTGGGCTGCCAGTGGGAGGATGGAGCTGGGACACCTTGCTCCCTCTGATACATACCTGTGTGTGCAAACTACTTCACCCCTGCTCATCTAACACATCCCTGTGTCCCACAGTGTCCATCTCTCCTGTCCACTGAGCAGTAGGATTTTCAGCATCCCACCACCGCCTGTGGCTTTAATAACCCACTAGTGGTATGGCCACATATGCTCCTGTCTCACAGCTACTTCTCCCTAGAGATCTGCCAAAGAGTGAAAGACCACGTGAGAGGAGGATGGAAGCTGACCGAACCAGGGACTTGGACATACTGAGGGAGAGGAAACAGGGAGAATATTAGGAAAAGGAAGGTAAAAATGGCTGATCTTTTCTCTGTGGTTAAAGCAGCATCAGATAATTTATCACATCTTGGTGGCACTCCAGCTGGCAGGGAAAAGAGCTATCTTTTTATTAACTCAATTAGCCTGCTTATTTATCAGCAGAGTCCTGGAAGGTGCCATCAGAGGCTGCACTGTGTTGGTCTCAGGCTGTGGGCTGGTGGGTAGGGAGGAGGCCTGTGTGGGAGCATGTCACCCTGATGGCTCCAGGCAGAGCTCATCACCACGCTGTTCAGACCACAGAATTTGAAAGCATATATCTTGCTCACCAATGAATGCATAGGGAAGGCAACAGAGGGAAACAGAGGGGACAAACAGAGCTGGCCTTGGACTGGCACAGAAGTGCTGCTGAGGCTGCTGAGGCTCCAGATACAGATGTTGAACAAAATGCTGCTTGGACATACCTGAGCTGAAGTGTTTCCAACAACACCAAATGATGAAAAACCAGGACAATGGAGTGCAGATTCCCAACAAGCTAAAATCCCTCTCAGTCCTAGAAACTGTAGAGCATAATTTCAGCATGATTTCAATGCTATCATAAATAGGATTTATTTTTCTCTTGCTGCTTCTATAAAATGTCAGGCTTCCTTCCCTATCACACATAAACGCAGTTACAACATAGATGTGCTGGCTTCCAGCTTAGCCTTTAAAAGACAGTGTGCAGTTTCCCATTCATACAGACAAGTCTGCAGTGCCTCAGCATAAACACAAGACTGCTCACGAGGCTAGAAGGTCTCTTGGAATAAGGACAGGATGCACACACTGTCAAATACTGCTGTCATCGCTCCAGAATTTGAAGAAAATTTGGGTTTTGTTTTCTTTCTTTTTGATTTCTTTAAGTTTCTTTAGAGACGTTCTTTCACTTCCTAAAATGCGACAGGATGTTTCAAGGCAGGACACCCCATCAAACCAAGATGGCAGTGAATGTTCCAACAGAGATGAGCTCATGAGAGCCTTTAACAAAGGGTTCCCTCGAAATGCATCCCCTCCACCCCTCGGCCCCATGGCCAAGTTTGCCTTTCAGCCGCTCCTGCCGATGATTAGCTTGACATTCTGAATTGAGATCCTGCCTGACAGATGACTCCACTCCCACTGATAGTTTAGGCCACATATCAACATTTTATAAATTCTTAATTTTCTCACTGCAGCCATATTGAACAGTTTTGTGCAAATGAGGCTTATAATTACCCAGATAAATCAGTCCTATGCAGTATTTCTTAGGATCTTTCTCAATTTTCTCCCTGGAGGATTAGATCCCATCTGCTTCACTGCATTCAGGCTAATTGAAGGGCACTGACTTTTCCAAATGGATTCATTAATTACTCCAGCCAGATTCTCTGTGGGGTTCTTCATTCAATGGGTGACACTTCAGCTGTACTATCCATCCACCCATGTTTAGCAATGCTGCTCTGAGTCTCAGTTACGAGCTAAAACATTTGCAGATGCATTGGCAGGAACGGTCCTGGCCTTAACTGTACAATGTTACAAAACGAATGTGATTCTGTTTCCCCTTTGCTTCTAATTTAATATTCATTGAGCATCTATAAATAATGTAACCACGACTGTTTCAATATGTTTTACTCCTTGCCATCATAAATATAAGCAACCGTCACAAAAAAAAAGAAACCATAAGTGTGCAGGTCTTGCTTTGCCAAGAGCAGAAAAAGAATAAAAAAGAATGCTTACTGTCATGTTGAAGAAAATCTGCTATGTGTGGCAGCATAAGACAAAATTAAACTATTAAACTTCAATAAAAAGCTGTCCTGTGTAATTCTGGGCCTGTGCTGATTTTATTCAGTACAGCAGCAGCCTGGGTTTTCGGTAAACTCACATGCAATCCTACAGCTCTGTCAAACACCATGCAACCAACAAGGAAAAATAAAGAGCCATGTAGCAAAGAACTAACATATGTGAGGAAGGTGGGGGCCACCATCTTCAGATATAAACATTCTGTTCTGTAACAAGCAAAAACGAACCTCCCTGCGGTCACAGAGCCTGAATCCCTGTTGGAACGTTTCTCAGCCTTCCTTAATAGTAGGCACAATTTCACGCCACTTAAAATATTTTATATTCTGAGAACTTGGTTTGTTAATTCAGGTCTGTGAGGCAACAGGCCTGGAAATCGGTGACACAATCTGCAGTGATTAAACAATAATACTTCATGCTTTCCAGGAATCCCAAAGCATTTTGTAAACATTGGACCCAGCCACAGAGGCTGACTGGTCTCTTTGCATGGGTCCATGCCCCAGCACTTTGTGCTGGTGCACAGATGAAGGCCATGGGCAGCTCCCTGGGTGTCACTAAATGTGGAGTGAGACCCAGTTTATATATTAGAGAACTAAAACTCTGAGATTGCCTCAATATTATATAAACCCGTAGTGGCAGAGCCAGAAACCCAATCCAAGAGCTGACTCGCTTACAAACAGGGAATAGCCCTGCTCACTTTAACTCTCTCTTGCCTATGGTATTGTGATTACCCAGGATGCAGTAATGATCTGCTTCCCTGTGTGTTGGTAGAGGCAACATCTCTTCTTACTTCTATGACAACAGAATACATATGTATAAGCTTTAACTACGTGGCTGGTTTTTGGAAGCTAACACCAAACAAACAAAAATTTAATGAAGCTATTCATCTAACAAATCAGTAAACATGTAATTCTTCTCACATCACATGTTCACTGATCTGAAACAAATTTCTCAGAGAAGTAGATCACGTACATAGGGATGCTGATAAGGACATGTGGGTGTACATAGGGATGCACCTTGTCCTATAGGTCAATAAAACAATTCTCTTGCCTGCTATACTTTTATCTCAGCAGTTGCTTCCCCAGCTCTAAGATTGACTTGATCAGAACATTCATTTTTAAGGCAGAAGAGAAACCTCTCACATCTTTAAATCTGATTGCCAGTTTATTTCTTCTTAAAGAGGTACTCCTGCTTCTCAGCAGCTAATAAATTCATTCCTTTGCTGGCCGGTGCAGCAAGCAACACACTTTCAAAGGGAAAGTCTGAAGCAACTCTGTCATCACCTGGCATGATAGAGGCATTCTGAATTTGAGTGGTTGGCTATTCAATTTCTTTTTTCTTTTCATTTTGCTTGTCTCTCCTCTCTCCCTGGTTTATAAACAACTGCTCAACAGTCAAAACGCAGCTCATAAATTGTTCACACAGAAAAGCGAAGCTACGAAAAGTAGCCCATATCTTTTGCTGCCAATTTGTTTTCTTCTCCAGAGCTGGTGCTGGCAGATGAATTTCGGCAGGCAGGAGGGCAGCAGAAAGCAGGCAGCCCCCTCCCCTCCTGCCCCTGCTAGAGGGATGCTGGGGAGATGTGCTGCAGGCGCTGTGCTGATGTGTGGCAGCCAAGAACCTGCCCCCCGCCATTTGCCAGCCATGTCAGTGCTGCTGGTTAGCAGAGCAGCTGGTTGTGTTTGAGCTCTCAGAAGCCAGCCAAAGGCAGTTTTGTTTAGGTTAATACGTTTTATCACTTTTATGACAGTGAAAATCTATAGCTCAAGTGCTCCAGTTCTTAAAGCAAGTGCCCAGGACCTATGAATCACAAGAAACATTTCACAGCGTGAGGGACACTCGTCATGTTTTGCAATACAAGAAATCAGTCTAGACATTACCAACTTTTAAAAAACAATATTAAAAGCAACACAGTAAACTTTATTTTTTTTTTTTAAATCAAAAATAACTCTACATGCTCAAATGTACTCCATCATGAAGGAAAGACAGAAAGCTTCGCTCAGCCCTAACTGCAGTAGCGCTACACGTTCTTATTCTGGAGCTGAGGGATGTGACAGACTATATACACCAGTGAATTGTAAAGCAGTTAGTCTTCTGTGCAGCTGATGGGAGTGATCGATTGATCTCTCACCTCACCTCACTCCTTGCAATTGCCTCGCCTTCTCCTTCTCCCTCCTTCTCTTCTCCTCTCTCCCTACCCCAGAAGTGGATCAGACTGCCTTATTCATCAAGTCACACGGACAGTTCTAGCCAAAAGCAATGCTTCCTGCTTTACAGGACAGCAGGCTGGCTTCATGCTCTGTGATTGACTATTACAGCCAGTTTTGTCCTGCACATCTCTGAATCAGACCATAAAATCATTTCCTTCTCTGTTGCAGTTGCTAGAAGAACTGCATTATCATCTTATTTCACGTTACATTTGAGGTCGAGGGGAAATGTAATAGCGGTAGCTAAAGCTATCTGCAAGCTGTTTAAAATTCTCCCTAATTCTTGGCCATTAATTTTATCAGCATTCTTTTTCCTGTTCAGTACATTCCTGTTCCTGTAGAGTAGCATTCTGTAATATTTTAGTAAGATTCAGAGATGACTTCATTCACTTGTTTAACATCCTTATTCTTTAAAGGAGAGTCCGGTATCATTTCATTTGTCTTCAAACTCCATACTTTCCAAAAGCTATATTTTCCATTATTTTCTTCTGGCTAAAAACCATTGAGGCACAGATAAATGTGTTGTTCTGTGAGTAAGGAGTAATATTATCAAAAGAAACATATATCTGACAGGATTTGCCCAGCAAAGGAATAATAATGGTTTACTTTAAAACTGTTGACAAACTGATGCATGCTCTTTGGACTAAATGATATCCACCCAAACTAGGCATATACTAGTTTAAACTAGATATAGACAAATTGCAGAAGCTGTGTCTTATTGTTGCTCATGTTGACTTACAACTGAAACTCATCTTTGTTCATACACTAGATGTACTGCGATATTTTTTTTTCTGTCTTTTCCTCCTTTTGATCCCTACTGGAAAATAAATAAGAATGTAATTTGAAGTAACAAAATCTTCACCCACAATGTCAATCTGCACAGCTAATGTCACAGCCTATCTGCAGTGCAATATCTGACGTGAATTCTGCTTTTTTCAAAATGTGTTTCTCTTGCACTGAGGCAAAACGGGATAAATTAAATACACTACAGCAGAGATACTGGAAGAATTCACTTCACGTATGAAGTTGTTGCCCTGAGACAGCTGAGTAAACAGCTTGCAAAAGTCTGTTTGAAGACTGCCAGCTAGTTACACCCATAATTTCATCTCTATTAACAAAAACAACTCAAACTGTCGCAATGCTCTGAGCTGATTACCGAGCATCTAAATTATGGAGTGTCGCTTGAGTAACCCTCTGCAGCAGTAGGGGCTGTATTTTGATGCCCCTTCAGTACTTCCCACCTTGCTGATTAGCAGCCTATCCATCAAAATCAGCAAAAGTATAGGAAAAGATACAGAAAGGTTTTGGCAATATTATCCCATGACTGACAGAAAATAGTTGTGTAATACTCTTCAGCTAAGTGAGTCAGAATAACAAGTCTCATAAATATGTCCTTCTGAGCTAGATGTGGAACCATTTGGGGAAAGAGGGAATGATCTGAAAAAAAAAATGCTTTCACAAATGATGCTACCATTGCATTCAAATAGCTGGAGTTTCTGACGCAGTGCTCAATTTCGGATCATCGACATGCGTACCCGTACAGACTTACAAAACTTAAGAATGAGATGTGGACCAAAAATAGGAGACCACTCAGACTCTGACACCTCAACTGGAATGGAAAATCAAAGCTAGCTAGCTAGTGACCCTCTTAATGGGAAACTGGGAATCTATCAACGAGGCTACCTAAGTGGGTTATTCCACGCTAGCACGAGGGTCAAATCTATCCACAAATCAGTTCTAGTGGCTAAACCTGGTGACTGCAATGCACAAAGCATAGCAAGAGAGCTGACAAAAGTTCTGATAGTAAAGTGGGAAACTCCATTATGCATGTCAATTAACCAATGCAAATAATCTGGAGCAGCTGTAAATATAAAAGAAATACCTGGGAAAAACCATAGAGCGGTTTGAGTGATTTCCAAATTAAAGTGACAGTTTTATAGTTTTTTTATACTTTGATTTAATTTCTATCCTTCCTTTAAATCTTCATGAACAAATCAAGAAAAAAAACTTGCACGAGGACTCCACGGATTAACATCTTTCTTCAAAATTATGCCTGTTGACTCTGTGTGTTGAAAAGGGGCTAGTGCAAGTTAAAAGAAAATTATAGAACCAGAAATCATTTAGAAAAAGAGATCCCGAACTTTGTGGAAGCAATACAATGGATTTCATGCAATGCAGCAAAACATATGCGCTGCAATACATTCAGGCGTTCTATTACATTTAAGCACGTTTCACTACCCTTACATTTTTCTATTGTGAATATATTAAGGCCTCTTTAATACTGCAAATATATTGGGAGCCATCTATCGGGAATCCCTGATTTTACTGTTAGTTAGGACATCTACAAGCATTAAATCATCCACATTTTGACAAAATCTGAACGACCATCACTCTCAATATTTGTAGCAGTTTCCATATTTTTTGATGAATCATCCTTACAAAAATACATACTTTTAATTATACTGAGTTCGATTAAGTTTTTAACAGCAAAAGTTCTGGCAAGACAAATGAAGACTTCAGACAAAGATTTTAAAATTATGCATTCAAAGAAACATGCTCCCTCCTGTTCAAATTTGTCTTTCCACATTCTCTTAACATATTAAGAAATCTTAACACATTAAACAGAAATTGTGCAATAATTTCAGAGATTAATGACAAGAGTGGGAGAAGACAATGACTTTTCTTTGAGAAATTATCTGGAGGCACTTTGCCTCCAGTCTCCAATTAAAAAGAAACCACAGAACACCTTTTATCTTCCCTTATTTCAATTTCTTCCTCAACATACTGTGCTAAAGCAGTATCCTGGACCAAGAAACAGGAATGAACTAGATAACATTAATAATCTGGGTAATAGGCTTTAAGTAGTCCACAGAATTTGAGCATGATTGCACTTATTTCACACAAGCTATGTCTTTGCACTCTGAATTGTGTAAAGTACATGCAAGAGGTGCAGCAAACTGAATGGACTTATGCATACCCATGAGTGCTATTCCCACAAGAATGACATTTTCAGCTAGGTTACGTTTCTCTACTACAAATGTCCCTTCAAGTCCAAAACCCGAAGCATCACAGAAATTCAACTGGTTATACTAATGGCATAACACAGATTACATATGCATTTTGCAGGTCACCTTGCAAATGACTCTGATGTGGTTTTGCATTAGCGTTGGAAGGACACTGAGATACGATACTAGATTGCAAATGCTGATTGTGGCATTTAGGACAGTGAAGGACAGTGGGTGATTTGTGCTGTCACTGACTGCCCAGATTACGGAGCTGAATTGCTGCATGTGTGTCTGACATTCGTTGAACTAAGTCTCTCTCTCCATCTTTCCTTTCATGTCTTATTGACCGGGCTCAAAACGGCACACTTGTGGAAACACCCACATGTGTGCCTTATTTGGACCATCATGCCTGTAAATCCCCCTCTGAACCCCATTTGTCCCCTGTCAAATCCAGCAGCAGACCCTCGCTGCTCCCGAAGTTGGGAACTCAGCACCTCAGGCCACAGTCATTGTGAAGCAGTTCAAGGTCACTAGGTGGACAGCAGGCTGCAAGCACGTTGTGTTACTGCTACCATGGCAGTTTGAATGGAAATATCTGCGAGGGCTTTCACAAGCCTGAAATTTCCATAAGGTTCACTTCCAAGCAAGCATAGAGTATACGGATGGAGTAGAAAAACAACGGGGGTGCTTGGTAACGTTTATAGTTGTTGTGAAGGCAGCAGCTGAGGGAAAGCTCAAAGAGTTGGCACAGGGTCTCCTCCTCCAGCATAGCAAGGAAAAGACATTACAGAAACCGAGGGGAGAGGGCGGAGAGCGACCACTGCGGAGGAGCTCCGTACTTGAGGATTTACCAACTTGCCGCCCATCAAGGGCAGGAGCCTGCTGATGGACACGGTGACTGCAGCCAGCCAAATGATTAATCAGAGTTACAAAATAAGGAAAATAAGGCACCAAAAAGCTGTGACCCACCCACTCAAGCCCATATGTGAAACTATAAATCAGGCACCAGCCGTCCTGCAAACTGGCAGCTGGCACTATAATGTTACACATGGTGCAGGCTAAAGGCCTCCTTGTACGTTTTGGGTTAACTTTTGTTTTCTAGGGTCTTTGCGACAAAATAAAATCTTAAAAGTGTGTGTACGTGCTGCTTACTTTAGGAGAAGAGAGCAAGAATAAAGAGCCTCTAAGAGAACAGCAACATTACCCTGCCTTCTATCAGCTCCCACCAGTACCTTCCTGTAAAACCCTGGTGAAGAAAATGAGGAGAATTAGCTTCAGAGTTTCTGCCAATCTGACATTTCAACAGGAAGCAGTTTCTGCTATGGAGTAATAAATGTTTCTAGCTGGCAAATTTTCTTTTTTACCACCTCTAGTGTCTCACTAGAACTGGCAGCAGACAACTTCACCAAACCTTAAAGACAGCCTTTTATAACATCTACATAGCGTCTTCTATCCTAATAGCATTAAAGGTAATAAAAATAAAATAAAATAAAAACACAGGGAACCTTTTTAAGTTCTCTCTTTTCCAGTGCCATTGGTGAACTTGAATGAGATCTGTGGTCCAAAAAGCGAGTTTTCTCCTGAATTTCCTACTGAAAATATTGGCAAAACAACAGCTGTCGTACAGTGCTAAGGCTGTCTCCTACCCACCCCCTGCTCTGGCACCATGCGTGTCTATGTGTTGATTCATACACAGGAGAAGGGAAAGCACTGGACCCACTGGACACAGAGCGTAGGAAGGAGGTGCGTCTGCCAGCAAATCTCTAGACTTTGATCACTCCTACTTATTTGCCTCTGTCTCCCTGCTGCACTCATTTTGCCTACAGTCATTCCACCTTGGCAAGGATGTCTGCAAAAGCTCATAAGCCAAGCGTAGTCAAACCTAGTTAGTATATAGACGGGAAATCTCCAAGGAAAACCTAGCTACCGCAGGAATAAATCCAGCTGGCATGCTTCTTTTTTAGCAAAAAATATAGCACTGTGCAGTGGGTGAGGGGGCAGGAATCCTGTGGTAGAAGGCATTTTACTTCTTTTGAACCAAACCTGGATCACTGATATTCGCTGAAGGACTGTAAAAGTTTACCTAGAACAGTCACACAGAAGAGACATCCCAGTGAAAATCAAACCTGATTGTGCTTGCAACTCCCCAGCATCTGCTCTTTCCAGATTTAAGGTATTGAGTGGGTTTGGAAATCTCTGTACAAAGCTACATTTCACCTCAAAGGGTTTTAGTATAAAAAGTCACTCAAGCTCACTAAAGGCTTTGGCATCAAGTACAGCATGTCTAACTCCCTTTGCATCTCGTGTAGTCATTTGGACTTGTGTAAAATGCAACATGCTGCCACCTGAGAAACGAAGGTTTCATTTTACATAGGTGTAAAAAGTCAATTCCAGACATCCATAGAATGAGACCTAATATATCCTGGAGCAGTGTTAGTCAACCAGTGGTCTGAAAGGAGATGCTTGAAATGAAAACATATATTTGCTCCCGTGCAGCTGGGAGGTCAGTGTCTATACGCAGGGCTCCACTTGTGAGTCAGTGTCCAGTTCATTTTAGTGCCTAATTAATGTGTTTGCAATTAGAACTACAAAATTATAATTTCATAAAGCACTACTTACTTTACAATAATTGCTGCTCATCTCACCTATCGCACCACTACCACCACCCCCTTGCCTACCTACCATCTATACAGTAATTGAATGCAATATTACCTGCACAGTTTTTCACAGCTGTGAGATGTCATTCTCGTTTAAAAATGTGAAGAATCGATGTTCTACAGATATATTCTGGGGATCATTTAGTAAGGGCTTGTGTTACTGGTTCATCCTGCCAGTATGAACATCTCCCACTGTATGGAATTTGTACCTCTAGGTTTCTGTTTTACCACCCACAGTCATTGTTAATTTCCTATTACTTCAGCATCCACCCACAGACTCTCTGAACAATATATTGGGCTCTTCAGGCACTATGACAGTACCAATACATAATAATTACATTACTATACATTTGCATAACCATCCTGCCCTCTTCAAGCAACTCCTGAGCTGGAACAGCTTTGAGCTCTATCAACAGAGCCACATTATGGCCAGCTAAGGATGCTACTTTGCTCCCACTGCTGTATGGGGCAAGCATGTATAGAAAAAAAACCACCACAGCAATTATCACTGCATACATTTTCATTCTTTTTCCATTTCCATTAAAGTGGAAAACATTTCATTTTCAGTAAAGCGTGGCTCAGAAGCCCACTTATTGATAGAAGCCTTTAATTTTGTTTTTTGACTAATCAAAACCATGGAATGGTTACATTTCACCCAGTTTATTCAACATGACGTGACAGTGTTTGCAACTGTAGGCAGAGCATTAAAGACATCATGAAGATTAGGAAGAGGAAGATGGCAAGAGCCTGGCAGGATAGTGGCTGACAGCTGATGTGTATTAAGACTGAATGGAGCAATAAGTTAACAAAACCTGCCACTTCAAAACAACCAAAACCAAACAATTCCTCGGGACTAAAATCCAAATTGGGAAGGAGAGAGGGTGACAAAACAGGCAATCCCTTCCCCTGACCGCTCTGATGGCTTTTGCTTTGGGATGTAGTGAATCTTAGCACACAATGTACCAGAAGCACATTATTGAAAACATCACAGCTTTCTGAGTCCTAGTGCATACGAAGTTTTTAGTAACGCTCTTCTTCTGAGGTCTTCCCCAAAATTTCACTATAGTGCTTGTATTACAGACATATTTCAGATGTCAGGGCACCGAAGACAATCCAATCATCATCATACAGAGAAATGCAAAGCTTGAGAACTATCACGATATTATCACTGTTACTGTGTAGTAACAGGGGAAAATACTGACTTTCAGTGATCTCAGATTGTTAAAAACCCATGTGTAATTAAAATTAATGTGGAAATTACTGCTAGACTCAAGGCTGCTTAAGAAATAAAGAAGCTACTTGCTAACACTGCTGACTCTGATGATAAGTTAAGAATTTGCTGAGGGCATCAGAGCATGGGAAAAAGAGAAAAAATAATTAAAGAAACAGATTTTCTTTTTTTTTTTTTTTTTCCCTCCAGTGGCACATGTACAGTCTGTGATGCTCTACTATGCAAAATTGTCTTTTAAAGTCTAAAATTTTCACATGATATTTGAAGAGGAACTGTAGCCAGAATATCTAGGTAGGGGAAATGAAGGTTGGTCATCACATATTAAAAAACACAAGTGGAAGCAAGAGCTTTCACTGAATGATGCTGCAAAATTATTAAAAATCCTTTTCACAAGTAAATGTTAACTGTTATAGGAAAGTCACCTCTTCTGAAGAAATTTAGAAAAAATTTGAGACATCGTGTTAATCCAATCCAGTTCACATGAACATGAACCATCAAAATAATGATGTTAGCATTTCTTGGTAAGGTTTACTCTTGCAAAAATGATTTTATCCAATTTTTAAATTTGGATTAATTCATTTGGAAAGAGTGACCCGTTTCTGCTTACATCCAATCAATGAGAGAAAATCCCAGTAGGGCAAGAGTTGAACCATTTTACTTTAAAGTTTATTTTTCCTTGTTGTATTTAATGCTCTAACCAGACGTCCTACAAAATAAACTACAACAAGCTTGTCTGGACATTTAATAAGGGCCAGATTCAGAAAACACCAGCTAGTAAATTTAGCATTTAATGGGCACAATTCCTTGGCCATATTTTATGAAAAGAAAGACACACATTCAGGATATTACATGCAGAACGCTCTCATGGAGATGTTACTGAAGTATACATGAATTTGCATTTACATGGCTTCATTCTTGAATGTGGTATTTATATTTCTGAGACTTGCGCCATTTCCACTTAACAACAACTATACTTGAATACTTCCAAATATATACTTTCAATAGATTTATTCCAGTGCAACATTTTCAGAATTTGAGTGTGTTCATCCAGAACTTTTTGGTTTCTGTCTCCAGAGGTCAAAGTAGGACATGGTAAAAAACAGAAGTACCCACTTCCTCTCCAAAGGAACTTGATCATTATGAGGATACGTGTCCTTGTTATTAGCAATATTAATCAATCTTCACTGGACAAAAAAAAAACAAAAAAAAAAAA
>JACDJE010000116.1:1284495-1353119 GCA_016647715.1 Pavo muticus
AAAAAAAAAAAAAAGCCAAGCTAAAGACAGTAAAAAGAAACTATCTTATATTGAGAGATGAGTTTTTTGAGTTTTCAGTATTTTTGTTCTATGTTCTGTGGAACAATGGCCACGAAGGCATGCAGTTAATGTGGTGTTGCAGACCTGATCCTACTGCCAGTAAAGTCAGTGGAAATAGTTCAGCAGTGCCTGGACCAAGCCTGTTATACGAGGTGAATGAGTAATAAGAATAATACACAGAATGATTCATATTTAATAGGGCTATTGTCAAAATACAATGCAAGCAGGAGTTTCGGATCCTTTGAATGTTTGTCGGTGCATGCTTTTTTGCACAATACTTTCTCCTTCTTTGTTGCTACGAACTGGATGGCAAAGTTTCAGCAAGTACCTTGCTCAAAGCACCACAGATCACCAACAGATCAAAACACAAAGGTAAGGGCAATGCTCCTTCCTTCACTCCAGCTGGGACTGGTAGATCTGGGAGGGCTGAACAGGGACAGGATACAAGGTCACAGCTAGACGATATGGTAGGAGACTATGGTACTGGTCAGCACATCTTCCCACCCGGTACAGTGTGGTCCTCTTGAATTAGAGGAAAAACCCACTGAGGACATCCATACAGAAGCCACCCCCACAGCAAGGATGGAGTATACCAGTATTCCTCATGCTAGTATATCCTTCTGACCTTGGTTATAAGACTGGCTTTGAAACAGGATTTTAAATAAAATCATACAAGGAGTTGGTATCTGCAGTGGTGCCAATACAGCCCCTCATCTACTTTGCACTGGGCAAGCAGAGATTTTTCCTCTCCGTCCTGGATCCCAGCGCCGAACTCAGATCGTTTAGTCTAGTGTTGGGAACATGTAGGAGAAGATAAAGTTTCAAGTTACAAATAAAAGAGGAATGTCAAAATCCTTTAAGCTGCCCACGAGTGGGGCTTACGTGCTCGCTGGGAGGCTGACCAACACTGAAGTTTCTAGTAATGACAGTGCGTAGATCCGAGAAGACTGCAGGACTCATCTTTCCTGCTAGCAAACATGTTTTCCTGTATGAGTCTATGTAGCCCAAGTCAAAATTAGTGTTCCAATGTGCCACAGTGTCTGGACAAAGGGCAGTAAAGCTCAGCTCATCTATAAATTAGATTCCAGACCAAGAAGGATAAATGCATAAAAAGGACTTGATGAAAGTCCCAGTCGGTTTATCTGCTTGCTTTACTAGGATCAGACTTAGAAAACTGAGAAAGCAGCTTAAAGCAGTGACTTGCTGATATTACTTAAGAATATTATAAAAGGGAAAAGCGAAGTTCTAATTCTTTACATTTGAAGGAAAAAAGAGAAATTAAAAAAGCTGAACATGCGTGCATGGCAGTGGATATTTAAAAAGACATTCAGGGAATGATCACATATACTGCAACTTGATAATGCAATTGCTTTAACTGCCTCTTGTGATGGCCAGTGCTTGCTGCCATTGCTTGTATTACAGCAAGAGCACTTCTAGCATCTGAGAACAGTAAATACAGCACTGAAATGCAACTTATGCTTTCAGCTCTTCTTGTTTTAGCAACCCCAAACAGCACTCCAATGAGTAATATAAGGATAGCAAAAAAATGATACTATCTCTTGCTGTTGCCATTGTCTAAATGAATTGTATATGCTGAATTTTATAAAGAGAATATGTGGAGTAACATACAATATAAAATATTTATCTATGAAAGAAAAGGTAAAAGCCACATAAAACATAAGTGGGTAATCACAATTTATATAATTCTCACTGAGTGAAAATGACCCCACTAAATCTCATTATCCTAAGTATAGATATAAATTCCTAGGTGACAACTTAAACATGGAAATAGCAGGAGCATTATGGATCTCCAGTCTCCAATTACTCTAGGTAAAGTATGAAAGATTTTTTTATTAAATGACAAAAGCATCAGTGAAAATAGTGAGTAATATGGTAGGTAAGGACTTCATAATCTACTGCTTTGAACTTCTTTTCTTTTTAACAGGAAGTGAAATCTGGGTCTGAACAATAAACTTGACTTTGTTCCCATTGACATCCGCACATATTTTGCCTCTAACCTTTGTGGAAAGGGAGTAAGTCAAATAACACATAAAATAAATTACTCCTGAATGTGTATTTACTAACTCCTTTTTAACACAGCCTTTCTGAGGTGTTGAGAAGTACTAGTAAATTACTGCTAAGATTCTTAGCAGAGTGACTCTAAAAATGTATATTCTCCTGTATGAATACAGGAGAATATAAAAAAAAATATATAAATATAAAAAATATATTAAAAAAAAAAAGCCCACGATTTTGATATTGTGTACAGCATTCACTCTCTTTAAACTCCAATGAAACACCTAGAACTCCAATGAAAATTAATGGACAATCACACCATATTCCCAAAATAGAATCAAGCTGGAATTGTTTCCTGTACAGACATACCCTATATTAACAGCCAGTCTGTGCAGAGGTAAAATGCTCTGGTTTGGCCCATTTTATTTAGCATCACTCACATAAAAGCTTATCTTACTCGACTTCCAAAACCAAAAAGTTTGTCAGAATCTGTTGCCTATACATCCTTTATAGCCCTTGCAAGAGACTAGCATTTCAAAGAATGATTAACCCCTCCCGTTTCCGACATGTCTTTCATCCTGTCATTCTTAGAGCATTTGCTGTTGAAAGCAGCAAGTCACAAGGTGTGCCCAGCCCTGTGGCAGAGAGGGAACTAAGGAAGAGGAACTGGCAACTACTTTGGTCAGCTATAATTTGCCTACATTGCAAGCAAACCAGTTTGTGCAGTGCTTTGTAGCCTGATTCATGTTTTCTACTCTTTTAAGCATCAAAATTTTTCCTGAAGATAACAAAATGAAAGAAAGGGGAAACATATTTTGAAAAATATGTTAGCAGATGTGTTTTTAATATATCTTTGGCATAAAATAAAGAGGAACGATGCCATTAGATTTCAGCATGGATCGAGCCCAGTGTGAATTGGCCTTCCCCTTTCTCCCCTTCAAAGTAAAGAAAGAAGTGATATTTTCATCTCAGCTTATGTCACAAATAGGATGTGAATTTTATTTGGGGTAGAACTAATCCAGAATTGCAGTGAGGCTCCCAGCGTGTAAAAACAGGGTCAGATGAAAATTTGTCTCAACGTATGTAACTGACTTCTATACACCTGAGAAGTTAAAATACAAGACGCAGCTGCCTAACAGATGCACTGAGCAACCTCAATCTACATAACATGTGCCACACCAAGTTGATTTGTTGAGATCAGAATAAATACCCATGAGAACGTTGCTTTCAATTAAAGTGCCCAACAAGCTTTTCCAGGTAGTTTTGAAACAGACACAAGAGTAATTCTTACTCTGAATTCCTTTCCTTGGTTAATTGCATTCTCCTTTTAGCCTCCAGCAATCTATATCTTTACCATATAAAGTTTGTGAAATAAACATCCAACCTCTCCATTCACTGTTCTGGAACTTATATAAACACTCATTTAATCACGAGGATTATTTATATTGAATTACTCAAACCAATAATCCGCAGAGATTTGTTCAAGTCCAGCAATTATTTACCAATTTGCAAAGGTGTTTTGAGAGCTGGAGGGTGGTACATGAAGAGAGACCAGAGTTCTTCTCTCAACTTTATGTGCAAAGGGAATGAGGGACACAGCCCCCTGTAGGGTCAATGTCATAAAGTAGTGGCTTCTTTGCTGAAGGACAGCTCAACCCAGCCAGGCTGACCACGATTTCATAAACCTGCGCCTGTCCATCTCCACAACAGCAATGACCCAGGTGCCAGGTGCCAAGTTCAATGCGAGTCATGGTGCAGCCGCCTGTCAGGCAGTGAGCAATGTGCAGTTCTCCAGCCAGGGCTTGCACTAAATTCTCAGAATATGACTCCAGGTATCTGCAAATTGCAGCTAAAGGCCAAGTCCTGCTCGGTGCACGCCCCGCTGCTCGCAGACTTTTGCCTCGAACATTTTCCATCAGATCCCCTCCCATGGGGAGGTAGAGGTATGAGCACTCCTGCCTGAACTGCCCCAGGGTGTGAAGGGAACAGCCCACCACAGATTTGTCCCCCATCAGCTTTCATAGCAGCACACTCCCTATAAGCACACTGCCCTTGGCACAGTCCCCGTCATGACTGCACAACAGCAGACGCAGGAGACGCCCCTAAATATCCCAGAAGCACATCCCCACACCTCCCCATGCTACCTGCCAGCCAGCACTGAGGCCCAGTCTTGCCGCCATGATGGAGCTCCAGCCAGGGAAAGGAGAAGTAGTAGGCGGCCGATCCCTCCACCAGCCATAAATCCCCCAGGGGAAGGGATTTGCCATCATGGCAATGCAAAGGATGGCCACGACCTCTGTTTTTAATAAGGCAGAATGCATGTTTAAGAGGAAATCATTTTATGGACCATCTAGGCCTGGTCTTGAAACCTTGGCAACACAGCATTTATAGAACAGCTCTCTCAACTTAAACCCTTTGCCAGCACAGAGATGTTTCCATGAAACAAAAGGAAAAAACACACCTCATGCATAGTTTAAAGTCACTTGTAAAGGGAATGTTTCTGGCTTCTCTCCCAGTGAGAGAGATTATGTGAGTGCTAGGACTTGATCAGAAAGCAAAAATAAGGGGAAAAACTGCCATGTATTGTAGTTACATTCCTGCTTTTGCCTTTTGGGGCTTAAGATAGAACAATTCATAATTGTTCCAAATAATTGTTGTCAAAATACTTTCCTTTATTTGGAAATGTAGACATTAATTAATTACATCTGTGTGATGTAGAGGGGATCTCTCACTTGCCTGTAATACCTCAGTTACTTAAACTGAGCATGATTAGAAAGACATCAATCCCTGTAATTTGATTTCTATGCTGGTATTGTATATTTACTCAGAGCCTTTGCAAATAGAGTTATATTCCCTCGTGTTGGAAATATTATTTACATAATACCTTATAAGGAAATGGTTTGAACTGATGTATGCATAACTGTGTGAAATTAAGAGACCCGGAGACCTCTGGTTGAGAAAGAAATCAAATTGCCAGTGACATCTGTGTAAGTTTTCCCATTTCCCACCTTGTCTAAACTCTCATCAGAAAAAAATCAAGCCAGGCTACATTCAGATGTCATAAAGAAGTCCCAGGTTCAAATCTCAGTCTTGTCACTGAAAGTGCAATAAATACAGTGCCCTCTTAGGGCAGAGCCCCAAGGAGATGTAGGCAGAAGGGTGCACCCCATGTTCAGAAGGGCATCAAATGCCAATGCCCTCCTTGTGCCTGTGGGAAAGATATCAGTAAAAAGGAAAGTGGCATGAAATGTTTTTCACGTGGCAGTGAACACCATTTAGAGAGTAATAACTACTTGATCATAAAGGTCAGAATTAATCTAAAATTAGGGTCAGTAGTCTAAAGTATGTCTAGATTATCCCTGCACAGGGGCAAAACATCCCATGTCTCAGGGATTAATTATCCCCTGCAAGTCATCATAGGTTACTGGAGGAGTCTAGTGCAGGATGAACTAGACACATAGTGCTAGGTGACAAGAGTCACTCATTTAATAGCTCTGCTGGCTGTGACCTCTAGACCTGGCAGAGACAACTTCCATGTCCCAGCACTCCAAATTATATAGTCTGGAGGCCTGTGCCGTTTTAAACAGATAGACACGCTGTAAAATCTAACCTGACGTTCACCAGCACAACACGACTTGATTTGCTGTCATGTTGTTATGTACCTGCAGGCTGACGTGCCTGAATGCTTTTCATGGCCAAGCTGATACAGTAAATTGTATGAACAAAGATAATGTGAATTCATGATAAAGAACATTGGAACTGTTATATGTACTTAGTTCAGTCCCTTGGGAAAATACCATCCAAACTATTTTAGTAATTAACTGCTCTGTATAATACAAACTTACAGCAAAGACTAGGAGACCTGGAAATCATCTGAGAGATAAACTTCTTCTAAGGAGGTATGTTTGTTGTTTAAAACACGTTTTCTACAAATAAAATCAAAACAAACCCAGAAGTTCTGTGTGGGAGGAGAAGAAAAGGAAGGGAGAACATATCTGGCATTTACACATTGAAGCCCATCAAATAATGGATGAAGAATCAGAGCTGACATCATGGCATAACCAACAGTCTGGGACCTATTTGCATGTGGTTAAGAACTAAATTCTCCTCTGCTGCTGATGTCATTTGACAAACTTGCATTAGTGATGTGGATTGGCAGGATTTCCTTTTTTTCCACATAATAAACACCCATGGCATACCGCAGGCCTACAGAAACCTGGGCATGTCAGGAACACTGAAAGGATGTGTGGTATTTGAAAGCAGAAAAAATCATGATCCAGGTCTGCACATGCATGGGCAAGAAGCGATGACACCCTCTGCCATCCTCTTACACTCTGTACGTATCAGCAAACGCTTCTTCAGCCCATGTTCAGCAGCAGCAAATAGTGATGTATGTAGAGTCAGAGTATTTAGAAAGCAAATACTATAGTTAGTACTGTGAAAGAAAGAACCATAGCGATTCCTTTTTCAGCCCTCCAGGCAAAATAGCTCAAGCCGCATGAATGCATAGGGAGTGTAAGCCAATTGGGCACTTAGTGTGAAAGCTGTGGTATCCTAATAGCCCTCTACATGACATACAAGCAACCAAAGCCAATTTGCATTCACATTTTGTTTCCTAGGCAATTAAAGGAAACAGAAAAAAAATCAACAAGAAGTAGAACTGCATTTTACTGTTTCCTGTTTATTTATAGTTTTACATATATGTACCTAGTCTATATATGCATTTTTTCTAATTTATCTAACATATACCAGAATTATGCACCGAAAGCTTTAAAACCTCCTGACTGTTTTGATTTCAGTCACTGTGACAAGGAAAAGCTATGTAATTAATCATGCTAATTCAAATGAGAATTACTTTTTGGTTGAACCAGTGTTTTTACAATTGCCTCCAGACCTCGTGCTTTTCATTAATACTATTAGTGCTGTGGAATTACTTACTCCTCATTTTATATACGCCTTTCTGTAAGTCAACTAACAAAGCTAATTAGTAGCTGTGAAAGAACATATTGATGGAATAAAAATATATAAAATTGTTCTGAGAATTCTCAGGGTGAGTCCTATATATCATGGGGTTTTGCAGTACTCTAGGCCCTTTTCCCTAATATAAATAAGCTTATGTAAAATTAAAGGGTTTTAAACTTGCCACTAAGAGACCATACACTTCCTGAAAGAACCATTTTAAAATTACACATAAACACGTGCAATCAATCTTTACTACGTAGCTAAGAATTTAGCATATGGTTGGGGGGGGGTCATGTTTTTATTTTCCAAAGCAGGCACTTGGCACTTGTGGATGAAAATGTACAATTAGCAATGAGAACCTGGGCTAAGGCAAAAAGCAAATTTTACAATATCCTGCAATGACAGCACCACGGTAACAGTTAAACAATTCAACGGCGGCAGCTGGACCCGGGGAGGCCTTGGCAGAATTTGGATGAACAGCGTCACAAAAGCAGAACAAAGGTGGGGAACAGTTTGTGGGTTTGTTTTTACTACTTGAAAGATGATGGGGCAGAGTCGCAACTGGAACAACTGGACAAAAGTGCACTGAAGTCAGTTGGGCGGTGACATTTGATATTTGCCTCTACGAAAACACGTACGACTTGACATAGTGGCTGAAGATTGTAAGCACATCAGGCAGGACACTTCTGAGCACTCATGATTTAACACTCGTGTTCTACTCAAGCTGCTTTTGTGAGCACAGAGAATTGGGCACTACTGCAGTTCTCTGGCTCCAGGCTCTCACCTTCAGCAGTTACCTGATACAAGGTAGTTTTTTACAGTAAGGGTGGTGAGGCACTGGAACAGGTTGCCTGGAGATGTGGTGGATGCCCCGTCTTTGGAGACATTTGAGGTCAGGCTGGATGGGGCTCTGAGCAACATGATCTGGCTGTAGGTGGCCCTGTTCACTGCAGGGGAGTGTGACCAGATGACCATTCCAACTCAAAGCAATTCTACCTGAGCCGTTGCATTACACATGCAAAGGGCTGGAGCAGGAGAAGGAAAGGAGCATTGTGCAGCAACCACCAACAGACACAATGCTGTTCTGCAGCACCATAGGACCCTCTCCCACCTTCATGCCTGGAGGCTGCATGAATACAAATCACTTGGAAAGGGGGAAGCTCCTAAAAGGATGCAAGCATATCTATTTAAAATAAGATTCCTTGCAACTTCCAGAGATGCTTGTAAAAATCCCACAGAGCTTTATTTTTGGAAACTATCATGCAGGTAGAAACAGATAGGTGGTGCAGGAACATCATAAACCAAGACATAACCCTGCTGCAAGTTGCATTCACTGATCCTGCACTGCACTGAGAACAGGCAGGCAGCTTGCCTGCCAGTGCTTGGGAGACAAAAATCATTTAAATTCAACAGTTTGGAGTCCCCTGGAGGGAGGTGTTCCCAGTAACACCAGTTTACCCATCTCCATCTGGCCCTCAAATGAGACTCCCCTCTCTGAACTGTGTCTTTATAAATGCTCCACATGTCTAATCCACTAGTTTTCTTCAAGTTTAATTACTTCAAGGTAAAAAATATATATATATATAAAAAAAGGGTGCAAAAAGGAAAAAGAAACAACAACAAGTGAAATCAAAGCTGTGAGAGCAGCAGCTCAAAGCTGAACATCTCTGTTTACGGAGCAGGCACAACATGACAGCAGCAGTCCCGTCCCCTTGCCAGCCAGCTCCCAGACCACCCAGGCATGGTACCGCCGGCTCAGTGCCCGTGCAGCCCTTGGCCCCACTGTGGGGCTGCCAGCAAGGATGCTAATTAGCACCGGTGGCCCTTTGGACACCTGTCTGCTCCAGAGCCCAGCAAGACCACCAACCAGTGCTTCGGGCACAGGCTCCAGAGCACCAAACCCTTTCCAGCTTGTGAACTGTGGGCTGGAGTTGAACTACTGACCTGGAAGCAAAAGGCTTATTTGTGCTCAGGCTGTGAGTGTCTGAATTCCTCCCAGCCATGCCAAAGTTAGAGGAAAACAGGACACAGGCAGTTGGGAAAAAAAGAAACAGTCACCAGAAAATACGATTAGAGTACAGAAAAGCAGGGCTTGAAAAAGCATTTTAGGACCAAAGGAGGGTTTGGAGCGGGTGAGGGTGAGTGTGGGGGGGAGAGGGGAAGCTGACAGGTGGCCAAGGGCAGGAAGAGGAAGGAGAGGAAGGGGAATGCAGCACCCAATCCTTCCACCAGCCACACGAGTTTCCTCTCCTTTCTGCCCCATAACCTTTCTCTTCCTCAACTGGTCAGAGGTAAGTTACACCAAAGAGCAGGACTGGAAAGAAGCACAAGCATTACACTCCTTAAAAACATCTTCTGCTGCACACCCAGCTCCAGATAGTGAAAGTAGCTATTTGAAGCGTTACCCAGATGTGCTGATCCCTCTGGAGTCTCTTTTCCTTTTGCAGGGTCTTATACAATTATGCTTTCTTCTTTTCTAGTTCCTGCTTCACTTGTTACCCAAATTCTAGGTATTTCTCAACCCTCCGCTAGTCCCTCATTCACTCACTCTCTATCTCCTGGCTCGTATCTCTCCCTCCCTCTCTTCCTGTGCCAGTACGATCCCGAACCCCCGAAAAGTTCCTTCCAAGAGGAGAAGTGCAGATGTCAGGAGTACCAGAGCTGCTCACAGCCAATCATTTGCAGATAACTGACATTCAGATTTTCCGAACCCACGTGGGTCTGAAACTACATGTGAGAGTGGGCTGGCACCAGTGCTATTCAGTAAATCAGACTTGGTAGGGGAGAGAAGAGCGAAAGTTTTTCTGAAGTTTCAGGAAGACATGGACCAGAAATAAAAGACCTCTTAGCCCTGTTTAGGGAGTACCCGTATACACCAGTCATAGAATCATTAAGGTTGGAAAAGACCACTAAGATCACATAGTCCAGCCACCTACCCATCTCTACCATGCCCACTAACAATATCCCTCAGTGCCACATCCACATGGTTCTTGAACACCTCCAGGGATGTTGACTGCATCACCTCCCTGGGCAGCCTGTTTCAATGCATCACCTCTCTTTCTGAGAAGAAATTTTTCCTAATATCCAACCTGAACCTCCCCTGGCTCAACTTAAGCACATAACCTCTCATCCTATCACTGTAACCTGGGAAAAGAGGCCAAGCCTGACCTCGCTACAACCTCCTTTCAGAGAGGTCCTCCTTGGCAACCCAGGCTGAACGAGGTCTGGGCTCAGGGAGATATATCACAGATAGGAAAAGCATTTTCCTAAGGAAATATCCCAATTTTTCTGTCTGCCTCACCAGCTCCGAGCTGGTTTCCAGTGCTGGAAAAGATGAGGGTATCAAATTAGCCTGAAAGATTTTCTAAAACTTTCTTGAATTTACTTTGAAAATATTTTTAAGTGACTCAGTGCATTTATTTTTAAGTGACTCAATGCATTATCTGTGAAGTGATGGGAAAAAAAAAAAAAACAAACAAACAAGAAACCAAACAAAAAAAAAACAACAGATAACAAAACCAAAGGAGAAAACAAAGAACCAAAGTTGGTGAATAGCTCAATCAGAATCAGGAATATATGGAGTGCCTGCTCTTGAGCACACAAATGATGTACTAGTCTGACCTCGAATTTAGAGTTTGATACGTGAGATAGAAAGAAGTAGCTCCTGTAAATCCAAGTCAAGAAGAGCAGTGGGTTTGCTGCCACATGGGGAGGCAGAGGAGACCTCGAGCAAGATGTTGTTTCCTTTCCAGACAAATACATTGGGAACTCATGGAGCCATACCGGGAAGCTGAAGTGGCGAGAGGCAGCGTGGGATGAAAGTGGAGCCCCTTTGGCTCCCATGCTGGGTGGTGAAGCAGGATGGACAGTCTTGTTGGAAAGAGCAGCTGCTCCAAGTTCTACCCAGGTTTGTGAGCTTGGAGAGACTTGTGGAAAAAGGGCAAGAAGGGCTTGCTCACCAGGCAGGTTTTTCCAAGCTCTCAGAGCTCTAATTACGATGGTGGGTGAGGAGAGGCAGTTTGCCAGTGTACCCTTGGCAACCTGTTTATGTGGCTTTTAAAGTTAATACAAGGAATAGGTAAAATATGAACTGACATACGGATTTAGCAAATCTCACACTCCTTTGAGTACTGCTTTGCTATGTCACCCTTCCCCTGCCCAGTTCTCAGACATGCACACCAGGATGTGCCACACTGTATATTTGTAAGAGTTCCCACTGGGTACAAAGGTGACGCCAATAGGAAGCCATCAGTCTTTATATAGTTGAGTCATTTCTTTTTAAAAGAGTGTGGGGGAAAGAAACCTTTGATGGGCCCAACGCTGCTCCCCTGATGCCGGCATAAATCCTGAACATCAGTGAATGTTACAAAGGGACTGCTCAGGATTTACGCCACATAAGTCAGAGCAGAATGAGGCCTGATAACTGTTTATTTTTTTTAAATGAAGGCTTTAAAATAAACCATATGGATTTTCACTTATATTAGATGTGTAAAGAGGTCTCTGAAGAGCAGTTTGTAAAAGCAGAGGAAACCATATACTGTGCATCAGACCATACAGTAGAGTCAGGAATGCATCTAGAGCTCTGTGAGAGGTATTCGGCTCTGCAGGCAGTGCCCGCAGTGGCTCTGGCTCGGGCAAAACGCTGTGTGCCTTCAAGCACAAGCTGGTGCACCATGTAGCAGAGAAGCTGTAGATTCAGCTGTGTTCTTACCTCACTTTCCCTTCTGCAGTGACCTCATCCTGTTACAATGCTACTATTCATGCAGATGGGGTGGAAGACTGCATACAAAAGTTTCATTTAGGCACATAAACATGAATATTTAGACTGTTTGATTAGAAATGAAAGCCAAATTCTTCTACTTCTTGCAATCTGGGAGAGACTTTTTTTTTAAATTTTTTAATAATCCTGATTTTATAGGCTAACAGTGAAAATAACATATATAATGAACCATGTGCAGTGGTTTCTTTGATAACCATGTTAATATCCTTGGCCTCAGTGATCCCACAGCAGCTTCTTTTGCCTAGAAATATTAGCCAGAATGGGAAAGAGAGCACATGCAAATGTACTGAGAGATGTATGGTATCTCATTAAGCAGTTACTGTGCCCCTCTCAGAGACGTGCAGTTTTCAGCCACATGCACACACAGTGATGAACACAGCAGAATGTGCCACTGATGAACCTTCTAAAGCTGGGCTAAGAGTGTACTCACACCACTGGAGTCAGTCACCTGGCTGGGAGGCCCAGCTGCCACTGGTCTCCTGGTGCCACCAGAGAGCTATGAATAGAACCTAAACTGTAATTAGCTCTTAATCTAAGTGCTCCATTAACTCTATTACAAGCTTTGGTTTCTGATTTAGACAGGTGTCTCAAATTGGGCCATGTAAATAAACCCCAGATAGTTTGCATTGCTAGACCTGCCATACACCAATTTCAAATGAAGAAGATGAGCAATTAAATAATTTTGCACCCTATTTCCTCTGCTCGGCCATTCTCTGCCTAGCTATCTCCCTGCTCATTGTAGTATCTCAGTGTTGACTTTAAACAACTCCATGGGGTTAAGTCATTTGAGTAAAGTGTATCTCATGTTCTTGGGTGGTTACTACTGCAGGGCTTAGGTGATCCCACTTAATTCTGCTACTCATGGTTTTGATGTTTCTATCGCACATTGCTCCATGTAAGCAATCATATACCACAGCTGGTGGAAGAAAATTGCAGCAAAATAGAACTAATTACAAAAACTGTGAGACTTTTCACTGCTCTAGAGTGAGAGTGGTCTGATTTGCATGGGTGTTTAGTAGCAGTGTATAAGTTCAGACAAACTGATCTCAGTTTATGTTCACAGTACATTTGTCATGACCTTGTCATAAATGTACACAAATAAAAGGAATAATTTAATCTGACTTTGGTAGTCCTAGGGATTGTTACCATCACTGACACGTAATTTTCTTTGGCCTAATTCAAGTGAGCCCTGATGCCCTCCTGTGTTGACTTTTCCTTGTGGCCAGTTTCTTCATGAATTTCCACCCTCCTTCAAAGTTCACATTTCTGCCTGTAGCTCCTCTCACGCTTATTCCTTCCCCTTGGAAGTTTCCCTCTTTCCATCTTTCTTTGATGCTCTTTTACCTTCATTCTCCTCAGCTTGTAAATAAAAATGGAGGAGTGAGTTGAATTTCCATCCCACAGGCAGATACGGTAGAGACAGAACTGACCCCCCCGCAGTCAGTCTGTCCATCACAACTCAGGAACTGAGGTCTGTCAACAGTTGAGCTGTTGCTGGCCAACACTGGCTAGGAAATCAGGAAAATATTTTGCTGCTCCTCCCTGCCCTCCAGCCACGTCAATCTTACTCCATTCCTAACCACAGTCTTGTGCCCACTGCTCTCCCCAGACAGTCCCATCGGTATCTGGAATCTACCCCATTCCTTGCAGCCAAATTGCTATCTGCTGAGCCTCCTCAGATTCACAAGAACATTGACAATACCAAGACAACAGAAATTATATGAACAAGGTAACGGTTAGTTCCCAACTGGGACCTTGATGTCCATGGAGACTAGCACCCAGAGCAGACTGAAGTAGATATATACCATCTCAGAAAAATTATCTCCTATGCTTCACCTGGTGAATTACAGATCTCATATCTTGCACTTTCCGTGTTTGCAGTTTCCTACTTACTGTCAAAGAGAGACAGGGTTGTAATGAGAAAGGGGAATAGCAAACTTGGATTCTGCAAAGCAGATCTGAGAGGAGATTTTTGCTATAAATTTGCTAGCCAGTTAATTAAACACATCTTTACAGGGATCTGAGTAGCTATTAATCTCAAACCAATGATGTTTAGAATTTTACAAGCAGTACAGTTTGATAATTTACACAGACGCCTACAGCTGCCTTGCTAACGCAAATCCACCAGTAGTAGTTATGAATTCACATTTCTGGATGGATTCTGGATCACTCCTATTGCCGAACAGTGAAAAGTGTCATAATTTCTGTAAAGTAAATAGTCCCATTTACTGCAATTTGCTCCCACCAGCTGTGCTGTGTGATCGCTCAAACATAGCAACATGTGCTAATAACTCTGCTGTTATGAAGAGGTACAGTCACCAAAAAAACTTCTCGCTTTCATGTTTTTGAGTGTGCGCTCAGGCGCCGAGGGACACCTAACCACATGGTGTGCACTGCAGACGAGCTCCCCTCCTTCCCTGGCTGGTGGGGAACATTCACTCGGTTCCTATACACATTTTGGCATCTGGTAAAGGTTTAAGAATTCTTCATCTTCCACACAGAGAATCATCTTTCAAATCAAAAGAAACTCTCAGAAGATGACAACTCTGACCCAAAAAGCATTTCAAATGCTGCAGTTGCAGAAAACTGATTGTTGCAAGATTCCACTGTGATGATTAAGCAAATGTCTGGGACGACCCTGAAAACTTCAGAAAAGAAAAATTTGGAGTTGTTATTCCAAGCAAATTCGTCCCTGACAGATTAGATTTTACCCAGTGGCGCTTTCAATTACACGCCTCAAATAAAGATTTAATTCAGATTTAATAAGACAGTTACTGCATGCTAATTAAATACTAATGGATTATTAAAAACATATTTTCTGCAGGTTTAACAACCCCGTAGCAAGCACATCTATCTAAACCTGAATACACATGGTTTTAATCAGCCATTGGAATTAAGTTAAAACGTAATTGCTGAAAGTCAAAGTATGTCATTGGACTCAAGAAGACAATTACAGTATGTCTATTACACAGACATGGATTTGATGGAAGAATTAATGAGCAATAATTATATTTATCTACTAAACAATAGTATTGATTTAGAAGTATCCATACATCACATGTATTGAATGCATTTAAATAAAAAACAGAAAAGAACAAATGCATAGTATTAAGCAGGCTCACACAAGGCTGGTCAGTAAATTGCACTTCTTTTAAAAACTATTCTCAATTAAAAGGCATTTCATTATTCTTAGACACATTTTTCACTTAGAGGTAGTATAGTGCACTTTTTATATAGTGTCTGTTAGCATAAATATATCTTTATCGGTTGCCAAGAATGATGTCACGATTTTAGACTTTGGCCAATTCCTTAGCCAATTGGATTCTACTTCTGAAGCATGTAAAACTATTTATCTTTCAAAAAATCTGGCAATCTCATTGAACACTTCTACACGTATTGATGCATTATGTATTCCTAGCAACCCAGTAAACAGAAAATAACCTTGTGGATTATCTTAACTAATGAGATAATTTAGTAACTACAGGTATTTTAATTAGTGTTGGTAAATAAACCCTTAAAAAATGGGTTGTTTAATGAGCAGCCAGCCTCTGCCTGGGTCACTGAAGTCACACCACCAGCTGCCCTGCAGAAATCCTGCACAACGCCTGACTCTGCGCGTACGGGATATGGGCACCCAGTGAAACCCTCATCACAACACCTTTAGTTAATACTCTGAGCTATAGGTATATGACAGTGAAGCACTGAAACCGTTACCAGCTTTCTAGGATGTTCTTACATTCCTCTGCACTATTGACACAAGCATCTAAATATAAAGCAACCAAGCCCTTCTTTCTGCAAAGCAGGGATTACCAGTGTTTGTTAATCTATTCATACTTTCTGCTCTTGGCAGTCTCCTCTTAAAATCTTTCCCAGAACGATCAGCTTGGGAAGGGAATAATATCCCTCCCATTGCACCAATGCAGAAGTGGAGTCGGGGACTTTCACAGCAGGAAACCCCTGCTCAATGGCTTGGCACCAGAGATGTCAACACAGCAGTCAAAACCTAATCGCATCAAAAAGGAAGATTAATTTGGTGGTCTTGCCGCATATGCCAGGTTTGAGCGCCTTAAAGCTGCTCTCTAGTTCCGTGCTGCAGTGGCAGGACAAGTGTGGGGAAAAATAGGAGTTGCAGCCAGACGAGAGGCACCTTGGCAGGCTGCGCGAGTGAGTTTGCATCCCTCCCGCCAGCACTACAGTTATTAGATGCTATCATCCCCTTGCATTCATGAGTACATGCAAACTTTTAAAACAAACAAGCAAACCAACCACACAATGAAGTAATGGGCTGTTTTGCATCTATCCTGGCATGGATACAACCTCATTCATCTGATAGCCATGCTACTGAAACAAAAGCACAGAAAACTCAAAGTGAAACAAATGAAAACGCGGAGACTTGTTATTTTACTCACTCTCCCGGACAGCGCAGGAAAGGAGAGACAGTACAGAACATTTTCAGCGGTATCTATGGGATGACAAGCACTTAAAACAAGTCTACAGCACAAGCTCAGAGCCAGCACTTGTGCCAAGTTTCAATGACATGCTTCAGTAACACGAATTGCTTACTGTTGGGCTTCATTTAACCATGCTGTTTCTAGCAGCTCTCTGAACTACGGATTCTTCTCCCCAAGAATACAAAAGCACAAGGTATGAGTTCATTGCTAAAGAACGAAAGCATCTCAGCAGCTGAGGCTGCCTGGAGATTTGCTGAGCTCCTCTGCGCCAGTTGTGAGTCTTCTTCTCATTTAACTGTTAAGGTTTAAGCTAAAATAGAATCCACTTGCTGAAGTGCCGTATCTGTGCAGGCATGATCCAAGCTAGGAACATCTCTTTGCTGAGATCTTTCTTGTTGCTTGACTAAGGAAAAGCGGTGTTCCTGAAGCACTACAGCGCTTGCAGTAAAGACCGAGATGATTTGGGTTTTGTAGTAATGCTGTGTTTTCGTCTCATCTTTAGAAGTCATGCTACTAAAACAACTTTTTTTGTGTTTTCTTAATTAGTAGACAGGCAACAGGCTTTTTCCCACAGAACGCCACGTTTGCCTCAATGTTCCACAGCAATCTGTAAAACTTGCCTCGATAGCAGACTAATTATTGCTGTTCAGCAAATGTTTTTCTAATGCTTATATCTAAAGCCATCAGACAAACTATAATTTGTGACCAGCCTTTGTGTTTTGTAGCAGCCTAACATGGTGGAGTCAGAATCCATTCATTAGCTCTGGCAGGCAGCTCCAGCGGGCTGTGTATGGAGCAAAGATTAATGTGAACATTGTGCTCGGGGTGGCCCTCATACTGCGAACCCAGTGGTTTCAGCTCCATTTACAAATCCAGAAATCTTTTTCTTTGCTCAGGAGTAAAACAGTTAGCAAATCAAGGCAGTGATATTTTTAAGGAAACTTATCGTGTAAAATATTTCTGATTTTTATATCATTTACACATCCATTAGCATATTCATCTAATTTAAACCATATGCCACTAGCTATTCCTCGTGCCCAAAAATGCACTGGGACAAACACTTGACTTGAACATTTCTGATAAGAGAGGATACATTCCAGTTTAGTAATAAGGATAATGCCTGAATGCAAAACAGTAACATATTTCCAGAAAACAGTTCAGCACTGATGATGAAATTAATGCATACTCTTTGTTCTACCTTCTCCAAAATAGGCAGCCCCATAGTAAGATGTATAGCCATTTCCTGCATTTTCAGTTTTCTAACACTTTATTCCTGGCTTTTTTGAGGTGGTTTAATTTATGTCATATTTTTAATCCCAAATATTTGCTCCTTACTTTAAATTTACCTTTTGGCACTGGAACTCATGCTGATAGGGCACAGTAATTTAACATACTAATTTAAAGCTCGGGTCCTCAAACTACTTGAGCACCTGCTTAATTAGATGCTGAAATCGCACTATAAGGAAGCACAAAGACTCACAGTCTGACTGTGAATTGGGATGCTTATTGTCTGGGTTTCCCGTGTTTTAATTTCAGTCTGTCATCTATTAGCCAAGCATAATTGGTAAATATAACTAAATGTTATCTAGTTTGAACTATAAACACAGCACACAATTATTCTGAATTAAAGCTTAGTGGCATGCTAGAAAATAAAATACACCGAGAACACACTGCTTAAACTATTCATGCATTTTAAATGAATTCATTTAGCTTAAAAGCAAAAAAAGAGATAGCGTATCTCTTGCACAGCTCTTCAGTGACACCAGACAGACTATCCACCATGTCTTCAATAGCATCTTCTTATACTGAAACAAAAGGACTGAAGAAAAAGAGGGCATTCAGCCCCACTCCCCCTTCTATATAGAAAAAATATATTCTTAAAATGCACATCATTTGGGAAGAAATTATGATTTTGTCCACCATTTATTCTGTTTGTTCATAATTCCTTTATGTATAGAACTGATGGGAGCTACACTGGTAGTGTAATAAATTTACTTTTTCTCTTCTTTCTTCAAAGCAAAAGAAGTTAAATCCCAGTCACAGTTATGGCTTCAGGGAATCTAGGATTTCATTAACACAATAGCAGTGAGTTTATACAGCCCAAGACACCCCGGGAAAGCCATGAATAAATGTCAAAATATCCTATTTCTCTGCTGTGCAAATTTCTCTATCTCATAGTAGTTTTATTTCAAGTAAACTTCTGTTACAGTTTTCCATTCCTTTGAACTCAGTTTGCATCACTAGAAGTGCATCAGCAAAGTCTGGAGTCTTTCTGGTTGTACTGCTGCATTCACACCCTCAACAGGAAATGGAGACTCCCCCAGTTCTAAAGAGCCTCCCTCAAGGAAAGGGGAATCTTTCCATTGCTCAGAGCAGAATTAATCTTTCAAATGTGTCTAGGAGAACAAAAAATATCCCCACACACCTTAATACTATCCAAGAATAAAGCCTAAAAAAGCAATAGCTGTGTTCCCCCTGGCCACACAAAATGACATCACGGGTCCTTCCAGACCTGAGCTGCGGGTTCCCCTGGGTCCAGCCAATTCAGAGGTCTTCCTGAATTGGACATAGACTTGATTCCTGCCCTCTGAACATCGCAAAAGCCATTAATCATGACCTCATGGCACACACAAGGAAGAGAAGGAAATAGAAAGTGCCAAACTTTCTTTTCTCTTAGCACCTTTTGCTCTTTCACGTATTCCTCATAGAGGCAAGACATTTCTTCAGTGTCTACTTCTCTCTCCACTATTCTTATGGCAATCACTGAAGAGATTATATATATATTTATACATACTACATATTATTATGTACCTTAATGAAAGGTACATAATAATGAAAGGACGAATCTAAATGTATCTAAAGTAGTACACTGAGCTTTTACGCTCAGATATGGGGAAAAAAAATGAAGCTGGAAGGATCATAAGGTCAGTGCAGTTGATGCAAAAACTTTGTGCATTCCATGGTGCATCACTAGTATACCTTTTCCTAGATTCAATAAAGTCTTGGCAAAGACAGGTGATGACTCAGAAAGGACCAAACAAAAACAGAGCCTCTGAAAAAGCAAGCAAAACAATTCCAGCCTACTTCAAGTTTTAAAAAGTATTAACAAAATCAAAAGCAAGATCTGACAATTGGTTTACCTCTCCCCCAGTTTAATCCTGACTGTGCTCCATTAATGCTTGAAGATGGCTTTAGCAAAGTTCAAAGGCCATCAAAGGAAAACAGCTCAGAGCTCTCATCCTCAGACAACTTACAGGTCATTTCTCCCATAAGGAAGCTTCTGAATACAGAGCAGAAACACCCTCTATGAAGTTTCCAGAATGGAAACCAAAATATTTCTCTGTGGATACACTTCTGCTCTTGGGCTGGTAACCTGATGTGCACTTTCTTCCTCAAACTTCCTTCTCTTGGTGCTGTAGAGACCCAGGCCCTTGATCAGCTGACCCTGCCAAAGGTCCTAGAGCAGCAGGGGTGGCTGGCTGACCCCTGAGGGCAATGCAGTCAAAACTGATCTATTTTGCATATTCAGTAAATGCAACAGGCCACCACATCTCAGCAGAAGAAACAGATGAGGCTGCTCAGCTTCCACCCCAAGAGCACATCTGACTGTGCATAAGCAAGAGGGCTCCACCATGTCATATGGGTGAGCACCATACGCTGTGGGTGCTGCCTCAGGCTGACAGAGGAGTCTGGGCCTCTCCTGAGCTGTCGGGCCCTCGGGGCTCATGTTGCAAAAGGGTGTGGAGATGGCAGGAGATGTGGAAAGCAGTGGTCAGCCTTGGGCGTTCTTTTCCTAAGTGTTGCTAATTCTTCGTGGTATTGAAAGATCAAATATACATAGTCAAATGACACCATTTCTGTATGTTGGGGAAGGAGAGGCTTTTACAGCTACCCTAACTGAAAGTCTGGCAGTATGTATTCATTTGATAAAACAATATGCATAGTACTACTAAGTCAGAGTCATCAAAAAGTACAAGGACGTTAATATATTACGGCGACACGTCTCAGTAAAGCTTTGGAGAAATACCAATGGAAGACAGCAAGGTTTTATAGTGTTGGTGTCCCCTAGCCAAATCCGTCCCTTGCAAAGCTGTGCTGACACCATTAAAGATACCCAAAGGGTGAATTAGACCCATTACATCTTACATTATATAATAAGATCCATACAAGGGAATTTCTTAGAGCTTTACTGCTACAGTTCCTAGAGTTAAATAGGATTTGTACATCTGTACCTCCAAATTAATTTTCCAAAGTATTTTAAGGCGTATATCATTTAAACTGTGCAAAACTAATTTGTGAAACGGGTTTCCAAAATATACATGCTTCATCCTTTGGCCTAGGCTGTTCCACAGCATTGCTATGTGCTGTTAAATGGCTGCAACAGCCCCACTCAGGACAAGACTGTGCTTCCCACATGGATGAAGTAAGCCCTAATACATGAGAACATGAAAAACTATTGATGCCTCATGATCTCCAGAAAGTAAAAATTAAGTCTCCAGGACCAACTACAAAATAAGCCATTCACCAAAAAACTCTTCCCGGCTCTTCCTGTTCTTTCAAATACCAGAGAAAGAAAATGCAATGCAAAGCACTTCTCCTCCAAACTGTGGGTAAAACAGCGTCCATCCATTGAACCTGAAGAAGGAGGTTAAGTAAGATTGCCTGTAGGACTGCAAGCTCTGTGCTGCTTTCCAGGCTCAACTTGACATTGAAAATCTTTGTAGAGGTTGGTCATTCTCTCAAACTTGACACAGTCATAAATCCTAGGCGCTGTGCAGCCAGGCACAGAGTTGTTTTTTTTTCCAGGATGAGAACACATCTGAAACAACACGCTCAGACAGTACGGTATTATTTACTTACAGCTGAGCAGAGGAGATCGGGTAGCAGCCTGAGAAATTATCCCAATTATTTGAAATTGCAGTATATGGTAAGAATTCTGTCAGGATTGAGGAGTGCAAGAGACAGAGCAGCAGGAAAAATTAAGATGGCTTTTTTTTTAATAAAGCAAAATGAACCAAGGCATGTATTCAAAAATAAGTTACTAAAAACATTTTATAAACTAGCTTTGAAATCTCTTAATAGCATTAGCTTACCTTCTGTTGTGTCTGAAGAAATATATATGAACCAATAATGTTCTCATGAGATTTCATTACTGAAAAGGCTCATTAGAAAAGGCATTAAAATACTAATTACCTCATAAACTATTCAGTTGTGTACCCACTGGGATGGTACTTACGAGTGCTCAAGCTCTTCATAGATCCAGCTAATCAATTAATGCTCATTACTACCAGAAAGAGCATGCAGACTGCAGCATGCAGGAGAAATAAATAAGTCAGAGGTTAGCAAAGAAAGTGAGTTGGCTGTAATAGAGCTTTCCTTTGTAACACAACTGCTGTCTGCTACAATTTAATTTTAATCAGCCTTTTTGGTACTTCTGGTAATGTGATTCTCCTCATCGCAAGAATCTCAGCTATTGTTATTGCTCCTTTAAGTGCATAATTTAGCACGGGAGATCACATGGCACGTGAGAGTGAGTGGGCAGGTACAGCATTCACTGATACCATGCTGACGGTATCTGTTGGGTGTGTAAATGAAGAGCAGAGGATCTTAGGGATGCTCTCTACCCACTCTGGACCACAGCTGCCCAGGACTGGCTTTGGGATTACTGAGCCTGGACGCAGCACTGTTGGTATTAGTTCACCACATATGATGAAAATATCCCACCGAGCAACAAAGAACAGAGATAGTATCATTTCAGGCAAATGCCACTTCTCAGCCATGTGAGCATCATGATTTTTCCTCTCCTGTTATGGCTGGCACAGTGTGTTTCTGAAAGCAAGACATATCAGGTCAGTCCAACCTACACCATTCACGGTTAAAGATATCCAGGATGCCATTCTGGCTGCTTACTGTCATGCATCAAGCTCAAGAGAGTTTCACGTCTGCTTGAGACCATAAAAATCTCACTCACACCAGTGAAATACATATTTCTGGTGTTTGTTGTTTTCTTTGTGGAAGGGACAACCCTAAAAGTGGACTAGTAAAGTAAGGAGCAGTGAATTCATCCAGCTGGTTGTTGCCCAGGTTGGGGTGGTCAGAAGCCCTGGGGTTGGCCTGAGAGAGGAGAACATGCAGAGTGAGTACTGCGAGTCAAAGCTGCTTTACTGGGATTTTTGTGGGCAGTACTGAGCTAGCCTCGTATTTACCAGTTTTATGGAAACAAGCATAACATCTTGAATTTTAAGTGTAGTAGAAATGGAAGTATTTACTTTCTAAAGCCTTTAAAATGGGATCAGGCTACCTTGTTTTCTGAAGTGAAGGATTTGGGTTTCCTTGGACAATCACGGTAACCACAAATTCACCAAGAGAAATTCGTTCCTACTTCAATTCTCAGACAGCAATGTAGCTATATACAAATTCTAGCATAAACCCTAGACGACCTCTGGGGTTTCTTTATTCAGCTAATTCAAACATCGCTTGATCAAGTTTCTGATCAAGTTTCCAATCAAACTAATCCACCACTAACATCATTTAGGAGACTGACAACTCTCTGCAAACTGATGTGGCAGAACATATTTCCCATTATTTGTGCAAATGGTAGTCATCCCCCATAAAAGTTTTAAAGTAATTTCTGGGTAATATCTGTGATTTTTCAGTTATTTATTGTTCTTTAACATTCTAAAGTATTTCAGGAAAAGTGTTTTTTTAATGAAAGATAAGGCTGTGCACAAAGAAAGAGATAAGCAAAGTTAGTCACATAGGCATAGATAAAATTATAACTGTCCAGTAGAAGTGCATGGAATAAAGAAGGAAAAACACACAGAAAAGAATAAAGTTACACACATGCGTGTGTGCACAAACAGGCACACCTGCTGACATTTGACAGCTCTTCAGATTGTTAGCACTAATGCTCCTCCTCCTACTGCCTCTTGTTTAAATTGAGTTCCCAGGCAGACCAGATTTCATACACATCCAGATATTAATGCTTTGGTGGGATTTATTTAATTTAAGAGGAATCCCAGAAGAATATTCACTTTAGCAATGAAGCTAGAGCAGTATCTGCCACACAAAAAGCCCCCACACAAATAAATGGCTTTCTCCGACACACACACACAGCCTGAACGCCAGCATCAGCCTTCAGAGCAGCTGTACGCGTCCATCAGATCAAAAACAGATCAAGATTTCACCCCCCGCCTTATCTTGGGTATCTCCTGGCTGCAGTGTTGTCAGCCAAACTGAAGTTCATGCTTAAGCTTATCCTAAAGAGCCTCTGTTAATAGTCATGGAACACGGTCCATTCACTTAGCATATATTTCTCCTGAACTACCAGCAGCACATAAAGCAGACTCTAGTCAAACCCAGTAATGATGCTAGGTATTTTGGGAAGAAAAAAAAAAGTGAAAGTTGGCACGGTAAGGCAAATGTCATACTTTGGTGCATAGTAGTGTTCTGTCAGAAGCCAGACATATTAAAAATATTTACATAATTTAAAATAATTTGTACAGGTCTAGTAAAGTCTATTTTGGGCTTTGGGCTTTAATAAAAGTTTAAACATTTGCAAGATCCCATTGGACTTCATGTGTAACCTTGGCATTTGAGGGCAGCGTTGAGGATATGCCATTACTAAACTTTTCATATTAGCATGAGTGTGAACTGAAATATCATAATAAAAATATAACAATATTTCTTGCGACTTGAAAACGGCACTGGACTTCATAGGTATTTCCAGATGGGAAAATAAAAATGTAGTCTATGTTTGCACATGTATACTCAGAGGTGGCTTTTAGCCTAATTTAAGCATTCCAAAATAATGTGGCCTAAATATAATACCATGAATCATCCATCAGCTTCAAAGCAGTATCTGGCAATTTTTCATTATGAGTCACCGGGGACAGGTATCAATACTTGTCACTGACTGACACAGGAGAGTCAAGCCACCCAGCGACTGCTTGGTATGATGAATCAAATATAAAATGACCTGATATTGTTTGGGGGATTAAAGTAATTTATCTTTAAATATTATGTAATAAATGCTTGTAGGAAGCAGAGCTGGAAGATTGTGGAAGTTACCATAAGATGCTGGAAGCATGCAAATGCAAGCGTGCTAAAAACAAGAGTCAAATATATACTGTATCCAAAAGAAAAGAATAACCTTAAAACCAAAAGAAACACTTATCTGGCAGCATCAAACTCTGGAAGGTCCAGAGCTTGCCTAAAGGAAGATTCTGAGATTGAGAAATGTAAACTGGATCTCCAGTTGATGGAAAAATCAGTTTCTTTGAAGTCAATGAAGTTACACAGGTTTTCAGCCACTGAGGATCAGGACTAAATTTTGAAAGTATTGTTCAACCATCCCAAAATTATTGCCTCTGATTTTTAAAACTAGAGGAATGTGAAATTCTATTCTAAGCTGCTTATGGTGCTTGTTTCCTTTCTGAACACTTCTTCTGGAATATTAAAATGTAAAGGAGAAGAGAGCAGAGAGGCAGTTGAGCTGTAGGGTAAAGGTGATTATTTTGTTTTAATGATTTCTGCTAGACTGAGAAATAGTGGCTAGTATTCAGTATTCTCAGTCTAGCAGACTGAGAAATAGACTGAGGAATTGTGACTTTCTATTTTACAGAAGCATCTTTTTTTTTTTTTTTTTTTTTTTTTTTTTTTTGTAAGAACATTATTTAAAGCCAAGATTTCATAAATGAAAATGCAAGATAATGGAAGTAACAGCCCTGAATTAAAGTGCTTCTGTAATCATACTGCTACTAAATGAATAATTTGATACCATATTAAAATAAGATTTTGGGGATGTTTTTCAATACTTAATTAGTAGGTATCAGTGTGTCTTCAGTGTGAATAGAAAAAATAGCACACCCATGACTAATGGAAGGAGGTTTTGCATAAACTGAGTTCTATTCCTAAAAGACCGATAGCCCTTTAGTCAAATCTTTCAAGTTCACCTTTAGCTGGTCAAAGTCCATGTTCCCATGCCTCTGCAATATGCATCGGAAATTATTCCAGTTATATCAAGTACTTTGCTTTCTGTCTTCTTTGTCATGTAAGTCACATAAATGGAGTAAATTATCTGAAGCAGAGTAATGTGGAGGTAACCACACTGCCAGAGAAATTGCAAACAGTTCTCAGCACATGAGCAAAATATCTGGAGTAAAGATAATCTGGTCCCATAGGTGAGCTACGCAGGACTTGTAGTATAAGCAGAATACAGACCTCAGAGAGAACACGACCAGCCACACTACACTCCCAATCAGTCTAGCTACAGAACCCAGGGAAGATTATTCATGGATTTTCAAGCTCTAAAATCTCAGATAAATGTTACTGGCCAGAAATTTGCTAGAGAAAACCACAAGCGGAGCAAAGTCTGCAGCCTAAGTGTTGCCAGGGTGGGAGACCCCATCTGCCCCACTTTTTAAATTACCTCCTTGATAACTCTCCAGGCGTAAATCAGAAGAGTTGTACTAATGAACATCTGGAAGACAGTATATAACCCTCCCGCCACTGAAAAGTGTCACTGACCACATTTGACAGAAGAAACAACAAATGCTGCGAGCATTTCCTCAGGCTGAATACAGCTTGTAGCAGTATTTCAAATATGCCTGTGATCTTCGAACGAGCTCTACAGGGGTATCCGCTAGTCCTGGTTTGGATATGGTTGACATTATGTGAAAGTAAATGCTCTCCCGAGACTTCAGTGAAAGCCACAGTGCCAGGGAAGCTGATCTCACAAGGCTTCCATCATCTCGGATGACAGAAGTCTCAAAAGATCAGTTAATTTTTGTCATTCTGAGCCAGAATCTCATCAGCAAAGTTCAGGAAATTTCAGGGGCATTAGATTCAAACATAAACCATCACCGCTATGTGGATTTTAGCCCTAAATATGAGTCTGCACATCCTCTAAGTCCTCTGCATTTCAATAACCATATTAATACGGAAGGATTAATAATGAATATTAACTTACACTAATTTTATGTACATAAATTCAGACAGAGGCTGCATTTTCTGGAAGCAGCAGACAGAAATTCTTCTGTATTTGTTTCCATTCTTCCACTGACAGATTGCATGGCCTCAAGCAAGTCACTTCACTTTCCTCTTTCATTTCTTCAACAGACTACAATTATTTATCTCTCAGGAATGCTATCATAATTAACAAACTCCTTCATTAGCTACTGCAGTTTTTCAAAAATGCCTTTTAAACCTGTCCATGAAGAAGAGATTTACTGCCATGAGATTTTGCTTCCAGCTCTCGTGTCCTTGTTGGTAAAGGCTCTAACACCAGTCCCTCACCCTACAGCCCATCACTTGTAATGAGGTGCACATGCACATCCCAAGCAAACACAAGACTGAAAGCATAGCAGCTCAAAGTGCAAAACAACTTCCATTATTTGTGGCTCTTGAATAAAGCTCGGAGAGTGAAAGCTGTACAAATTCCAAGCAAAAGACTGAAATCTATCTTTGTGAAGCAGAACTTCCCTGTAACACAATCTTGTTTTTATTTTTATAATTTCCTTTTTCTCTGGTCTCAGTATCATAAGGATTTGCTTTAATTTGTACCAGCTCCCACTGACACACAAGTTTACACAAACAAAATCTTTTCTGGAAGGGACAGCTCAGCACCAAACAAGTCACCCTCACGTATACAGACGCATCTGACTTAAGTTTCAAAACCTTACAACAAACACACGAGAACCAGACCCAGCAGTTCATGTGTGGTGTAGCCGATAGCTACGGCAAGCAAACATTAGGATTGTATTTCAATTATTGCTATGGTTACAAAATCAGGGTGGACACCGGAGGGAAAGGGAAAAAAGAGAAACAAATGTACGAAGACAGTAAATCCTAGGAGGAAAGCGAGGGTGGTGGAGGAATGGGACGAAGGAGAAAGGGTGGACAGTTGGTGAGGGTGTCTGGGCAGGGGAGAGAGAGCATTCAAACACCCAGCTGAATAAAGGCAAACAGAATAATAAAAATCTAAGTTCTTCAAGGGAAATAGCACCGATAAGATCACCGCAGGATACAGTGACACAAAGAAAGAAAAATGCAAGGAATTGTTACAACTTGCGCGATTCATTTGCACTCAGTGGAAGCGAGATCAAATATTCAACACGTATCCACAGCAGCTATGAGCAACTGAATCAGCTCTCTTCTCTATTTCACCTACTGAGCCACTGAGAGCTTAAGAAGAATTAGTTTCTACTGAGTCTAGTTCATAATCCAGCATTTAGGCATGACGGCTACGAGGTCCTGTTTCAGTAAACAAAAAAAAATATGAATAGCTTCACCCATAAAGTTAATACCTTAATCCACAGCAAGGCATACTGTCTGCAGGCAAAGATACTGCCCAGGGAGGATTTGAAGTGTAGATCAGGAGCACGCTGAAAGCTTGGCTTTGGCAACTTACAAACGTAAGTGCCAATGTAATAGGAGATACAGTTTCAGAACAGTGAGTTTTGTCAACAGTTTAACTATCTCTTCTTTCATGAAAACATTTCTCAGTTACTGACAGAGGAAATTTTGACAACTCTTTTTTATTTTATTTTGTTTTTATTGGAAGACTTTCTTTTGCATTTCTTCGCTCATACAGTTTTTACTGCTTTGTTGAGAAGGACAACATGAGAAATTGCTGTTGAGAGCTCTAAGGAGATACAACTTTTTTCTTTCTGCTCAGTGGTTCAGAACCCATGCTAGGAAAAGTCTCCTGGCCCCAAAGCAGTGTGTTTTGCTCAGTTTAATTCCTTCCCCAATCAGCTTGATATGAAAACACAGACTTCAAACCATTTATTAGAGATAACAAAATACTTCCAACCATGAAATATCACCAGCTGAACCTAGAACCTCAGTGGCCCTGATCTTGCATCTCTGCACCAGCCTCCAGCCTGAAATCAGCATCAAAACCTCATAGACCTGGCCCCACTGTTTGAAACCAGCCAAAATTTCCTTCCCAAACAGTCTCATGAGCTGTCCCAAGATGTCACTGCTACTGAAACAGAGTTCTTGTTCCCCTGTACACCAGCAGAAATGGCTCAGCTGAGCATCACTGGGGGCAGGGGTAAGAGCATACCCTGATGCACCTCCCTTTGCACCTCCACAGCTCACAGGCATGGAAACGGAAGTTATTTCTAAAATATCAAAGGCACCTGAGCCAGGTCTGCCTTTCCAAGAGATGGGCAGCTGATCAGCACATGGACTGGGATTTTCACAGCCACCACCTGGGACCTTAAACTCACCTTAAATCGAATAAAATGTAGCTCTGATGACAAATGGCTAACCATCGTTTCCTCCACCTTTTGCCTCCTTCTCTTCCCTCAGAGTTGCTCAATATTCTTAGGCAAATTAGAAGGTTCAATTAATATGAATATGTTACCTAATTATGAGTCTAATTATGAGCATGCTCATTACTGGTTCATTATTTTTCTTTTTTTGTTATGTTTTCCCTCTTACACCTGATAGACAGTTTCAAATTAATTTTGTTATCATTACTGCTCAAACAAGAAATGTGTACAAGGCAAAACCACCAGCCCGTGTAACTTCTGATATGAAAAGAACTTTTCTTCAGAAGAACTGCATGGATTCTGTTAGGAAGGCAGGCACAGCCAAAGAACACATATTACATTTTATTCAAATTTTATAAAACTGTGTATCTGGCCAGGGGCACAGGGAGGGGGAAAAAGAAAAAGTGAACAGGTCAAACCAAAAACTGTATTATAAAGTCAGATTATTTTCATTGCCAGCCCGCCTCTTATGTTTCCTTTCAGAGCTCATAAATCTCTACAGCTAAAGACCCATGCCTTGCAATGTTCAGATAGAGGTATCGGCTCCACTGAAAAGAACTGTGGTCACATTGCTTTCCAGAGGTCTCGTGCACGCTGTTTATCTTTCACTCAGGTAACCCACATGGTATTGCACTTCCCAGTTATAAAACCTTGGATACTCTGAAACTGCAAACCAAACTGTATGTAAGCAATATATTAAAGGAAAGGCACAGCCAACAACTCTGAGCTCCTAATAGCCTACTGCACCACATGTTAGTATGTTACATGTACTATTCTGCATATTTTTACCATGTACACTTATAGCTATATGTTTCCTCTCCTTTCCAATGCAATATATTTTAATACAAAATCAGTGGTTGTCTTTGATGGGCATCATAAAGGTCTTATCCTCTCCACTGTGAATCTAAGAAGAAAGCGGTACTGACTTAAATGTTCACTCACTCATTTACCAGGACAGTTTTAAAGCATTAGGTAATAACCTAATTGAGAGGCACACTGTGAGAGGAACTGAGATTGTTATGATAAATTAAATCAGTTCTGGAATGTCATCTACAATATTTTAATACCTAAAGTAACATTCTCCAGAATAAACATGAGAACAGTAAATGAGCATCTTTGGTGGCAGCCCTATGACTTTCTATAAATGCAAGGTAATACAAATTAATAAATAAATTGCTTACTAAAGAAACATAAAATTAATGCAACACATTATATACGTGTGTATCTGCCCATATATGTATGTATCTAACAGGCTTACTTCCACTTCCTTCTACAAACTGATTATGGACCAGTCAAGGGAGTAAAGACTTTGCTATCTATCTGCTGCTTCTGGAAAACCTGGCATCATATGGTATCCATAATTACATTATTTGTTCATATTTATTTTAAAGAAGCAAATTAAATCACACAAGTCACCAAGTAGCATTAGTCCTGCATACTAAATAGAGCTTGCATGGCTCGGGTACATATGTCCATGTGCACGAGGGCAGAAGGATTTGGTATCACATCTGGGTCTCCCATCCAGAGTAGCCCGTCCTGCATTCTTTCATGCAAGCACAAAGAAAATGCTGATCCCTCTGCCACAGATTTGGATGACTGATAAATCAAGCTCACACTCCCCCAGAGTTCTCCAGTTACTGCAGTCATTAGCTGCGAGCAGCGTAGATGGCTTCGTTCTGTGCTCAGCACATACATATTCTGATCCGTGTGTGGCCAGCCAAATAGAACATGTGCAGCGCTGGATTCACCATCAGTAATGGCACTAGCAGAGCCTAATGAAATCTAAAATTCCTTCCTAATGCACAATGCAATCCGGTAAGGTACTAAGAACTCTCATTTTCCACTTTAATAAAAAAAACACCAGAATATGCAAACTCTCATTCTTTGAGTGAAAGTGAAATAGTTAATAATAAGAGCAAAGATGTCTGTAATACTGATGATTCAAATTTGTAATTCATGAGTACACATATAAGAAATAATTTCACTCTAAATATTCTATATTTTTCCACCTTAAGCTCATGCAGGACTTTGCTGATAGATTCATATTGTTCAAAGCACAGCATAAATGAAGAAGCTTTTCACATCGTAGGTGTGCTCGCATAAAGACAAAGTGTAAAAATAAAATATAGACTACTAAAAAAACAACCAACCAAAAGAAAAAAAACACACACACACAAAAAAAACAGCCAATAACAACAACAAAACCACACTAGAGAAGAAGAATGGTCCTGGAACTCTGAATTATGCCTCTTACTTTAAAGAGTTAATGTGTGTGGATTTTTTCCATCCCTGGAATAGTGGTAGAAAACCCACTGGAAGCGAATGTGCTGTGTGTTCACTACACAGCGTTTGGAGCTGATGGCAATTTCTATCTGAAAGAGCCATACGTTTATATGTTAGGTTTAGGGACAAAACCTGTTTATTCAGATTAAAAAGTAATTTGCATTAATGCACAGTTTCAAATATAAAACTGCAGAATTTTCACCATACACACCAATAATTTAATCTTTTTCTTAAGTAGCCGCACATTTCCAGTAAAGAAAAGGCAGGGGGTGTGTGGTTGGGGGAGTAAACTACAGGAACTTTAGTCCCCAAAACAGATGCCAGTTTGGGATTTATTCAGCCAAGGAGTATTTAGCTTGGCTCAGCTTTGCTTGAGTTGAAAAAACACTTGCATATTCCAAAAAGTTTTTAACAAGCTCTGCTGCAGATGCTGTTGCCATTTGGCATGTCACCGTCACTGTGTGGTACAGCGCAGAGAGAACTCTTGACCACAGGTTTTCCTTGGCTGGGACAGACAGAGTTTTTGGCCATTGCTGCTCTGCTGGCCAACTGGCTGCATGTTTACGGAGTGTGGTTTTAGACGGGGTGTTAACAGAGGTTGGGTTAACAGCCTAACCCAGACCAACAGCGAGGTGAAGGCGTGACCTATCTGATCTAAGAAAACAGAGATTGTATATTTTGCTGCTCTTAACCAAGAGTCTCTTGCATACACCATGCCTAGAGACAAGAAGATATTTTTCTTTGCCTCGGGATAGATGACAACATTAAAAGCTGTACCAATCATGCAAAGTAGAAATGTATAAAAACATGTGGTTGCTTAATCTTTGTCAGCTTGATTTCATTCTCCCACTTATGACAATTTTACCTTGGCATAACGCCACTGAAAGAAGTTCAGTGAAATCACTCTTATTTTCCACTACAGTGAGATATCTCGAGAGGATAAAAACCCGACAGAGTTAAACTGCAAACCTCTGTCCTCATATTTCTACTAGCCAGTAAATGGCAGCTCTGAAACTAGAAAAGCCTATGCGTTTCAACACTGAGGAACTCAGTCTCAGGTTATCAGTGCAAAATTCCTCAATGAAAGTGCATATAAAACTGAAGAAAACTTCCCACTAGTAGCTTAGCCTACGTTAATCCCATACCCCTGCATACATCCGAGAAGCCTTGACCTCTTAAGATACGCAACTCTGAAAAACACTGTGACATTTAGATCCGATCAATAAATTGCTTTAGTCTGAATTCTGGTAATTCTTTCTGATGGGAACACCTTTGTCGCAATTAAGCAAAAGAGAATACTACGTTTTTACATATGTAATTTGGTCTGCTTTTCTAACTCTAGCATTACATTGACACACTATGTGCTTATCTGGAAAAAACAAGGACTACATACATTCTACTCTCCACATCAGACACCTTTTACATCACTGTTGACTGGGAATTTTCTTCAAGCCAAGTCTTGGAGTACAGACACCACCAGAGAACCAGCCAGATCATTCGCTTAAATTCCACTAATCTGCACCAGAAATCCCATTTAACACGGTTCAGATCAGAGAGCCCGCTCTTTAATTCAGTTGTCTCGCTGAGAGTTCAGCTAGGACTGGTAACATCTTAAAAGTTCACAGACTAAACTGACACAAAGGCAATTTACTGCAGCGTATTAAAAAGAGTGTAACGTATGACTAAGAATGAAGTAAGCAGTGTCTGGCTACATCCCCCACTGTCTGGGTAGTCAGTGTGCAGGAGGAGTATAAGAAAACAAAATAATTTCAAAAAATTTTCCATTTTACCATTTTGGCTTCCGAATGCATTGGGGGGACTTGAGGTGAAGCACAAGGGTTGTTGAGGTTTGGCCCCTGCATTCCCATGATGTTGGAGTTCATTGACATTTGTCGCTCCATCTTTTAAAAGAAAAAGAAAAAAAGAAAGGTTTCAAAGTGTCTACAGACATTCGCAAGAATTTATGCCTGGTTTCTACTTAAATGGACTCAGCTTTATTTCTTCAAGTCAAGACTGGAAAAATAACAATCTGTGTCGTGAATTGCATGTGTGTATGCACTCAGGCGTGTGTCACATCAGAGTCGGCCCTGAAAACTCACAGCCAATTATAAGGAAAAGGATTCTTTACTAAACAAATGTAGCAGACACCCCAGGTTTGTGTTTTTCTGTAATGATTTTCTTCCTTTCAGTATAACAACACTTGGAGTTAAGTGGTTTTAAAAGCATCACTGTATAAAGCTGTGGCTTCTCCTGTCAGTGCAGCCCAACTTAGCCTGTTAAAAACATAAATAAAAATCTACAATCTTGAGTATATGGAAAGTGAATTGGCTCATTTTCCTCCACTCAGATTGACCAGCGGAGAGGACTTTTCCATATGTCTTGTATGGGAAGCTTTCATGTACTGCTGATGCAGCAAAAAAACAAAGCAGGACTCTTGGCTATGCAGAGCACTTTCTGCTAGTTAAATTCACCATGTGAGTGAGGGACACAGTTTTCAATTGAAATCTAATGGTAGTAAGGTATGGATAATATAATTTCCTGTAGTGCTATCCCTCAAAATACTGCTGTTACACCACAGGTCTTCACCCAGAAGGGTCAAGGTGACAAGTAGGGTTATGGTGCTGCTTTCAGGCAGGTGCTGCATCATCCTGCCTCAACTCGGCCCAATCTTTGAATCATCAGCTCATGGAAGAAAGCAGTTCGTGGAGCCTCCTGAGCTATTCCAGATAGGGGAGCTACTTTTTGTGCACCGTGATCAGATAGTGACTCCCATCCTCTGTAACCTCAGCACAGATGGGTGCTGGTCGCCTGCGGGAGAAGCCCTAGTAGCCAATTACCACTGGCTCTACAGCAGGTCATAACACTGTCTGCAGGATAGAAGCAGTCCCCACAGTGATCTTGTCCAAATTCCCTTTGGAAGGGCTGTGGACAGGAGGAATCATGTCTGAGAGGTTCTCAACTGCTTCTGTGCAAGCACAGCAGCTCAACTAGCTCCCCAACAGTACCCCAATGCCCTGAGCTTACCCTAAATTGGGATGTTTGCTACATTTCAGGTTCATCAGCAATTATGCCTGAAAAAACCCTAAAAATCAGAACTGTCCACAGTGGCATTTCTTACATTTTGGGGTTGAACTTCCTGGTCGATACTCCAGAAGAATGTTATCAGTAAGTTACTAATTTACAACTTATTAACTACTACTCACATAGCAGCCGACCTGAATCTTCTTACCCCCAGAATGTCCCCCTTGCCTCAGCAGTGCCAGAACAAGCAGCACTCGCCTCTCACTCATACCTGCTCACTCTCAAGTTGCCCTCTAAACTGAACATTGTGTGATGAAGCAGAAACTTCTCACACACTCCTCTCTTCCCCAGGCAATCTTTAATCATTTCCATCCCTTATCTGCCCAAACATCTTATACTGAAAGGGCTGTTAAAATTGAGTGCAGGTTACCACTCCTGAAAAGAAGGATTACTTCTGAGTTTGTTAGCACAACCCATGTACACAACTTTTCCAGTACTGTCTGACTTTAGTAAAATCTTTTTGTTCCAACACAGACGTACTGATCTCACAAACATGACCAAGTGTGAGAACCAGAAACTGTAGTATCATGTAAACTGTTTCTAATCGCTCTCACACTAATTAACATTCCATTAACTGCATAAGAAATGCTCTTGTGCAAGATGAAGCAGAGAAAATGGTCCAGCTTCTTCAGCTTCTTTAGCTCATTGCACTCTGATATTATTATTATTTTTTTTTTGACAATCCAACACTTTCACCTCTTTATAGTCTGAAAAAAAAAGAAAATAAACAGCACCATAACCACTAATAGTAATAATTAAAAAACAACAAAACTTACAGGCATGAGTACAGCAGAAGATCCGGGCATGGTAGGGTTAGGCAGGGTGCCAGGCATAGAGGCTGGCATAGGCTGTCTTTGTCGGTTGTGTAGATGCAATAGTGAAGACAGAGAACCTGGGACAGGCCTAAGAGAAAAGGAAAGAAAACTGTCATGGGCTACAGAGACCTAAGCAAGGCTTATACTGCCAGCCACTTATGGGAAAAGACCATTACAGACAAGCAGGCACAGATAAGCCAGTCCAGCATTTTCCTCTCCTGCACAAATCAGTAGGACAGAAAGTTTTCAAGAAACAGATGACTAACACTGCCCTTACTATATATTGGTTAAAGCACTGGTATAGTTCATTCAAGAGAACAGGAATATAAACTAACAGAAGGCCTGAGCCTATGCACCTCTGCATCTCACAGTGGTCAGTAGAAGATTTCTACCGAAAAAACATGACAATTTCCTTGTGAGCTACATCAGTGTATTCCTGTAAATTCTGCCCCCAGTAATGAAAATATTTGGATGATCATTTTTCAGACCATGACAGAAAATTTAGCATAAATAATAATTTTGAAGCTTTATCACTTGTAAATAAAATATTCCAAAATGAGTATGTCATCTCATCTCTTGGCATTCTCTCTTGTAAAATTCTACCAAGCATTTGCTCCAAAGTGAGGTCCGGTTAGAATGTCACCAGAATGCAGAAATGGGGGCTGAGAGAGTGGGGAAGAAAGAAAATCAGTAAAATTGATCAGTAAAATTTCATTCAGATTAACTAGCTTGTAAAGGCAAAAAAGTAAAGAACATAAAAAATCAGAGTGACATATTTCGGCAGAAGGAGTTTAACAGATTTAGAAATATATTTTTTAAGTACAGCAGAGGGAAAAAGTACACGTAGGACTACTAACATAGAAGAACCATAAAATTAATGGATTAAACAAAGCTGGGACTACTATTTAAAGTCGCACAGAGTAGAACACTGCATTGTAATACTCTGCTTACACTGTTCATTAGGCAAGAGATACCCCTAAAGGTACAGGGAAGAAGAGAGAGAAGAGGACAAATCTGGGCAGTTTGAAGAGCCTCTGCAGGGGGGAGCAAGGGAAGAGTCTGAAGATGTTTGGAATCTCTGAATATCAGGGTTGCTTTTCGCCCTTGGCAAAAGCATCTTCTGCTTCAGTGACAAAACTATACCTAGCCACAGAAGCCTCAAACTCAGGCTGGGCTGGTCAGGAAAGTGGAGTCATAGCCTCAGAGCTGTGAAGGGGAAGATCGCTTCTCCCACTTAACTGAACCACACCACACCCAATGATGGGACTTCTTGCTCTTTCAATTGCAAGCAACGCTGGAAATCATGAATGTATACATCTCTCTTCTGACATTAGGTGTCCCTGCCATTTATCCAGCAAGAAGCAAAGAGGCCAAAGGTTGTAAGCAATGGCATTCAGACATCCCAAATGGAAGAAACCATATCTAGCCTTCCAAAACAGTGGTGCCTGTCTCATAGAAACATCAGCTTCCTCTGACCTGCAGGTCTCATCCTCTCCAGCCCAGAGTTCAGACCTCCCAACGTCACTTGCCCAAAGCTCCCCAGTATTTATTTCCCTTCCCTGGATTTTCAGTCCTTCAACCCTCTTCTCTTAAAGCTCGCTCTCCCCCAGAAGCATTTCAACTCCAACAATGCCACCTCCGAGTCCTTGTCCTGCCCACTCCCTTGCACCAGACACCCTTGTGTCCTACCCCTCTATCCTCAGCTGCCCTCTCCTTGGCAGCTGCAAGTCATGAACCCATCGTTTTGTCTTGTTTCTCCATGAAGAGAAGAAGCCTGTGTTTTCAAGGACGTTTAAAAAATCCTTCCAGACACACACAGTACTTATTCAGAAGAAAAGAAGAAATAAACGCAATAGTAACAAAAGTAGCTACATATAGACAAGAAGCTCTCCCTGGTTATCTGCTGGAGGAACATGATGTGCATTACATCTTCATACACCCAAAGAAACTCAAGACAGTGTCTCCTAAATATGTGGTATAACCCCGTGAGGGGTGTGTGTGCAAGAAGTACTGTCCTCAAACACAGATCACCTTCTGGGTGAAGGAACAGTATGGCCTGTCATCACATCACTGAGCCGGGGGTGTTGTGGAGGTAGTGTAGGTGGAATGGGTGTTGTGCAGGAAAAAGAGCTTAGAAAACAAAGAATACAGTCCCCAACTTATCCTACTCTCCAACTAAAATGCAGCTGCTCCCTGCACCAGCACTCAGTTGAGTAAAAGGACCAACAGATAATTAGGACAGGGTCAGAAAAGTAGATTCAGAGATGCGATAGGGAAAGAGGGAAAGCAAGAAAATTCCAGTTTGAATGTGAGAAGGATATCAGATTTGCTACAGCCCCTGCTGGGAACGAGCCTTGGGCTTCCTCCCAAGGACAGCAGATAAGGAAGAGAAGGGATAGCGCTGTTGCACTGCCACTTGGGACAACCAGCTGAGACACAGCCTACAGGGAACTGCGCTGGGTAACAGGAGGAAAACATCATAAAAATATCACTCGAGCTTTCATGTGACCAAAGTAAAACAAATGCCATGACAACAGCCCCCTCCTCACTTAGTCATTCAGAGACTGTTCCACATACAGACCTTTTGTACAACTCACTGGTTTCGTAATAACCTTAGGTGTTAGGCTGTTTGACAGAAACTTAGCTTTGCCTGACCTATGTAATTTGCGCACGTGATTCTCAAGGGACTGCACGGTTTGAGTCTTGCTTAAATATGTTGCAGAGCCAAAAACATTTCCAAAATTGCTTTAATGAGTTTGGGAATATGGGACTCGGGCAAAAGGGAATTATTAGTATTTATTAAAATGGCAAAGAAGCTTCTTCTCTGTCCCCAGTTTCACCTTTAAAGCTGCTTTGCTTTGGGGGTCTGCATATGCTTTACACTCAGCTAGAGAAAAAGAAAATCCTGTACTTCAGGTATTCCTTCTTGCTAAACTACAGATCTGCTCCCAAGTGTTTTTTTGCGAAGAGCTGCAGAACAGTCAGAGAAACCTCGTGATTCAAAGTTGACCTCCTTGTCGAAAAGTCTGCACCACTCCTGCCACCAGTAAAAGCACTACATAATGCGCACTGGGCTCAGATCTCCATTGGGGCAGCCTGACGTTGGTCAGTGCTCATGCACTTCTGTTGCTTCCACACTGAGCACAGGCCATTGATTAATATGCACTCACATGCATTTGCGCTGTGAGCTCAGGGAACATTTATGGCACAGAACCTACATGTACATAGGCTGAGAAACTCAATTTGTCTAGTTCTAAGACATTTCTTCTTCCAAGGACAACACAATCTCTTTTGTTGTTGCTCTCTAACCTGCAGCAAAGAGTGTCAGTAAGAGTTTATAATTGTTATTTAATGTTGGACACATGGACTGCTTCTCTCTTCACAAATGCTGAGGAGGTGCATCATGCAGCCTGCAGCCTGTCCGTCAATACTGCTGACCGAAGCGTTTTAATTCCTTGGCACCTGTGCAGCTAAATAAATAGGGTCGTTGGGCAAACAGCCCACAAATAAAGGACGGATAAGATAGAGAACTGGCAAGCACTCAAACCTCACTGAAAAACTGGCCATCTGTGGGGTTTTTCCCAACTTTTAAGAATTTTCATCTTGTTCCCACAGGATCCTGCTGTTGGACACAATGGGATCTCAGTCAGGACTTGTATGCCATCTCTTTGGGCCTGGATGGATATCTGTACGGTGGCTTAGTAGAATACCACATGTTAGCTGGGCTGCTCTAACTGACCACGTTGGCTCTCCTCCCTCTGCACAGTTGTGTTAACACCGTGACTCATCGCTGCTAACATTTAAGCAGATGGGCGGTACCCTGCTAAGCTGTGGTGACTCGATCGTGTTCCATCATATGACTCTATCCAACAATTAAAGATAAATCCACTAATGTAATCAAATATTCATGTTATACGCTTCGCTATGTGCCTTCTTGATTAATACCAAATATTCTGTCTGCTATGATGCAACTCTCTGACCCAGTATTCTAGATTGTCCGATGACTAAACACCACATTTGTCTATTAAAAGACCAGACTTCCTTTAACTTGTATTCATCAAGGATAATTTCTGCAGATGACAGTTTGGTGCTGAGCTCTCATGAGATTAGGTCAGTACTGACCCAGATCATTCAGGCCAATGTGCAGAGGGTGAATGCTATTTAAAGCATCACTGTCGTACGTTTTCCATTAAGACAAAGCACTCCTGGTCAGTGGGTCCTACCACACCCCCTCTCCCACTCCTTACTCTCCTGCATGGAGGTCAGCAAGAATAGCTACACAACCACCCAGCTTGTTCCAGCATACTTAGCTCTTCACTGCAAAAAAAAAAAAGCCATACATATTTGGAGGTGTATTTGAGCAAATGAACTCCTCTCTTGATTTTCTATGGCCTCAAGACCCAGCCAGCTCATACAGAAGAGCCCATAAATGGCTGGCTGTGCTGTGGCAATTTGTTGGGTCAGCAATGGCTCAGGGATTTCTGCACCACACTCGTTACACAACACAGACTTGCCCAGACTTTAATGTTTTTTCTTATATATACCTATGTACATATACATATGTATATACATGCATAATTATTACAACAGTGCCTGGAAGACTTGCTTTAAAAGCCAAAGTGAGGTTCTGCCCCAAGATACTTACAGATCAAGGATGAAACGGGGGAGAAAAAATGGAAGGAACAGAGAAACACAGGATATTAAGGCAGCAAAGGCACCACTATGATCAATGCAATGATGAACAATCACTGTACACCAGCATCCTAGGTCTATTCAAGGTATATCAGTATGTGCATGTGGTCTGGGCTGCTTTTAGGCTGAAGCACTCAAGCTGAGAATGAGCACTGTTGGCAATGGTCAAGACTCTGAATGTCTCACGTACCACTGGCTACCATTACCATAAAATTTTTCACTGATAAACAGTAAGTTCACTGAAGCACGTGGTTCTACAGACCAGCTGCAGACCACTTCCACAGCAGCTATTGAGGGCAAAGTAGCTAACCTGAACACTGTCCTTGGTCTTCTATATTTGAAAAATTAGCCAGAGGATAAAGAGGTGGAGGCGATGCTTTAACGCAAGAGAAGTGTACTGACTAGAGGAATTGGCTCACCTGCAGGTTCTGCTGCTATTTGATTCACAGTGCCATTACTTAGTTTCTTCATTTGTGGTCCATTATTTGATATGTACTCTCCCCCAGAAAATAGGACAGTTCTGTCTAATTTCAGTGTATTCATTTGTCATTCAGAGTAGGAAAGCAAAAACAAACACAAAGGAAAGCAAGAACAAAGCTTCAGACAAGTACTTGGAATATCTTGCATAGTTCCAGGGACCTCACCTGACCTGCCATATCCCATGTTTAACAACTATTTAATCACAGCATCATCAGAGAGCCAAGCTTTCCAAGAAATAAGAGCCCTATGTCACCAGTTTTTTTTTCCAGAGAGCCAAATCATGTACAGGAGAAAAGAAAACTGGCACCTAAAATTAATGGATCTTTGCCAACTTAGTAAAGATCCTTGTTTGTATTTCTCAGACAATTCAGACATCTGCACGATGTGGGTAGATTATTATTATCAGGAGCAGACATTTATACTGTGGTGGTGCCCAAAGGTCCCAGCTGGGACTGGGACCCCATTGAGCCTGGCACTGTACAAACACAGATAAGCGACAATTCTTACACAGCGTGTTTACAATCTAGAGACACAAAACAGATGAAAAGTTGAAGACAGAGACAGAACATGGAAGCGAATAAATATGCTAGAGAGTTGGAGACAGTTTAGTGGCACTCCTCTCGTTGTTTTATTGTTTCTTTGTATGTTTTTTTATTTCACTCATATAAGCTCAGATATGTTAGGGCTGAGGAAGTTTGTAAGAGGAAGGGAGTAACTAAGATTGAGACACAGGAAGGGCAATACTCCAGAGAGGGAAAATTGTGGCTCGTAACTTCGATGATTTTGCAATGCTTCTGTAGAGATTTTTAAACAGTGTATATATGTTTTTACATAGGTGTTACCTTAAGGATTTTCCCAAGGTTGGGCAAGAAGAGATCACAGCCTGAGAAACTCGCTGATGGTAAATACACTGGCAAAGGGAAAGTGATGCTTGACACTGTAATGAGAAGCTGGAGGAGTGAGATAAGATAAGGCTATGCTGTGAAAAGGCTTAAAGACAAGAAGCTTCATTCAGAAGTTAAGAGAAAGTCAACTTAAGTGTTAGAGGAGAGCTGGCACAATTAAGGTAACAAACCGTACACTATCATAGAGGTAGAAGGAATGCAGTGACAGGCAGACATATGAAATGATATGTACGTAGTCAAAAGCCAGCAAAGAGATGTTTCTTCTCAGCTCATGTATTCTTTGATGTCATGTCAGTAGGTATTCAGTGGGAACAAAGCAACTCCATCAGAAATGCATTCTTGCTCAACAGTTTTAATCCACAGGAACAGAACATCTAACTGAAGGGAAAGAGGAAGGCAATAAAAATAAAGAAAGAATGGATCTGTGTGCAGGAAGATACAAGAAATCTGTGCAAAAATGCCTCCAAAATATGCTCAGAATGCTGTACTTTTCATGTGAGCCTGCAGGAGAGAAGCCCCTCAAATCAGTAGCCCCACTGCTGTAATGTATTCAGTGGCCCAAACTCTGTTTAAAGATTTAGTCAATGATAAAACTTGCCTTTAGAAACTCCAACTGCGTTAATGCCACCTATACTTCCTGAACACATGTTCAAGGAACCTCTGCAAATTAAGCGTAAGTAGAAGGACCAGCAGGTCCTTGGAAGCCTCAGAGAACCCATTAACATTTGCCTTTTGGCTCTCACAGGTCTTAGAAACCGCTGGTTTCAATCTTCCTTTCCCTCTAAATATTTCACTGGGTCTTACTGCCTGACCCATTACAAGAAAAATAAGGATAGCAAGAATGGTTTCTTAGACTACAGCCTCCTCCGAGAAGGTTATGTTCCACAAAATGTTATGTGCACAGCTGGAATTCACAAATGATACGTGGAGGATAATGACATAGTTAAAGCAAAACAAGGAAACACGATGAAAGGCAGGTTTGAGGGATTATAAAAAGCTACCTCATATAAAAACATATTCTTGTAATAAAAAAATCATGTGATAAAAACAAAAAAACTGCAGCATAAACATGACAGAACACTTAATCATGAAGGCAAGCCACAATGCCAGACCGATCCCATTGCTGTCACGTTCTCCCAGCTCAAGCAGGACCAAAAGCTTAGTTCTTCAGGAAAATAAATGACTCTGTATCACCACAAATAAAAGTGAATTGGTTTTCATTGAAGAAAAAAGGTGGCAGTAATACTGAAAAGGCAGGTAATGGCAGCTGACCTAAAACCAGGAATAATAGCAGCAATAAAACTTACACAAACGCTTTCTAATATGTCTGTTCTTTTTAAGGATTAGGCTTAAGGCTCCAGCCTGGAAAATTCATGAAAACTTGAAAATGTAAGGCTCATTGAGAAAAAATATCACCAGATTAGAAGACTGCAAAGAGTCCTATCCCCAGCATCCAGACAAAAGTGACAACTGAGCACCAAGCAATTGCTTGCCAGGTGGCTATGTGAAGGTGTCAGAGCCTTCTTTGCTCAACTGACTGCAGCAGCCGGACATTCACAGACACTTCCCAGCAGTGCAAATGGCTTTTACTCAATTTTCATAACTGTGCATGTGAAAAAGGATAATAGGTCACAAAAAGGATGGTGAAAAAATGCCTTTTAATATTAGTGGGTCGAGAGAGTATTTGGAGAGCTCTTAGTGAGTACTGCGCACCAGAAGATTCTGACATTGAAAATACGGCAAAACAAATAATTAAATTTCTGTTTCTATTCACACTTATTCAGAGCAGTGAAATTTAATTGAAATAGTAAGATAAAAGTTCTCTGTAAATACTGCTTTATAATAAAAATGAAAAAGAATCTTTTTGAAGTGACTATTTTTCCCTTTTTTTTAGTTCCTTTTTTTTTTTTAAACTTCCCAAACAAAGCAGAATTTTGTGTCTGAAAATAAGATGGTGAATTACAGCAGAGTCATGAAAACAAAGAACCAACAGTTTCTCCAGTGCAGGCTTGTTACCATGAGCTAATAATTCCAGAATTTAAGCAAGCTGAGCCTCTTTTTTAATAACTGCATGCCTCTAGGCAAAGTATTTCTACTAAAAATTATTGAGGCATGGAACAGGGCAAGGTGTGTGAGCTAATGTTGGATTGTTCGGTTACTAAACCAACTCCTATAGCAATGAGCCTGCTCTGAACTGACAGATTATTTCTCTGTATACACTTGTATAAACACACTGCTTAAGGTCAAAATCTGTGTAAGCTTTCTTTTCAATTAAAATGTCAAAGATGACAGCACTTGTTTTCACTGTCCTCAACAGAATGATGGATGCTGCAGCAGCAGTTTCATGCCTCTGTGTTCCAGAGATGTTTGCCTGCCTGAGTGTCTAAGAAAGATGTACTTGCCGATCTTCTCATACATCTGCAGGCAGAAAGGACTACTTGAAAATTTTATGGTCTGGATGGCTTAACATCTTATGACTTTCTATTCCTCAAAGTCTCCTCATGTGCCCCCATATCCAATGCTATAAAAGTTAGAGAAGAAAGTTTAATATGCCCAAAGAGAAAGTCCTGAATTAAAACAATGGGTTGCTGCTCAAGAGACACCTAAAATCCCAAGCTGGTTTCCAATCATGGGCAACTCACTTCAGGCACCCAACTCAGGTCAACAGAGAAACAAATTTGCCGTGGGTGGTTAACAGAAAGACCTGGGCCACCCCAAAAGAAACATTCAGCAACTTTATTAAAAACTGGGACAAATCTTGGAGGTATTCAAAAGCCCTAAGTGAAGCAGCCCTAAGTGATGCCACTTAAGCAGGGCTATTGGACCGGATGGCCTCCTGAGGTCCCTTCCAGCCTCAAACACTCTGTGATTTTGGGAATCTTTACAGTTCTTCCATTCCATATCCATGAAACTTTATCCATCAGCTTCTCCCTCCTTTTTGTCATCTAGAACTGGTACAAAGCCAAAGATAGTGGCTCTGGATGTTGCTGAGTCTGAAGGTCATGCTGGGATAAAACTGACTGCATGCACTGGCGGAACATTACTGTAGGACCAGTAGCACCATTTTGTCCACAATTTTGCCAGAAAAAGGCTAACTAGTCAAAACAGTCCCTGTGAAAAGTGACAGCATCTTACTTCAACAGACTCAGACCAAAATCCAGTCCTTAATCCCATCCTTTAACAAGAATACCACAGAAATAGCACACACAGTCCCTCATGCTCACTACTTCCCTTCAGCCACTAGCACATGCTCTTATACAGTCAAGATCTCACTACAGCCCCAACTGAAGTCAGCACTTGTGTGCTAACTGCCCCATGCTTTTTTCAGTGTCTCAAATCTGTCATTTCAGGGATGGCAGTGGAGGAGAAAGGAGAGGAGTACATATGTGAGGGGAGACTCTCAACTATCTTTTCTGCAAGTCACCTACAGGTGAAAATATCTTATTGTCACTCATAGCTCTGTACCTTCAGTAACCCTCTTCCCACCTCAACCCACACTACTGATTCCTTTAAAACATTTATAAAGGCCAAAATGAACATATGACACTTCTGGAAGGAACCTTTGCACATGCTTCATCTTCTAAACATGCTCAAATTCCAACCCTACAGCTGTATTAGTGCAGCTGATGAGAAGCACAGGAGAGAGGTGAATCTTAAGGCAGAAGGAACAAAGTCATTGAGAACAGCTTCAGCTCCAAGCCAACAGTGACTGCTCTCCTCATTTAAGGACACACTGCCGTCTCTGCCTGCATATCAACCAGAGGTGCTGCAGATTGAGAACATCAGTTGAGTAAACAGGAATCCCAAACTCATTTTCAGCATTTCTTCCATAGCTCGGGCAAACTTACTAAAGGCTAGAAATCACCTTAGCTGCTACTTAAAATCCCCCAGAAAAGTATAAATTACTGAACAGCATGCTCCAAAATTCTTGATGCCAATGACAGAAGTGCTACAGGTGTAGCAGTGGCTGCAGATTTCACCCAAGTTCAGCTGCTGACACAGCCCTGCGAGGATGGGCCCTGTTTTCCAGCAGTGTGCAAGGGGAAAAAGTGACAGCACATTGCGGCCATTGTCCACACGTGCAGCCACAAACCACTGAGGAAATTTCTCTCTCTATGCATGTATGCACACAGAGACAGCAAAAGAGAGCAGGCAGTGAAAAAAGCTTATTTTATTCTTGCAACAAAATGTACATTGTCACTGTGATTTCCAGCCGCTATCTGCGCCCACTCTCTCCCTTTTAAAGCACTGGTTTGAGCATGAACCTGCAGCTAATTTTGAGGTTAGAGTTCATTTGTTTTCACATCAATGCAATTAATTTCCACTGGAAACTGCATCTCAGGCATTCAATCAAAATAGGCCTAAAATAATTCTGAAAAGCTCATCTGTCTTCAATCTATATAATGTTTTAAAAATTGGATGCGTGCCCTGAAATAACATTGCACTTCACAAAGCTTAAAGCTCTAAACTTGAGAGTATCAGTTACATTGAAACTGTAGTAAATTAAAACATCCAGTTCTGGTTTGCATTGATTTATAAATATCGACAAAACTACTATTGCAGTCATTACCGCTTTGGGTGCTCAGAGTTGAATTTTCGTCAGTTCAGGGTTATTTTCATTCTTATTGTGGCTACAGTAGCCTTTCAAGCTATAGATCAGGTTCCAGATAACATGTAAATCTTAAATCTGAGTTTTAAAAATATGCATACAAACCAGCCAAAATTCATAATAAAAAACAGCAATTCTAAATGGCCCATAATGTCAGTCAGATACCAAGCACTTTTTTTTTGTAATCTCCAGCTTAAGGCAGAAAGGATCGTTACTATTCTGAAATCTTTTAAATAAAAGTGAGCGGAAATGAGATAAAATATGGAAAGGCAAATATATAAACTAGTTTTGTTTTGGTTTGTTTTTAAACAGGAACTTGTTGCCTCTCTTGAATAGTTCTTTAGAATGAGAATCAAAAGTATTTCAACATTTTCTTCTTTTCAGCCAGAATATGCAAAACTTTTCCCCTAACCACCTTTGCATAATAGTCTACCTGGTGACCTTCAAAACGTGCTTGTTTATGAACAAAATATCATGGAGGAAATATAAACTTTAAAATAAGGAGAGTTCACAAGCTGTAACACAGTTAACACAATAACTTGAGAAAACAATAAGAGAAGCTTGAATCCATCAACAGCAGTAGAGCCAATTCTCCATGGTGTAAAACATGTAGCTTTGCCAAAGACAGTGGATTTAAATCAATTGGGAATCTCACTCATATACCCAAATGCACGCACACTCCATAAACACACAGTATATAACATGCATTACATCTAGTTGTAAAACAAGCTTTGACAGTGATCAATGCTGTATGCTTCAAAAGAAAACAAAAATCCCCACCTTACACCTTAACATCTGTAGACTACTACCTAGCAATTTCTCCTGACCCCTGGTGGCGATTAGCTTCTGAAGTGAAGCAGGAGGATCACCACAACATTCATGGCATTTCTCTTGCAAGTGGTGGCCAAATGCTACCCTTGCTGCTCATCTTGATACTGTCACTGAAGCAAATATGCTCACCTGCAATACATCCTACTTGACTTGTACAGCCCATGCAGTAGAGAAAAACGAGGAGAGGTTGGTCCTACTGGGGCAGATATTTCCTTGGACATGATGCTTTTGCCATTGAAGCTCATGGGAGCACTGCTGTTCTGTTCATTTAGAACCAAATCAGGTCTATAAGATGTATGACATCTATGAGGATATTTTCTTAAATTATACCCTGAAGTGCTGACTGATGCGTGTTAATGACACACTACATAGCACCAAGAAAAACAAATGAACAAACCAAAGTTCATTTTAAAACTTTACATTTCAGTTTGTATTGATATTTCTGGTTTGGCGTTTTGTAGCTGCTTTGTTGGTTTGTTTGTTCTTTCTTTTCATTTTTGTCATGAGAAGAAATTTGGGTCAAAGAGAAAATCACAGAATCACAGAATCATAGGGGTTGGAAGGGACCTCCAGAGATCATCGAATCTAACCCCCCTGCCAAAGCAGGTTCCCTACACCAGGTCGCACAGGTGGGCGTCCAGGCGGGTCTTGAATATCTCCGGAGAAGGAGACTCCACAACCTCCCTGGGCAGCCTGTTCCAGTGCTCCGTCACCTCACCATAAAGAAGTTCTTGCGCACATTTGTGCGGAACTTCCTATGCTCCAGTTTCTGGCCGTTTCCCCTTATCCTGTCAAATGCTTTCCCCAAACTGAACTCCGGTGGAAGACTAACAGAACATCTTCTGCACCAGTTTAGAGTGGAGGGCTTAATAATCAAGAATCAGTCATGTAGCAAGCTTAGGTCATCTCATCAACTTCCAAGAGTCTGTAGTATGAACTAACACACTGGCTGGTTTTTTTTTCTTGATTTTTTTTTTTTTTTATCTCATGTGTCTTTAATGTGAACAGTAAGTGTTCACAAACCCCATGAATACTCTGAGTTTGCACTGTTTCATTTTTTCTCCCCTCTTTCCCTTTTGAAGACTACTGCTGAAGCAGAGCTTTAGCTAAAAAAGCTGCTATTCCAGGAAAGAAATGAATCAATGATACAAACAGCAAAGTCAAAAATTGAAAGAAGTTAATTTGAAACTCTGAATGTACTGGATAACCTTAAGATTTTGCACATTTCTCTTATTCACCCCAGTTATCAGCATTGAAAGGCAAGGAGAAACTATCTTCGTACACAACAGTTTGAGGAAGGACTTCTCTAGCTGCAGCCACAGGGCTGAAGTGACCCCACTTTCTGGCCAGACACAGACCAAGTCTGCAGGTCTGACACTGGCCCTTCCAGGAACATAAGTAAGTGTAGTTGTAGCTGTGCCTTACGCTGTCCGACCAATTCTGTGAAACCAAACTCAAGAGCTGCTTTTCAGTGGAGTGCCACCATAACCACTGAAATCAACTGCAGCGTTTGCCTTAAGAGTTTCCAGATTTAAACTGTGGGAATTGCTACCCTGGAGTTGTCAGTGGAAAGCCTTTGACAATGCAATTTGTTTCTCCTGCTGGCCTGACATGTTGACATTCAAGAAACATTAGTTGTTTGGGATTTTTTTCTTTCTTTTTTCCTTCCTTTTTTTTTTTTTTTTTTTTAAGTTGTTTGCTTGGAGCTGTTGGAAGGGCAGAGAAAAAGGATTATTTGTTAGCTAAGGAAGGGAAAGAGCAAGAAGGAGGAGAACAGGAAGAAGACCTGCTGTTTTCTTTAAGTCTCCCGTAAAATAAGCAATGTGTTTGTCACACACACAGCCTAAGACATGTCTATACGATGCAGGTGAATGTGTGAAAAATGTTAAATTCACCTAAACAAAAAAGTGGCAGCTCCACTCAGTTTACAATAATATAAAATCTATTTGATTTGGCCCTCGGGAAGCCAGACATTTGACCAATCTGGTTAAAATATCCCAGCAGTCACAGAAATAGGCCTGGACAAAGCCTGTTGCATCACCTGCATTTATTTTTTACTGTTAATATTTAGCAATGGAGGAAAGATACAGATCTGTGCTCTATACACTTGCCATCTCCAACAATATGATCTCAGCTCAGAGAGCAGCAGGAATTTGCACCGCAGTGAGTGTGGCTCACATCCAAGTGTTGGAAGCCACGGCTTACTCGCTCCACTGTGCGTTTTCTGTTGTTGTTCTCTTTCATTTTTTATTTATTTATTTTCAATAGGAAAGGCAAATATGATGAGTGCAAAGAATAGCAGCAAAGTTGGATTTTGGATCAGTTTCGTTTTGTTTTTGTTTGTTTTTTTTTCCCTGGTCTCTTCCTAGTTTAGGAAGCCTGGGTTTAAGCCTGGTAGTCAGCCTACCAGGTAACAAGTCCTCTGAATAGCTCCACGTAAAATTTGATGAGAAATTAAGAGTTTAAGGATAATGACTCAGAGGTGTGCCTTTTAGAGCAACTCAGAAATTTGTCTTTTCTTTCTTTCTTTCTTTCTCTATGGCAACAAAACAACTGTCAGAATCAACAGCATCACACACCAAATAAATCTGGCCCAGTCTGTGTATGATATGTAAAAAAGGTAACCTATGGCTTAAGAGAAGAAAATGCAGCAGTATATATGCAAGATACTTTGCATTTCGCAGACACATCCTACCAGCTATTTATTCTTTAGCTCATGGCTGTACATCTATTGGGAACCTCCCCCACACCTCTGTAAACTTTGCACAGCTCCTGGTCTTATTTCCACTGTAGATTTAACTCTAAGCCATGGATAAGCACAGTACTTGAGGTTTAGAGTTAAGTGTCATTTACTATCATTTCTGACATCTCCATACATTATCGTGAGCTTCTTTTTCACAGGGGACTTGAAATCTGATTTTAATTTGTGGTAGGGTTATGGTCACAATAAATGTCTATTTCAGATATTCATGAGAAGCCTCTAATACAAATGGAAATCGAAAGTGGCTGTTTTCTTGTATTTTCAAAGCCATGTATGTAAAACATCCAGTACAGATCTGTTCCACACGGAAACCTGTTATTGATCCAACACTGCACCCTGACTCCTGCCCTGGCAGCAGGCACCATCGTGCTGAGCCATCTCAGCAGGTTTTATAGCTTGCATAATAAAAGCCCAGGTTATGAAATCATTAGCACCTCAGCTGAGGCTGCCACAGGGATGCCCCTCTGAGCTCGTTGTGATGTGCTTCTTTGGCAGCTGTACTCTCAGAGAGCATTTGGATATTGTTGCTTCAGTATCACCACAGAGAGGGAAATAAATCAGTTTGTTCATGTTCTGAATTTATGTGTAGGGCTAAACGTTTCTCTGGTCCACCTCTAGGCTAAATCCCCCCATTTACATATCCATAATTCTTGGTATGAAGACCTCTAAAAAGCTTAGACATCTATAATCACAGTCCCAGTCCTACACAGCCAGCGATGCCAAGGACCTGGTCCCTGCCTAGAGAGGCCAGAGGAGACTTCAGCTTTGTCAAGCACCACACGTTCCACTTCTCCATATCCCAAGAGAAGCCTCTGCGAGCAGTGCTGCAGAGCAATCCATATGCTGCTGAGGGCTGCCCTCCCCTCATCTGCAGTCCTGGCACAGAGTGCAACGCTGCTCCATAAATGCAAGTTTGGGTGAAACTGTGTCAGTCTAAGCAGTTGAAACTAAATTTGCCATAGGAGAATCCATATCCCCAACAGAGAGAAAGGAAATCCACTGCTGGTAACTGAGCAAAACGTCTGGATACTCCTTATTCCAACCTTGAGACTTTTCTTGAGAGGTGAACCTTGTCCTTGCAAATCAGCAAGGTAGCACACCTGCGAGCTGGGTCAAGGACAGCCAGTAGCTCTCCCTATCCAGTTTGATTTATACTCAGCCAAGGTAGATGGGTGAGTCATGTCAATAATGAGTATATGCATCCGAGACAAGGGAACTTGTGTGAAGGCACTACCTCCAGGTGTGCAAGAGGAACTTGATGGAGGAAAGGACATTCTACTCACTTGAGCACTCTAAGGGTTTGGTTCATGGCTATTTGCAAAAAGGAATTCAACCAGTTTTACCAACTGCTCAAGACAGAGCACCCAAGAATCAGGTTCATGAACATTAAATAAAGCTGGCTTATGTTGCCATCTTTCTGAATCAAGGCACTGGGTCATGATTTAAGTAACTGAGGCACTGGTGCTTTTTAAAGCAGCATAAGTAAATAGCCAAGCTTGATGTGATATAAAAAGAACCGCAATAGAAAGGAGAACTTAATGTAGTAATGAAAATCACTTACCCTTAATCATCCCTCAGACAGTGTTTTTACAACACTATATGATTTATGCAAGCAGTAAGCATACCTCCTTTGACTCTTCTAATAACAGGGCATCTCAGACATGCTTGTTGGGATTTGAGTTGGTGGTTTTTTTTTGTTGTTTTAATCACTATCCGAAGTGGGTAATTTAAGCCTTTGATACCTTTTCTGTAAAAAGATTTGCTAAGCAATAAATCATATTTATTTGCAAAGGAAACAAAAAAAAAAAATCCAAAGAACCCAAAACATTACTAGAAAAGCTTGCAGAAATAAGAGGTTTGGTCACAGGTGTGTAACCAATGCATACAATTGTTTGAAGTCTTACTGAAGCCCACATTCATTGCTGCTGACAAGCATGCTACTTAGTGCAAGAGACTGTATGAAATGTTCACTGCATGATTTATGATTGTGCCCTTACATTAAATAGGAAGGACTGTAAACTACCTGTTCTCTGCTGAGCACCTCTGTGCTTCCTCTTGCATGGAAGGGCCTCAGCTTTTGGAAAAGCCAGACAATTTCTAAAGTGAGTACGCTCTTGTGACACTGAGCCTAGCCAGACCACAAACTATTTTATTATGTCGTGCAAAAGCCTATGTGCAAAAAACCCTCTTTAATTAAGATAGAGCAACCAGCACTGTGGTTGTAATTACCTTGGACTGCTTTACCCATGGGCATAATGAAATAAAATTGGGCCCTCTACATTTTTGTTTTTAAACTAAGTAAACCCAAATTAATTTATTCAACTCAAACCAGACAGGTTTCTCTTTAAAAGGAAGGCATATATGGTTGGAGGGGCTGGTGCAGGAGGCAGAGTGACATGCAATGATGACTGTGAACTGCAAACTGCTGGCAAAACATTTGGCTTGCCGTTGGTCCGTGGCCAGTATTTTCCTTTGTTAATGAATCCCACATCTTTTCTAAGTTAAGCATTTTTTCTTCTCCCCCCTCATTTTATTTGAAACATATTTTAAATATTTTTGTTTTTATGACGTCGTGGAACATGATACAGCCCCCTCCTAACCCCAAATATGGGAAAATCAATTAAAATTTTGACATTAAGAGCTATGATATAAACATATGGTTCAACTACTCAGACTTCTTTTTTTAAGCAGCGTATCAAGGATCAGTGCAAGGAGAAATAACCAAATGAGAGCCCCCACATTACTGGGTAAAAATGATAGCAATCAGAATGTATCACAACCAGAACACGAAACACAAAAACCAGCACAAATTTTACAGGTTTTGATAGATTTCTCTAGACTTACTCAGGGTTACATATTTTTCAGCTATGTTCTTTTCTGAGGGAAATGACCATTAAAAAACAATAATCCGTCCTGAACGCTGTGTTTAATATTTAATACACTTAGTCTCTCTCACCCAAAGGACCTTCATTTTATGACTTCAAGAATGTAACCCTAAAATGGAGTTTTCTGGGCTGTCTCATTAACTTCTGGCTTTTCTCTGAAGAAAAATGGTAGAAAAAATATTGAGAATTTTCCCATCAGAACAGAAATATGATTTTCAAATGCGATGAACATTTAGGGCATCCACTGATATCTGCCCTACTGGGCACCGGTCCTCCGTACTGTGTGACAATAAAACCACTTCAGCTCCCTTCGGTGTTTCAAGTTAGCAAGACCCCGGGTAGAAAAAATCATAAGTCACCTAAGCTCCAGGGAATACGGTCACCAAACAGATTATTTCTAACCTGTCACTGACAAGAAAATAAGTTTTTCAATCATCCTCTATGGCCATCTAATCTCCAATCCTGTGAGCATTTAGCTACATGAATGTACATGGCCCCTTTTAATATTCTTGAATCTTACAAACCCTGCATCTTTGGCCTTCATAACTCGTCCTATCAAGAGAACAGATGACAAAGTATAGCACAGTGCACTGCTGGCCCTACGGCCCACACTGTGTGAGGACAAGGGTTCGATGGAAAAAATCAAGTTGTGAAAGTGTGTTCTGCACTAAACCCCTTACTTTTGCCAAAGTGAATGGTGCTATGCTTGTGTTAGAAATAACAAAAAGCTTTTCTAGAGGCTCCTGGTATCAACCTAAAGTCATATTAGAACAGAAAATTCAGTAATCTACAGAGTATGTGCAAATTAAACATACTCCCTTTATCACAGTGAATTCACTTGCATTGTAACAGACACAATTTACACAGAAAATTACAGCCGAGCTCAAAAGCCACAGCTGAACTTTTCTTTTTCCTGGTCAAATACAAAATTTGCCAAACGCAGAATTTTCAGATTAACCAAAAATATTACATTCACTAAAAAAATACTATTTAGTAAATCTTACAGATAGGTAATTGATATTTGGAAAAGCAAGCTTTTTAAATGTTCTAGTTTGAACCGACGCATTAATTTGGAAATTCGGACATTTACCTAATTTTAAAGAGTTAATTTTAAAAAATCCTGTGGTTATTTTCTTTTTGTTTTTTTTTTCTTTTTTTTAACAAAAAATAATTGCAAAATTAAGTAAAGTTGAGTTAACTTAAACTATTATTTTTAATTTCAGTCTCTGAGTCAACCACTTTGTTCTCCACAGAGAATGAGATGCAGCTCACCTTCCACAGACACACCAATGACACAAAAGAACCCTTAAATCTGTCAGCTTTCCTTCATTTCCTCTTCTGTTAAAAACAAGCTGATATTCCAAATGATTCTTTTTTTTTCTGTCTCTTCTTTATGATTTTTCTAAATGTTTTTAACAGCTTGTTATAAACCTGAACATCAATACTGATGCATTAATAAAAATGTAACTTGGATGTTTTCAAAACTATCTTACTGAACGACTGATTAGCTTCCTTAATAAATTAACTGGGTGGGAATGACATTTTTAATGAAAAGGGAAAATAGTATATTCTGCAGGAAAGTATGGGACTTTCTGTTTTGTTTTCCGCAGGATTAGTTCCTCCAGCCAGAACATTTTTGCCACTCGCCCGACAGCGGTACAAAACCGTCTTTGACATTTACCGAACCATCAGACACAGCCCTTTAAAAGAGCAAATCTTGCCCTCATTACAACAAAAGAGGATGCAAACAAGGTGAAAGGATGGCAGTAAACAAGGTGACAGAGGTGTACTGAGAGCCAGGCTGTATGCTGTAGGTTGCGCTTTCTGTAATGTCATTATTATGAACAATAGCATTCTCCGAGCCTTTTAACTCAAGGTGACTACGAGGTTGAGGCAGAGTGTCAGTGGACACTCATGTCCAGTGACTGTTTCACAGTCTTTACATTATGTTCCCCAATAAATAATTAATTTTGCAATAGTAAAATAGCGGAGCATTCAGAAGGGCAAGGCATAATTTTATCTGTGGTATTAGTGACAGCATATTGGATGGTCATTAGTTAATGGACAAATATGAGGTATATAGGCAGTTCACTGCAAAAAGGCATTAATGTGCCATTACTTTTAAAGTGGGAACAGCTTTTGCTAGCTAAGCTCCTGTAAAACATACCTTTGAGCTTACAGCGATATTAGCAAATGGATCCCCTACACAGTGATGGACAAAGCTCAGAAGGCTGAAAAATTACCCTATTTATCTCCTCATTTTGCAAAATATGCTGAAAAATACCATAAAGGCCTGTTCTGCTTGTTACGGTTTAGATGATCTATTCTTGTAAAAAGGAAAAAAAAGGTACTTTAAGCAGCTTATTGGTTTGTAAATACCTAAGAGATGGATTTTCTCAAACCTTATAGAATTTTTTACAATTCTTGACTATGAGCAGAAAATACAGATACTTATTCAAACAGCTCTTTGTAAACCAAAAATATATTTTGCTTCATTTTGGTTCCCATTTCAGCCAAAAAAGGTTGGTGTCAAGATTCCTGTCTTATCTTCACTGGTTTATTAGCTGCCTCCTGTAACCTAGATGAATGACTGTTATAGAATGATGGGAAACCTAGGAAATGAAGAACTGTGAAGTGCAGCTCATCCTATCCTCAGTAAAAGCAATTCAAAGTCCACAGTTAAAATTCTTCTACTGGGTGCATAGGATCTGAATTTTGGAGCAGGTTTCTTGGAGCCTTATCTGAGCAAATTTAGAATACCTCCAGCCATGGGGATTACATCTCTCTGCAGCCTGTTGCTGTGCTTCCCCACACTCCTCATGCGGGAACCTTTCCTTTCTTCGGTCCCATGGGAACATCTCTTGCTGAAACTTGTGACTGTTATCTTCTGTCTTCGTGCCACAAAGTTGAGGAGACCCTGTCCCTTGAGTAACTACTCTATAAGAAGGTGAAGGTTGCAATTAGATCCCCCTTTAGCTGTCCCTTCTCTGTGCGAAGCAAACGGAGGTCCTTGCTCTCTGCTTCTCCTGTTGCACTCTCCCTTCGGCCTAGGGAATACATTAGCAATGGCATCTGCCCTCCATGCAGCTCTCCAGACTAATTCTGCAGCAGTGTCTCAAGCCATTGCTCACTCGGGAACATGTCTGGGGGCACCACCTCCTCAGAGCCATTCAACAGACAAAGCAGACTTCATCCTACAATGACCAAGAGTTTCTCTGACTGCAAAATGTTTTTCTTCTCCCTGCAGTTTTTCTGAGTCCTCTGGGGCTTTTGTAGGCCAACCCAAATATCTGACCCTGAGCCAGTCAGTTAATTATTATATCTTATGTTTGTCCTATTTGATAATTACTATGCACGGGAGACACATGCCAATGCAGATGTCCTGCTGCAATCCAGCACCCAGTGCTCGGGGCTGTGTGGGGAAGCAGCAGGCTCACATCCTTCCTCCAGACGGCTTGATCAGATCTGCACTCAAAAACATCACCTCTTGGAGCATTGCTTCCTTAAATCAAGTCTCCCTGAGATAAAGAGCTGGTTTTTAAGGAAAGAAAAGGAGACATCAGATAGCGCTGGTGCTGGCTGTACTATCAGTCAGGAGTTTGTCTCAGGCACTAGGTGAACAATCTGAGACCGACAGTTAAAAATTCAGAATGTATACCACATGTGACTGCCAGAACACTACTGCCTGTTTCACCATTTGCTATTCTCCACACCTCCCAGGCATTTTCCAACAGAAATATAGTAATAATCAGAAGCAACAGAAATATTTGGAATAGACCCTGGAAATCAAGCAGAAAACAAAATGTACAAAGCTCGATCATTTTCCAGTGCACAGCAAGTGAGAAACTGTATTTTTTAAGACCTTTTTTAAACAAAACAAACACACACACGCACACACACACACACATACACACAAAAGGTATTTCTTAGCAGTAGCAATTCCAGATTTGCAAAGGGAAAGTATTTTCCCTTGAAACAATTCTTAATTTCTTTTGAAACAATTGTTAATTGTCAAAAGACCGTATTTTAGGAATACTGAACCAAAACTGAAAGATTTCAGTCAAGCACATTTCACTTTTCTAAATAGATCTCTATTAATTCATGCTTTTCCAACCCTTTTTTTTTTTTTATAATATTAATTTATTTTCTCCCTATAACTTTATAACTGGCACTGGTAGGATTCTGTACATTCCCTTAAGTGTTGTAGCACTTTCATAGGGAACTACAAAGTCTTGTCAAAATAATTTAAACGAGAAAATGACAACAGTAATCACTAAAAGGGAAGTCACTTCATAATCTGTTCACTCAATACATTACAATAACTACCAACTTGCAGTAGATGTAACAGGTTTTCCCCTGAATTGAGAAAGTTCCATGCGACACAGAATTAGCAAGTAAAACCCAAACAAAACACTCATACAGAGCAATGTCCCCCTTTAGCTGTTGTCTGATTTTTTGCCCAAGATTTGATTTCTCATTCTGCATAAACTTGAAATGGGACATAGTGTTGACAGGTTTCAATTTCAAAAAGAAAGAAAGAAACTGTCACTCATATTTGCATTTACATATACATCACTGCCTTAAGTCATGAAACTTGGAATCTTGTTCACGTGATAAATCATTTCTGGTAGGATAGTTTAGGAATTACGGAAGTTCATTTTGTTTTGCATTCTCAAACACATGTGTGTGTGTCCATATATGCATATCCACACAGAGGAATTGCTGTGCTAAACAGCACTTAGTGCAACACACGACTGTCTCATACAAATGGCCACAGGAGATATCAATCATTAGAGGATTCCAATGGCAAGGAATCTGTCTCTTCAATCAGTCTCTAAACTGAACCTTATCTTAGTCTCTATTTTGATTTTTCAGTCAATCTTCTACATGAATTTAAAAATATACTCACTTACTCACAGTACGTCAGAAAGCTAAATAGTATCTAAAAAAATGAGAACTCCTGCAGTGATGGTACAGCAGAAATACAGATCACATCCTTAACTGCAATAAAGAAAAATTCATGCAGATCTGGAAACTGAATGACAACAGAGTAAAAAAGTACTGGAATTTTTTTTTTTTGTATGATGCTGAGTGCACTCAAGCTGAAGTCAAGAAAGGATCTGGTCCAGTAAGCTTTTTCTGTTCTGGTTTTTAAGACTCAGTTTGGAAAAAAATACCTCATGTTAAAACTGACATATAAAATTACTGTTGCTGATGGGCTTTTCCAGTGCGGTAAAACCTTCACTAGGTTTATTTTTGACAGGCCTTGTGATAATTAGTTGACATTTAGAGAAAATGTAATGAACTTTTATTATTATTACTTAGGCGCCGCTAGTGGCTACAGATTTATTGATCTGTAGAAAGCAGTGTCCATCTGAACCAAATTGGCCCCTATTCTTCACGGTCACGTAGCAGCACTACGGTGGTACAGTAGAGCTGTATGTACCTGTAATAAAACCCTCCACTTTTTGTTTATGTGAGTGCATCTTGTATTCATACTAATAAAGAACTTTAATATGTTTGACTTAATGTTCGAGTAATGACTGCAATGGGCAAACCATCCTGTGATGCCCTTGAATGAAAGACACTATGCTAGAATAGAGACCACCACACATACAGCTTATGCTGATCTGAGAGACTACAATTCTCACACTTGACTTGTAAGTTAAGTTAATTGATGGCTGGTTTTATTATAATGTGCAGAAATCTTTCAGTAAATTGGAAGTGAGAAGTTTTCAGTACAGTTATTCATTTTAACATAGAAACATACAAGGAAATATCAAGACATAAAATAAAGAACAGAAGCAGTCACGGAATAAACAATGTTCTGTTAAGTAAGTGATACTTTTCTGGCTGTGCCAGAATCCAAAAGCCCTAAAAAGCAAAATTTGTGCCACTGGGGTTGAAAAATCATTCATGCTATTTGACAATCAAGGCCTTAAAAATGTGTTTGGAGGAAGTGGAGTGAATAGACAGCAAGCTCCACAACACAGAAATCCCATGCCACACTTAAAATCAAGCACTCATGTGAGGAGGAAATCACCTCATAATGGGAATCCAAGATTCATCAATCCCTGGAGTTACTGTGGCAGAAAAAGTAGTTTTTCAGGAGAGCGCATCCTAAAGCTAGAGATGTTGAAAAGTACGTGGGTGCTCAAAGGAGTGATACAGACTTTATCCAGAGCCTGTCAAAGGAGCACTCCCATCCACTGCAATAAGCTTTGGATCAGGTTCAAAATCTGAACGTAGTCCTCCCTCACTAGAATTGGCTGGTCACAACGGAAACTGTTTGGGCAAGGTACCCCACCCATAAACAGAGCACTTGGGGAGAATATAGTAGTAAGCAATGAAGTTTGTCTCTTTGCCAAGAGTAGGGGTTGTGTCTCCTCCTTATTCACCCTCTGAGAGAATAAAATGAAGGCTATAGTAAGGTAATATCTCTGAGGCAATCTGAAAAGAAATGCTACATGAATAAGAACCAAGAGGATAAGGGTTCCTTCAATTTTGATGTGAAGGTGGAAGAATTGAGTAAGCGATGGGGTAAGAGTCATTAGCAGAGGGATGCAGTGTTTCCATCACTCCTCTCCTTGGGATTGTATAAATAGGAAGAGAAATAGAAAGGAAAACACAAACGTGAGTATGGAAACAGAGTTCCACTAAGGAAATTGCCACATCAACTAGGTGGAAGACAAAGATATGCAAGTCCATTTGCAGGAGAAAGAGAACGTAAACACAGTTAAGTGGATAATAATGAACTCTAAGCAAGGATGGCAAGCCTGTTCTGAACTTACAAATCACATCCGCATTAATACCAAATGAGTTCATTAAGATTAACATTATTGTGATGAGTATCAAAGGGATTAAAAGAGATTATGGCAAATAAGAGAGTCAGATACGAACGAGATGTAATTACCTTCATATCTGGCTTATCTATAGCTGCAGAGAAAGACCCAACATTCAGTTCAAACTGGAGGAACGTAACTCGTATTTTAATCTGAAGTGTAATTTTCAGCAAAGCTGATCTCAACAGTTTGGGCTGAACATGGCCCAGGCATGTGCAGGACAAGCAAAAGACGGGTGGGAAGGAGAACAGAGTGAAACAGGGAAGGGCAGGCCAGGTCCCCTCCTGCCCCAGCATCCTCACTGAAGTGCAAGGCAACTTAGTCCTTGTGCCCCTGTGTCCAAAATGTGACATGAGGCCACTACTGCTAGAGCCACCTGTTCCCCAGAAGTGTCCTGCTCTGACCCAAGCACTCATCCCAGCATCATGCCCAGCCATGTGCAGGTCCAGGCACATATTTTTAGAGCAGGACTTAATGAAGCTCCCTTTGGAGGGGCAAAGCTTGGACGAAGGCTTACTGTGGAGCACACCTAACTCAACTCAGAGCAGGACAGCATGTTAAACATACAGATATCATGTCTTGACCTCACTGGGGAAGGCAGTCCACCACTGCTTACAATTCCTGTTGAACACGTATTATACATGGTGAAAACACTCTAGAATATCTCTGATGATCACATATGCTTTCTTCAATACCCTGTGTTTGAAAATTTCATTGGGCTTCACAAATATGAGGAGTCTTCCTAAACTATTTAAAGGAAATAGTCTTACTGCAGAGCTAAGAAAATTGAAGTGGACAAGGATGGAGTAAATCACGCTCAGTGAACTGAAAATATATCTTCTTACTTGTACCTCATGCTTTTGTACAGCAACTACAGAGTCAATTCCTTTGTGCATGCAGAAACCAGCTAAGGAGCACCAAATTACTGCTTAAGATCACACAGCGTATAGAGAGGATAGTCTGCCAACGCACACATAAAACAACAAAGGCGGAAATGTTCCTTGGGATCGTGGTAGGGAAAATGTATTGGGATTCTTCCAGCCAGGCCCTGTTTTGAGCAAACTGCCTTTCTTCAGAGGCCGACCACGCGCGGTCAGCCTCCAGTGCAAACACCGCTTACGAGCTTTGGTGTGTTTGGCCTCTGGTTTGTTTGACAGGTTACATGTGCTTCTGAATATATCTTCTGATGCTCGTTTACAGAGCGCTGCTAACATTTCTCTTGGCTGCTATTTAAAAAATCAGGTCTCTAAAGATATCATCCTTCAATGAGAAAATCCTCTTGCCAGAAGGCCCAGCTTCAAACGCAGTGAGGCCGACAGCCAGAGCCGCCAACCTCTGGTCGCAGTGCTGTGAGCCCATGGCCATACCTGCACGTGGCTCTACGCAGTGCAAGACGGGCAATGGAGGAATCTAGAAGGGGCAGCAGCTATAATTTTTTTGTCCAAAACAAATGTGCAGTTCAAAAGCACTTGTCAGAGCTGTCTGGCTCTCTTCAGAACAGTTATACCTCATTAATTATACACTTTATTGCTTCAATAGGCACAGGAGATTTTTATACATACACATGTACATATGCATACGGAATTTACAACCGTAATTTTTTGAAAGAAACCTTTAAAACTGTTCCCTCTGTGGTAGCATGTTGAAATCAGTTAAGTAGCAGAAGTAAATTGTAACTTAGAGATGCAATGCATTTTTGGAAGGGGAGGACTTACATCTTTACACCCTCTACCTTAGCTTCTCCAAGCAGGAATCAGTGGGGTGGGAAGACGTGGCTGCTTTGTGAAGGTGGTGAGCATAAGGCAGGGTCATCAGTCAGCCCAAAGCTTCCCAAGCATCAATACATTCTCCTCTGCTGCCCTCCCCCTCAAGTGAAACATGAATAGATAGTATCAGACAATGATAAACCGATCTCTACAGACTTCCAGGGCATGCTGCACTGTGCATTCTGTATGGATGTTGATAGAGAAGTAGCAAGGATGTGCAGGCAAAGATGGAGCATGACAAAGCCTGCCATCTTCTGTCCAGCACCTTCCCAATATGGCTAGACACTGTCCTAGGACAACACTGACAGACTTCCTTCACAAAGTGTCCAGCCAGAAGAGGCAGGAAGGAAAAGAGTACAGTCCAACCAGCATCCAAAGGCAAGCAAAGGAAGAATCCACATTGCTTTACTCTGATGGTTCGTGGAGTTGCACTTCCCAACATTTCTAGGAGAAAATATGAGTCAGAAATGCTACGGGAACTCCTGCAGCAGCACAGCTCCCTCCACAACCCACACATCCTCAGCAGAGCACTGCGCAATCTAACCCATATGGTATATCTGCACTACAGTGTGGGCCAGAGCTGGGTGCGGCCTTACATTCAGCTCTCAAATGATAAAAGTTTGGCACATGAGCAACTGTTTGTGCTTGAGAAGTTGACTGAGGAGTCTGGAAATCAGAGCATTTAGGAAAACCTGTGGGTTACAGCTAGGTGCAAGATGGCTTTGCTGAGGCTGGGGAGAGGCTCTTGTCCTGCTCAGAGGTGAGGGTTTGTGATCCCAGCAAGCAATGCTTTGGGGTATTCTGGGGACCAACACAGGGGCCAACACGAGCTTAATAAATAAATAAATAAATAAATAAATAAATAAAATCACCAAACCCCCAGGAGCAGCATTTTAGGCTATTTGTAGTTAGCGAGGTAAATCTCTGGAGTGCTGCCGTTCCAGTGGACACCGATGCAGTACTTTGCTGTGTGAGAGGAATTCCCTGAAGGGGGCACTTCCAAGACCAGGATCCCAGGAGCAGCTCCTGACACAGAAACCTGATTTGGGCAGAGCGGGTGTCCCGAGGACACCACTTGGCATCTCCCATTCACCCCACATCTACACACAAGCACAGTCCGAGAGGGGTCTTGAGGTTATACTCCTCATTGCCCACCCTAATGTTAATGCGCGAGCTTGGGGAAGAGGTAACTTTTTCTCTGCTCTCAACCCCAGAAGTTGTTGGAAATGTGGACAAAAGGCTCAAAGGTCTGCAGGAAGACAGATTCTAAGACAAGCACAGTGCTCTGTCCTGCAAAGGAAACTGCCGTGGGCACACATCCCAACTCGCAGGTACTTCTGAAGGGCAGACCCATCGCATCCCGATCTGTCACACAGGATCGGGACCTCAGCAGTCCCAGACACTGCGAGAAAGCAGTGAGCTCAGGCTGAACTAACCGTAAGAAAGATGCTGACAAGCGTTAGAGACAAATCACTGAGGCTCCTCGGGACAAGCTTTGCAAATTGCCTCCTTTCATGTTGCATTCTCTGCTGTGGAGCTCCAGCGATAGGACCCTTTACTCACTGCCAGGCAGAGGCTGAACTGCTCTCTTCATGCACTTTCAAATTCGGCACTACGCTTGGAGAACCACCCCTTTTCTCTTTGCCTTTCTCTTTTCTTTTTGCTCTCTTTGGGCTTTTTGTGAAAGAGACACCCGGTTTCAAACCATTTAAAAAATAAAAAAAAAAAAAAAAAAAAAAAAAAAAAACCTGGTGGAAAATAATTTGCAGCTGTGATAATATCACATTTTTAAAAATACCGTGATATAGTTTTACTTTTAATAATAAAAGATAAAAAAGGGGAGTCTGTGAATAATTAGAGAGTGCAGTCTGAAGCCAGTTACAGTCACTGCAATTGATAATAAACTTAAACCCCCTTGACAGCAGGTAAATGCTTTGCAACCCTGACCCCCTTCCTCTCACATTACTTAACAACCCTGCAGTTCCAGCATTACATCACCATTGAAGCGATTGGTTCCTGCGTTTTAACTCTCTCCCCGTCTCCTCCGATTAGAAGCCACACAATGATGGAAAAAAAAAAAAAAAAAAAAGGAAGAAAAAAAAACTTCTCTCAAGTTTGCTGCGCTCCTTGTTTGGGTTTGGTTGGGTTAAGAATCAGCTTCTGCTGCTAACAGTCGGGGTTACACACACCAGAAAACAAACTCTGTCGAAGTGGAAGAGAGTGGGAAAGGGGGACGAGGAAGGGGAGGAGAAGAGGAGGAGGAAGGCGACGGGGGGAAAAAAGTATATAGGAATCAGAAAAGGAAAAGAAAATTAAAAACAAACCTCATGGACATCACTGAGCCTGAATTCCCTGCTGAGGTGCAGAACATGAGAGCCCTGGAATGAGTGTATGTAGAACTTGAGCCAAAGCTTAACTAGCCCGAGTGAGTCATATCCTTCCCATTTGATTCCCGTCCAAATGATGATGTAATGCGCTGGCCCTCTCCCTCGTTCGCTCCCGCTCACTGCAATGCCTCCCTCCTCCCCTTTTCTCCTTTTTAGCTCAGTGCTGGTGAAGTCACCATTTAAATCTGGCAGAGCTGAAGCAAAAACTTCAATGTAACCAAAACAGCCCCAGGCCAAGTTCCAGACGTACTGAGACTTGGTGGTGCAATTGCCATTGGAAACGAGTAAACAGAGAAAGAAACAGTGCCGCCTCTGAACGGCCTGCGCAGCTGCCTGCGGGATCGCAGGGAAGCCCAGGGACGGGGCTGGCTTGATTGACGGGGCTGACCAGGAGATCCTACACAAAACGCACTCGCGCTCGAATGCCCGCGTGTTCCAGGCTTCAAGAAGATCCAGCAATTGGGAGGAGATAGATAGAGCTGGAGGGCAGCAGAGAAGATTTGAAGCGCACACAGCATGTTTGTTTGGGTCCGGCAGAGTACACAGCACTGATTTTGCAGGTTGTGTCACTGCGCTGGGCTTTCTCCCCCTTAACCACACAGAGCTGGCACATGAAGGGCTGGAATCGAGCCCTGTGTTTTTGAATGAGGACTAAGGGGCTGTTTCTTGGTGCGTCTGTAGACTTATCGGTGCAAGGCACTTTCTCTGCTACTTCAATAGTAGCAGAAAAGCCTCAAGCCACACAGCACTGTGAACTTATGAACCAATGAGCTGCAGTGCTGCTATTGTTTACCCCGCATCTGAAACAGTTCCTCTCTGGTGTTTATTTCACAAGTCTTACATGCATGGCTTTTTTTAAGGGTAGAGAATGTTTCCAAGTGGAACCAGTGAAAATTTTTGAAAACAAAACCTTTCACGTGCACTGGCATCAGCTATTGTGGTGCTAACTGCTCAGCATCATATGGCAGAGTCCAACTCCTGCTAACATTACACACTGTAGCAACCGTAGCTGAAATACCTCACGTGTCCTCTCCCAGAGAAGTTTTTTCACCGTTCATTACTTACAATTAATTGTATTCAACTGTAAAAAGTGGCCATTCTGAACAAGAATGCAAAGCCTGAGCAATAACAGCAATACATAAGAATAACTCAATACACATACGTGTGCTGATACGCGTTATCAGTTTGTATTGCCAGACTACAGAGATGCAAGCATTAATGGCACCTGAAGCACTGAAGAGGTGTTTAGAAGTGGCTCCTTGCTTTATAGATCAAGAATTTCAGCATATTTTACAAAGTCACCCGACCCACTGTCTCAGAGTGAAATTGTTTTAGAACAGTCAGTGAAAACATCTACCCCCCACATTCAGAAAGCAACAGGAAAACATATCAGTCAATGTGTTTTCTTCCTTAAAATGTTGGAATTCACAGAAAAGTAATTTCTATTGCCTAGCAGCATTTTATCAACAAGAGTTTGTGGGGAAGGATTCATTAAATGATCCCAGCAGTGATTTAATGTTCCTTATACAGCAAGGCAACAGAGATTATTGTAAAGTAGCAAAGTTTCCTCCCCGAGATGCTCTTAGGGTTATAAATTATCTCCAGAATGTGCTTCTATGGATCAGCACAGCTAGCTTCAGTCATGGTTCAGTCTTGAATTCAAGTAGTTTCATCCATGAACTCAAATGATTTGTGTTTAAGGTACACATGATTTTCAAAGATAGAGTGAAAGGAGGAGAGAAACGAAGGGTTTCTCCTATTCAATTAAAAAAGAGCAGATCTCCGCAGCAGACTGAACTGCTGGGTGACACCCTCAATTGATATTGATGCTGCAGCCACTCAGAGTGACACCTTTATCAAGCAAGGCAGCTCTGAATTAGAGGTGATCGGCCATAATTATTACTGGCGCCACTGAAGCCTGTGGCTTGACAGCATCAGATGTGGTTGTTATAAAGTTTGGTCCATTGTGTCAATGGCCCGTATAACTCATTTATGTCTGAATTACCAGCTATTGATTTTTTGTCTTCTGTAATGTAATAAAATAAAAGTTAGATCATTCTTAAAGCCTTCTTTTAATTCCAGCTTTGCTGATAGTTTCGCTTTAAGCTCAGCTCACTTTTCCCTCTCCATTATAAAAAAAGTGACTTCCAGCCCTTTTTCTGTGCATGTCTAGGAGGTCGCCTTCCCTCTCTTCCTCTTTTTTTTATTTTGTCTTCTTATATTTGTACTGCTGGATTGCACAGCTTAGGTTCAGCATTCATCCTCCATTTACGCCACTAGCATTGCTGTGAAGTTTTTCATCAGCTCAGGACAGATCCCTGGCTCAGAACAGCTTCAAACTATGGCTACATCCTCTGCACAAACATATATCACGAGGCCCACCTCTGGAAGGAAGGAAGCTGCCACCATAGAGAAAAACTATTGCCCTGAGGAATGGAGGTTATTCTGGGGCTGGTTGACCATATGCATCCATTTCTGCAGCCCTTAGTAATGAACTGGCCTCTTTCACCCCTATGGAAGACCCACACAACCAACGGCCTGCTGGATGGAAAGCGAAGTGCAATCCAAAAGATGGTGCAGTACTACCATCCAGCTTCAAGCATTTCTCTGGCAAATGTTCCCTTCTCAAAAGATAACTTTGTTTAACATCATCAAGGGCAGACCCACTGTCCATCTGTGAGCATTCTAATCAACATATTAGAGGACTGACTGGATTTGTATGGGTAATGGCCCTTTTAATTATTATTAGTCACATAGACACAATCTTAGAAGACTTAAAGTACCTAGAAAACAGTCTCTGCATTATAGAAGATGTTCTTTTGAATTCAAGCATTTTCTGATACAAAGGAGAAAGATCCAAGCAGTCTGATCTGCCCATCATTTCTAAATGATGTATTTAAACCAAAGATCCATTTCAACAAGCATACAGCTTTAAAACAGAGATGTGCTCCAAAGGAGTTAAAAATTATTTGTGCTTGCTAGTGAGAATACAAAAGGCTCTTTCCAGGCAGGTATTTCCAAGGCCTATTGATTTTTTCTTCCCCCTAACAGGAAACAGTGTTTTCCCATTTTCCTTCCTGTGACAGACCAGTTAATGATAAAGAATGTCCTGTGCTCAAAGGAAATTCCGCTTGCATTCAAGAGCTCCCTCTTTATCTGTTTACTCTTCTGTCTTTTCTTTCTCCCCCCTCTCTGCCCCTATCCTTAAATTTCCATGCTTAGCCACGCTCAAGAATAGGGCTGTTGTGATGGGAGTTGTGGGATGTTTTAATTCTAATGGGAGCCTTCTTCAAAGTAGCGCCCTGGCCAGCACAGTTATGACTCCAGCTTAGCTGTCTCGTTCAGGAATGCTTGCAACACCCTCCCTGCAGCATGTTTCATCCTTAGGGAAAGGGTGGTGGGGCACACCACAGATGTTTGGTGGAACAGAAACTCCACAAAATCACTGCTCCTGCTGAAAGTTTCCACTCCGAACAACCAGAAAGCTCTGAATATCGAGAGCCCAAATGTCAGAGCACACTGGGATTATCTCATGAGCATACTGCAACAAGGAACTGGGTGTACTGCAGCTGAGATGGCTGGTGAACAAATCATCAGCTATACATGCATTTTAGGTGAGTGTGTCACACACAGTGTTTGAGGATGACCTGTGCCTATTTTGATCAGTGGCCCAAAGCACTACGACAGTGCCTGGGGATGAAAGCAATGTAGCCTGATTATTTTCCTCTCTACTCCTTGGCTCTTAAAGAGGCATGATTAAGAAAATATTCTGTAATAATGGTCCTACACTCAGGAAAGTCTCATTTTCATTCCGACATTATTTTTCATTTCTAACCCAAGAGCCTTACAGTCCCTGTGGAATTGAAGAGGCCAGAAAATTTCAGGGTTAAACAAGCTTTAATGACTATCACATGTATGGAACCTTAAACCTAGTATTAAAAATTATTTTTTTTAAAGTGGCATCTCTTCCTTTTTTAATTTAAAATAACCGTCCAGGTGGTTTCCTAAGGATTTCTTTGCAAATTGCTTCCAGTGAACCTTTTCAGTTACAGACCACTGCAAACCCATGTGGTGTTACTCAGCGTTCAGTTCAACTTGGGTGTCCCGTGTTTGTGAAGTGGACAGAGGGACCATCTTCACAAGAGCCTACAGAGAGAGGCTGTGGGTTCTGAGCCTGCCAACTGTCACCAGCGAGGACATAAGAAAGGGTAGATCCACCAAGTTCAGCGATGAGTGCATTTTTCAAATTGCTAATGTGATAGTGGGACACATACTCCCAAGTCACTCAGGTGCTTCTGAAAAAGCTGCTCTCCTTCAAGGACACTCAGTCCCAAGTGCTCAGCACTGAGCTGTGGCAAAAGTAGAGCAGGTTTTTCCATGAGCTATCCAAAGTATCTAGAAATGTGCTTTGTGAGAACTGCCCCATACTTCTTGTACTTGAGCACTGTAATAAAATGAATTGGACTCAGTGATCCTTATGGGTCTCTTCCAACTCTGGATAGTCTATGATTCTATATTCTAAGTCTAAATGAATCCTGGAACAAAGATCTCCCCCTCTCACTTATATGCCCAAATGCACTGCTGGGTTAGAAATGCACTAGTGAAAATATTAAAGGAAAAAGAACAAGAATTTTGGGTAGAAAAGCTCTGGAGACAAATGTTCTGCAGCAAACCATGCATATGCACAATGAGAGTGATGGCAGTGGGACTTCTCCACATTCTTGCAATGAATCTTAATCAAAATTTTCCAGAACAATCTCAAGACAAGAACTTCTTCTCAGGTGATGCTCTGAAGCAGGTTAATGCCACTTGAGATCATGTTTTTAGCGCCTGAGACATTAAACCATGAGAAAATAGAATGGAACGTTGCCTATATACCTTCACCAAAGAGCTGTGGGCCAGCGATGAGCAGCTGACCTGGAAGTGAAGATCTCTGTACCCAATTATGTATCAATGAGTCATCTAGTCCAAGGAGCCAGCTATTTTATTACAGCTGTAAACCACAAATACCATAGACAAATAATGCAGCAATTTATGCAAAATAATAAATAATGTTTTACATCTCTATAGAACCTTTTGCCCTAAAAGATCCCAAAGCACCTCCCAGGCAAGCCATAAAAAGTAATGCAATGCAATCACCCTTGACGTGGGCGATGGCAGCCCGCCAGCCACCCGCATAGGAGTGTAGAGAAGAGATGTTGACTAAGGACAAGAGTAAACAGCTGCAATTATTTTAAAAATGCTGCGTAATCTCTACTGTTCATCCATAATGAAAAGGAGATTCTCTTCCCCCCAGTGCGATTCTGATTACTCTAATGGATAATTAGTCCATGCTTGGTGAAGAGTGATGCCATCACTATTTTTAGTGCTGCACAAACACCCAGTCATTTGTGTATCCTAAATATTTTGATCCCCTACCTCAGATATCTTAATATTTAATGTGAAACTTCACAGGTTTTATCTTGGACTTAGTTTAAAACTTGCTTTCCATACAGTTGCATTTCAGCTCCTGTAGCAGGAGAAAGGGTCTGGTTTTTGATGTTCTTTTTGTTGTGATTCTAAAAGACACAAAAGTAAGCTGAAATTGCCAAGTATGGATTAAAAGAGCAAACTCACATGCTGAAACGAAATCTGTGCTGTGGAGCACCGTGTGGTAAGCACTGAATAATAGTACAGGTAAGCTTTAATACAATCATCTCTGTCATCTTCACGCACCTTTTTTTTTTTTTTTTTTTTT
>JACDJE010000116.1:1355624-1508060 GCA_016647715.1 Pavo muticus
TTCTTTTTTTTTTTTTTTTTTTTTTTTTTTTTTTTTTGTATAATATCCAGGTCCTTCTCTGTATTGCCAATGTCTCCAAACCCTGCATCACCAGCAGCACTTGTTATACTTGCATTACAGTCATTAATGAAAGCGCTAAACAGCTAAACTGGATCTGCACTGAACTTCATGAAACTCCACAAGTAACCTCTTCCAACACAACACCTTCCCATTCAACTCCATCCTGGTTCTTTCCACTACCTGTACCTTCATTTTAAGCACACTAAATGAAGCCTACTTGCCCTGTTTCCTAGAGGAGACTCCCCCATGTTAGTTGTAGTTCTTGAGATTTCAAGAAGCACCCGTACTTGAGCTTTTCTTTGCTAGAATGGGATAAACAACCTTTCTGGGAGGTTTTAAGATAAATGTTTTAATTACAGTGTAAATAAGTATCACAAATACTAGAAACATTTAAGACATATTTCAGATGTCTACCTACTTTCACATCTGTATTAGAAGAACTTTGCATCTGTGCCCCAAAGAACTAAGAAGCCCTCTAAGGCACAGCATGCCATTCTGTACTGATTACCCTCATTACTGGGAAGTATCATTCTGTAGAATTTTTGGTGTTCCTAAAAGAGCTTTCAGGAATGCCACAAAAATGGATGGTTTGCTTACTTGATTAATGTTGCGATCTATGGTTGCAAATCTGTCTACTGTTGCTTTCTCAGGAAATTATTTCACAAACTTCACTTCTGGGTGTTGCTTAACATCCAGCACCGACTCCACTATAAACTCACACATATGATTTATCTGGTGGCCAGCGTGTGTGGGAGGAAAGATCTAGGAGTCTGACAAAACTTCACTCCTTTTAGCTTTCAGGCCATCGCATGCTGAAATCTCGACTGCTACGCTCCATAGCCTGTTTGTAAATCCTCAGCCAACGCAAGCTATTAATATTGAGTTTGCACTAAGTGAGTGCAAAATGAAAGTGATTAGGCACATCCTTGAAAAAAAAAATTATACGCACATGTTTTACTAGCTCTAAATGTTAAACCAGTGATTACATCATACCAACACAGTAAAATTTACTCTGAGGTTACCAAGGAAACTGTTTTTGCTAAATAACAACAGAGTCCCTTCATTTAATCTGAATTCACACAAGACTCAAGTTTAGCTTAATCTCACTTCACAGAAATCTCATGCTATAAATCCACAGTGTCTGTTCGGACCGGCTGGGATGCTCTGCGGTCAGTTCGGAGGGAAAAGCTCTCTGGGGACTGCAGCAAGGCTTTCTCAAATGAGGGGCCCTTGTCTGTTGTATTTGTTGTTCTTGGTGGCCTGCCAGCAGCCCCAAATTTGGCAAGGTTCAGAGCACAATCTGCAGTAGAGTTGCTTGATTATCATTAATGTTATTATTTTTATTGGTTCAGTTAATATGTTTTCACTTTGTTGTGTTTTAATTTTGCTTTGGTTGTCAGAGTTGCCTTTTCTGTATCTCCAGCTTGAAGAGATGTGAGGATGGGCTAGGGGCAGCCACCACAGTCAGCACCTAACGGCCACCAGTACAGTTCTTGTTCCTCTCTATTTTGGAGGCAATTTATGAAATCTCTGTTTGGTTTCATCTGATTCCTTAGTTGGTCAACATTTTTATAATGTTCAAACAAAAGGTATTAAATACTTGCAATTACTATTCAAAGGAAAAAAAAGGAAGCTGCAAGTACCCAAAAGCATCCTCAGGGATTTAGTCAAATGGTAGCTGATCAGGTAAACACAGTGCAAACCCAAACTTAATTCCAGGATTGCTGGTGTGATTTCATCTACCTAGCTGTTATGATGATAATACACATATGTACAGGCACGCATCTCAAGCACATACTGAGATAACAGATATTATCACACAGAAGGCATTATATATTTATTGGAAGTGTAACTACGTAAAAGATAAAGCTGACTTAAAAGAATATTGGAGGATGAATGACATTAAAATTTATGTTTACAGTTGCATCTTCATTTTCATTCTAACCCCCTCCTCTTTTTAAAAAAAAAAAATACTTTTGAAACCTTCCAAAGCGTTCCCTTTTTAGGCTAAATACTGAAGGCCTGATCTTTGCCAGATAATGAATATTTTAAAAAATATTTCCTTGAACCATTTTGTCTGTCCTTTATAAGGGCAGTGAAAAGTGTAAAGAGTTCTACACTTAGAAACGCTGGGAAAAGTTGAACTTTTCCATGAAAACAGTCCACTTGAAGAAGAAAAAAAAAAGGCTTTAGAGGGTATTGATAGAAATTAGGTTTCATTTGGTGAAGTCTTTCAAAGTTTTGTTTTGTTTAGGGCAATTATGTTTTCCACAAGTTTTCTTGCTAAGCTTTTAAATCATGCGCCTAAGAAAAACAACTCCATTTTTCATTTCAGCTAGCTCAGCTTCTATAAAAAATTTATAGGGACTAAGAAAAAGGTCTGTAACCTGCAGAGTGCTAGTGAATTTAGAAAGAAGCACAGATGAGAGACACAGTCTGATACGCTGTCTGGAGCTCAGCTCATCGAATTCACAAGAAATACTTTCATACAAGAGCTCTCTGTTTTGTCTTCTCACACACACATTTGATCTAATCTGTTGGCTCTCTCAGTCTATGATACCAATTTTATTCTTCCTGTTCTCACTTACTTAGCCTTCTCCAGGCTACATCTGTGACCTCCCTGGTCCTTCTGCTCCATTCTACCCTATCACTTCCTGTCCAGTAAAAATACCAGCCCATAGCTATTTCCTTTTTCAGAGGAGAAATTCCCAACACAGCTTGTCTTTTCTCAAATCCCACCAGCTCACAAACTTCATATTGCCTATTTGTACAGAACTAATAAGCAGTAGAACCAGCACAAGTGACCATCTGTGTTATCTCCTCTGTTCAAACATGTTTCCACTGAGCTAAGCTTTCTCACCTGCACATGAATGTGGTCCTGCTCAGGAGTCATGCCTTTCGTTCAGGAGGCTTGCTAATAAAATTATCTCAGTTGGAAATAACCAGGACCAATGCATCTTTACAAAGTGCTTTAGGAAACATGTTTTTAGCCAGGCAGCACTGCAGGCAGCAGGTTGAAAATAGACCAGAGGGTCAAAGGGATATAAATAGAACAAAACAACNTTGGTAGCAAAGCTCGGGCCCAGCTGAATTTGGAAAAGGAGAATTCCAGGACTCAGATCACCCTCAACACAGCAGCACTGATTTACAATGCTATTTGATAGAACCGCACACAAGGTCACTTGTTCTTAAAGATGAGTCCTTTCTTTTTAGTAATCCAGCTGACAGTTCAATATTTCCTCCATGAAAGTAAACAGCTGTATCTGTTCACTGGGAAATATTTGCTGGACTCTTGCTGGACAAATTGGCTTTAGTTTTGAAGCCCCATGAATTACGGGTAGCCAAGTAATCCTGCTGGCCCCGGCTCATCCCCAGGTATGCAGTTAACACCATTCAATTGCTATCAGGATGCTGAGAACTAATTATACCAGTGGTACCATTTGCAACTTGGTTCCATCCAAAGGTCTGAATTTAATCTATATGCAGCATCTTGACACCGAAACTACAGCTTCTTTTAGTATAGACTAGAATTTTCATGTGTTTGTTACAAAACAAAGAAGTTTGCAACAAGGAGACTGAGACTGAGTCCCAGCTCAGGGCCAGCCTGCAATTCCCTGTTTTGCAGGGTCCCATTCAAGTATAACATAATGTTTCCAGTGTAAGAAGTCAGCCATAAGAATTAAAACTCTATTGCTGATGACATAAAATTATTACTTGATAAGACATTTCATTTAAAAGGGAAAAATTACTGTATTTTCTGATTTTTTTTTCTATTTTTGGTGGTGTATTTCTTTTCTGTAATGAGAGTTAAACAGGAAATACTAGTTTGATTCCCTTCATAGCAACTTCTCCAGTCACAGACTCATTAACTGAGAGATCCTTTCTGAAACTGAGTGAGGTCCATCTGTACTCACTTATGTTTTTAGGATTTTCATGCAATGTTTAGTCCTCCAAAGCTTTTCTTCTGGAAAAGAATGACAGTCTATTATCTCTAAACATATTCAAAATAAACAGACTTCTCATACACTCATTCAAAGGAAAGTATCTGCATTTACTGACTTCAGAGCCAGAGTTACACCATCAGTTTTGCTTTGATGATAAATGAAAGAGAAAATATTTCTATCTCGACTTCCCCATTTGGTGGTGCAGGATGCTGCTTTACTTACAATGCCGGTTTCTATGAATCAAAATGAACAGCTTTTCCAGTCTTGCACTGAAAAACAGAATGAATTCTAGCTACAAAACGTGCACATACATGGAAATACGCAGGGAGTAAGAGCGTATTCCACACAAACTGTGCCTACTGAGTTTACACTTGGGAACAGGCATCAGTTTGGACACTTCCTGACTCTAGCCTGCTCCTACCACTGTGCAAGCCCAAATTCTCCATGTTTATCCTTACTGACCACAGCCTCTGTCAGTGAGGCACTCCTGCAAATTCTGTACTGGAAAAATTGCACTGGCGAGCTGGCATCCCTGGTGATTTTTCACATAAGGATAGAAGATTAACTTTCTGCTAAAGAATGGACCACAGTCAGCTCAATTTTATGAATCCCAAGAAACTAGACTTTAATTTGTTTAAATTAGAAAAAAAGATTTATTATGGAAACAGGATAAACAAATTAAAACAATGATGACTAACCCATCTGAGAACCTGCAGAGTTCACTTACGGCCCAAGATTCCCTCTAGTGTGAGTGGAAACTTCTGTGAATGTATCTGAATGGCTTTGATGCAAAAGAAGCAGCACCTAGATGTGTTTCCCAGCTTAACTGGGATGTTATGTGTTTAACCCTCCAGACCCTGAGACTGCACCATTTCTCACCCATATCCCCAAAACTTTCCCTTTGCTCCTTCCTTAGTTTCTCAGGGTTTTGAAACTTTCTGCTGCCTTTGTCCCTTATGTTCATATCTCCACATGTTAATTATTCTGCACAGAGATGCCAATCTGAATTTAGCCTGAAACCACTTCAGGGCTTATATATTATTGTAATTGCTTCATAACTGGAACATGTGTCTCACCACCCTGCACGTCAGTAGTTGCAACATCATTTTCTCTGGCTTTTACCAATGCAATTTTACCACTTTCATATCTGTCCAGACTGCTGCTGCAAAGACCATTTTTCTAACACTTTGCCTTGAACGTGCCAGCTCTTTCTTTGTCCTTTAATTAGCAAAGTCGCAACTTCCTCCTGAGAAGCTGTTTTCTTTCATTTTCTAGACTCTCGTAACCATCCTCCCCACACCTTCCCCAGCACAATTTCTTAATAGATCAATCCACCATGCCAGCCTAACACCTCTCAGTGCCCCTGGAAAGCCATCTTCCTGACACAACGTTATTTAAGACTGCCTGTACTTTGAAAGCAAGCAGATCATTGCAGAAGTTTGCTGTCAGCCCGTCACCACTTACAAAGCCCTCCTTCTACATAACTGTACTGCGATGATGAACTGCTGCTTCTTCTAGAAATTTTTATTAGTTCCCCCAGGCACAGCCTTGCATTTTTTAATACTGAATTTCATTCCATTACCATTAGTTCAGTACTCAGAGATCATCCAGGTTTTTTTGTTGGTGTTTTTTTTTCCTCCTTTTCTTTTCTTTTTTTTTTTTTTTTTGTATAATATCCAGGTCCTTCTCTGTATTGCCAATGTCTCCAAACCCTGCATCACCAGCAGCACTTGTTATACTTGCATTACAGTCATTAATGAAAGCGCTAAACAGCTAAACTGGATCTGCACTGAACTTCATGAAACTCCACAAGTAACCTCTTCCAACACAACACCTTCCCATTCAACTCCATCCTGGTTCTTTCCACTACCTGTACCTTCATTTTAAGCACACTAAATGAAGCCTACTTGCCCTGTTTCCTAGAGGAGACTCCCCCATGTTAGTTGTAGTTCTTGAGATTTCAAGAAGCACCCGTACTTGAGCTTTTCTTTGCTAGAATGGGATAAACAACCTTTCTGGGAGGTTTTAAGATAAATGTTTTAATTACAGTGTAAATAAGTATCACAAATACTAGAAACATTTAAGACATATTTCAGATGTCTACCTACTTTCACATCTGTATTAGAAGAACTTTGCATCTGTGCCCCAAAGAACTAAGAAGCCCTCTAAGGCACAGCATGCCATTCTGTACTGATTACCCTCATTACTGGGAAGTATCATTCTGTAGAATTTTTGGTGTTCCTAAAAGAGCTTTCAGGAATGCCACAAAAATGGATGGTTTGCTTACTTGATTAATGTTGCGATCTATGGTTGCAAATCTGTCTACTGTTGCTTTCTCAGGAAATTATTTCACAAACTTCACTTCTGGGTGTTGCTTAACATCCAGCACCGACTCCACTATAAACTCACACATATGATTTATCTGGTGGCCAGCGTGTGTGGGAGGAAAGATCTAGGAGTCTGACAAAACTTCACTCCTTTTAGCTTTCAGGCCATCGCATGCTGAAATCTCGACTGCTACGCTCCATAGCCTGTTTGTAAATCCTCAGCCAACGCAAGCTATTAATATTGAGTTTGCACTAAGTGAGTGCAAAATGAAAGTGATTAGGCACATCCTTGAAAAAAAAAATTATACGCACATGTTTTACTAGCTCTAAATGTTAAACCAGTGATTACATCATACCAACACAGTAAAATTTACTCTGAGGTTACCAAGGAAACTGTTTTTGCTAAATAACAACAGAGTCCCTTCATTTAATCTGAATTCACACAAGACTCAAGTTTAGCTTAATCTCACTTCACAGAAATCTCATGCTATAAATCCACAGTGTCTGTTCGGACCGGCTGGGATGCTCTGCGGTCAGTTCGGAGGGAAAAGCTCTCTGGGGACTGCAGCAAGGCTTTCTCAAATGAGGGGCCCTTGTCTGTTGTATTTGTTGTTCTTGGTGGCCTGCCAGCAGCCCCAAATTTGGCAAGGTTCAGAGCACAATCTGCAGTTGAGTTGCTTGATTATCATTAATGTTATTATTTTTATTGGTTCAGTTAATATGTTTTCACTTTGTTGTGTTTTAATTTTGCTTTGGTTGTCAGAGTTGCCTTTTCTGTATCTCCAGCTTGAAGAGATGTGAGGATGGGCTAGGGGCAGCCACCACAGTCAGCACCTAACGGCCACCAGTACAGTTCTTGTTCCTCTCTATTTTGGAGGCAATTTATGAAATCTCTGTTTGGTTTCATCTGATTCCTTAGTTGGTCAACATTTTTATAATGTTCAAACAAAAGGTATTAAATACTTGCAATTACTATTCAAAGGAAAAAAAAGGAAGCTGCAAGTACCCAAAAGCATCCTCAGGGATTTAGTCAAATGGTAGCTGATCAGGTAAACACAGTGCAAACCCAAACTTAATTCCAGGATTGCTGGTGTGATTTCATCTACCTAGCTGTTATGATGATAATACACATATGTACAGGCACGCATCTCAAGCACATACTGAGATAACAGATATTATCACACAGAAGGCATTATATATTTATTGGAAGTGTAACTACGTAAAAGATAAAGCTGACTTAAAAGAATATTGGAGGATGAATGACATTAAAATTTATGTTTACAGTTGCATCTTCATTTTCATTCTAACCCCCTCCTCTTTTTAAAAAAAAAAAATACTTTTGAAACCTTCCAAAGCGTTCCCTTTTTAGGCTAAATACTGAAGGCCTGATCTTTGCCAGATAATGAATATTTTAAAAAATATTTCCTTGAACCATTTTGTCTGTCCTTTATAAGGGCAGTGAAAAGTGTAAAGAGTTCTACACTTAGAAACGCTGGGAAAAGTTGAACTTTTCCATGAAAACAGTCCACTTGAAGAAGAAAAAAAAAAGGCTTTAGAGGGTATTGATAGAAATTAGGTTTCATTTGGTGAAGTCTTTCAAAGTTTTGTTTTGTTTAGGGCAATTATGTTTTCCACAAGTTTTCTTGCTAAGCTTTTAAATCATGCGCCTAAGAAAAACAACTCCATTTTTCATTTCAGCTAGCTCAGCTTCTATAAAAAATTTATAGGGACTAAGAAAAAGGTCTGTAACCTGCAGAGTGCTAGTGAATTTAGAAAGAAGCACAGATGAGAGACACAGTCTGATACGCTGTCTGGAGCTCAGCTCATCGAATTCACAAGAAATACTTTCATACAAGAGCTCTCTGTTTTGTCTTCTCACACACACATTTGATCTAATCTGTTGGCTCTCTCAGTCTATGATACCAATTTTATTCTTCCTGTTCTCACTTACTTAGCCTTCTCCAGGCTACATCTGTGACCTCCCTGGTCCTTCTGCTCCATTCTACCCTATCACTTCCTGTCCAGTAAAAATACCAGCCCATAGCTATTTCCTTTTTCAGAGGAGAAATTCCCAACACAGCTTGTCTTTTCTCAAATCCCACCAGCTCACAAACTTCATATTGCCTATTTGTACAGAACTAATAAGCAGTAGAACCAGCACAAGTGACCATCTGTGTTATCTCCTCTGTTCAAACATGTTTCCACTGAGCTAAGCTTTCTCACCTGCACATGAATGTGGTCCTGCTCAGGAGTCATGCCTTTCGTTCAGGAGGCTTGCTAATAAAATTATCTCAGTTGGAAATAACCAGGACCAATGCATCTTTACAAAGTGCTTTAGGAAACATGTTTTTAGCCAGGCAGCACTGCAGGCAGCAGGTTGAAAATAGACCAGAGGGTCAAAGGGATATAAATAGAACAAAACAACAAGAATCCTTTTTTTTTTTTTTTCTTTTCCTCACTGAAGTAGTCTTAATGGCTGAGTAAATTCAAAATTCTTCTTTACAGTATAAACTTACTAAAAATGTTTTTCAAATATTTACCACAAGGTGCCAGCAGTTCTTTAATGCTTTTTTATTTTCACTTCCTTCAGTATGTATTCAAAGCAGTGGTACAATGTGGAAAAGACTTCAGGTAGTAAAGTCATAAGGAGCATTAATGCCAAGATCAGAGACCACTGATAGAGAACAAGATCCCACATACATAATAGTACCTTCAAAAGAAAAATGAAGACAAAGATTGAGTTATTTGTGTACAGGTGTGAAGCATGTCAGTCTGTGGTCATTTAGGGTTTGTCTGAACTTTTGAAACCACATCAACTATATATGTAGGTTGCTCTGAAACTAATGCCTCCTATCTACAAACTACATCAGATACAAAGAGAACAATAACACTGTTCAATAGAGAAAATTCTCAGTTACAAAACACTATTTTTCAGCATAGTCACCACCATTAGCTGTGCATTTTTATCAGCGATGTACAAGAGCCTGCATGCCGAGCTCATAAAAATCTTCATAGCCATCCAGAACATGGCTTATCTTTCATGTCACTATCACTACTGCTGAACTGTACTACACACCACCGCACTGTGCTCACTTCCACTGTTTGGTCTCCATAAACTTTCAGCAAGCATCAATGAATATCAATGGGAGCAATTTTTTCTGCATGGAGAAATTCAATTACACACCTCTGCTTCACGCACACTTCCATGTCAGATACAATTCTGTCAGACTGCCCTTCAGCTGCCATCTGCCAGACAGAAACAAAATGTAATAGGATACTGGTGGGAAGGTTCAACCTCTACTGCCATACCACCAACATCCACCTCTCATGTTGTGGGCCAACATATAAAATAGGAGGCATTACTTTCAGAGCAGCCCTCATAGCTCAGCCTGCAGTGAGGATACTCAGCTACCAATTTAGTTTTACCTAAATCTTATCCTCTACAAATATTTGTGTGAGAGAGTAAATACCTCGTACAATATAGCTACAAGCACTCTCTTTGGATTATAACCCCTCCTAATATTTGCACAATATTGCTGGAAGCTACCTATCAGAGGTCTGAACTCAAATGAGAAAATGAGGTGTGTTATGCAAAGCCATCTGCCATTTCTAAATGTATTAATATTAAAATGTCCATTAGGACTTATTGCAGGCAAATGTTTTCCTATTCATTTTGTCTGGACAGCGTTGATGCTGGTGCTCACTACTGTTAAGCAACCACGCTGGTGAAGATTTACCAGTATTTAAGTATCAAAAACAGACTTTCAACAATGAAATCAGAATAACCGAGTACAAGAACAGCAGGACTTAAAAGAGGCTGCCTTCTCAGTCTGTTTTATTACATTTTCAATCATATAGCTATAACATGAAAGGTTATTATAAAAATGACCTGAAAGTATCCATACATGTTATAGACACTCCATTAAGTCTTAATATTTTATACACATGCAGTTCTTTCCACTCAGAAAGGGTCACAAAGCAATTTACAAACAATATATGCAGAACTAACTTGAGACATTTAATGCAATATGGTTTCCCTTCATAGAGATACATGACTAAACATCCCCAATGAGTAATATGGCTAGCAGCCATAACAGCCTCAGGCTGTGATCTGGTCTGCTCTCATAAGCTAAACAGGGTTAGTCTTGGCCAAATGCATTTGGGAGCTCTCCAAGGAAATCCCAGGGTGCTTCAGGAAGCAGAGCTGGTGATTCAGTAGGTGGCATGCTTCCCCTGGAGTCAGCACCGAAGCAACTGCAAGGGAAGCATTGGTAGGTGCAACACAATTAACCAAATGGGATTTCAGGCTGAGACTGGCCATTTGTCACACTGTCATGATTTATTAGGGATGCTATAGATTCTGCAATTAACAAAAATAAAGAAAGAAGGATAGAAAGAAAAATAAAAGGAGTTGCTGCTGAACAGTCCTCCTTCTGCAGAGCTCATTTAGTTTAGAGAAGTTGACAGAATTTATTTCTAAGTTTTTCAGTTGCAAATGTTTTGTTTCAAATGGGAACCATGTGTAAATGCTGCTGTACTTCTTGGTCCTCACCAACACGGAGTGAATTTTTTGCCTCCCACCCACATTGTTAAACAAAGTGATTACGGAGTTCCCTTGGTGTGTGAATTCCTTCCTTTGCCTCAGCACTGGTAGCTCTATCTGAAGCACCACATCCACTTTTAAGCACTGTTCCTAGTTAACACTGGGCCAGCCAGAGACAACTCTCTAGAGAAACACTTGAAAGTCCAGAAAAGAGATCAAGAACACACCGAGCAGGTTAGTTAGTCTATGGAAGACCAGACAGAGAATGGACATCACACATTTTCAAATACACAAGAGGTTGCTGAAGACAGAAAGAAGGAATACAATATTTTTCCCCATCTATACCGAGTAGAACCAAAAATGAAATGAACTTATATTTGCTTCAAGGAGTGTTCGGGTTAGAATCAAACTAAAAATTATCTCAAAGTAAATGCAGTTAAGTACAGCAATTGAATGTTGGGATGTGTGCCCTCCATTTCTGGAGGTTGTCAAAAACACATTAGAGATATTTCTGTCAGAAATGATGTAGATGTTACTTAATTCTACTTTGGGTAGAGGATTAGATGGACACTTGAAGTCCCCTGCAGCTATATAGTTCAGTGATTCCATAATTTTTATGAAAGGAAAATATTTATGGCTTTGGTAATACAGATTTCTTCCTATTTGTATCAAGTTTAAAATAATAACATTTCCAGTCCACACCTAATAAAAATAAATCTTAAAATACATCACATTTGATATCGTCAGGAAACCATGCCGGGATTTTAGGAGAATTACAGCTAAAATTACACACTTCAGAAAAATTTATGCAAAATAAATTTTGTGATTTGTTTTTTTTTTTTTTCTATAAAGGCGTAACCAGAGGTTTGAACGCTTCTTTCCTTGGAAGGTCACAAAGAAAAACTGAGTTTTGCACCTGAATCAACAAACAGTGCCACAAACTATGAAGAATCTACTTAAGTTTGGAGAAGTGTCACATCATATTTTTGTTTATTTAAAGAAGAGATAATTAAGGGACAAAGAAGAGACCTTTCCTGAAGCATAAACACAACCTCAGCAAACACACCAGCTTCTCCTGGAGTTCCCTCACCAACCTGTTGAGCTGCAGAGTTGTAGGCATTTTGAGTGTCTCCTCAGTACAAAAGTTGCAGTGTTCACAACCCTTTAGCTGACAAGGCCTCTTACACTCCACGCTAGAAAGCTAAAGATGAACATAACCTCACAGAATATATTCATAAATTTCAGGTTAAATATCCTTGAAACGTCCTCTCCCTGTTTTCTCTTTTTTTTCTCAAAAAAAGTCAAAAAATAGCACAGAGCTACTCAGTAATTTGGATGATCTGGGCAGAAAATTTTTGCCAAGTCATTTTTTGGGGGGAAGATCTCGTGTATAGGTCATTGCCATACTGGCAAGAGATGAAGAGGCAGCTTACCTATAAGGAGAAGAAAGTTTAACACAGGCTGGCTTGTGGCCCTGAGAAAAAACATGCTTTGGGGTCAGGATGCTGAGCACAGGGACCTGGGGCTGTGGAGAGGAAGCCATCCTTGGTCATTTGATTGCTCCCGTGCTCAAAGAGAAAAGGACCTCATTTCCTGCAGTATGTGTATATACTTCAAAACACTCTTGTTCCCTTCCACAATTCCTTTTCTAATTCAGAACAAAAATACAGCCCCTCCATTTTTACTTAGCAAACTGTCTCAAACCAGAAAAAGGCCATGAAAGTTAGAATCCTTGTGAACTTTAAAATGCATCTTTTCTACTATTTAGGAAAAGAGTTTCAAAACGTAGTTAGGATTACATGTATCCGCTCACCGCCTTTGTTAGTCTGCAGGCACATCATCAGATTTGTTAGAAAAACAGCCTCACAAGAGAAAGCACAGTTTATTCTTCAGTGAATGGCTCTTAACTGAGATTTACAGTACGGACAGATTACAAGCTTTACTTTCTCTGCAGAAAGCAACAAAGAATAGAGCCCCGCTAAACAAAATATTCAAACAATTTAAGATCCCAAGAAAGAAAAGTCTCTCCTCTTCTTGGCTCGACAGTTTTGATACCTTAATGACCGTAACACGTGAACAGCTGTGGGAAAGCTGACATTAAAAATATAATCAGCCCAGAAACACGGTCTGTGTACAACATCTTTGAGCTCTTATGTTTTATTAGCAATTTGAATTCGTTACTGTTTTAAGGAGGAAGGAAGGGAGGTAGATGTTCCCGAGAGTTGTTTCTCTAAATGTATTAACCAGAGATTTCCAAGCACAATTTAATGTAACACAACCCAAGCCTTAAAACTGGAGAACGGGTGAGATGTCACCATTTATCCCTTCATTGAAATTCATGCTCCAGCACAAGAGGTCAAGGCAGGTATTTGAGCTATCTTCCTTATGAAAATGAGATAACCTCCTTTCATCCCAAAGCATGCTCTGATCACGTCCCCCCTCCATTCCAGCCTCGTGCAGGCGGCAGCCCACAGCTACCACACTGTCACCTTCCTTTTGAATTATGATGCTCTGAAAGAGTGCTGTAGTATTTAATAGCCTGAGATCACAGGCTCTCCTGACACAATACTTAACCAGGTTCGGTCTTTCTTTCAGTGTGCTCATTATTTGTACATGGTCTATGACATCTAGGGGGAATATGTTATCACAGAAGTTCTCGCTTTCTCCCCATGCTTGCTCTTCTATTGTATTTATCTCTCTCACTCGACAGGTTCTTGATGGTGCTGTCAATTTTGTCAAAAAAGAGCATTAGCACAGATTTGGGAGGCCCTGCTCGCTAATCTTTCACGAATCCTAAGGTGCCCTGTAGGATTTAAAACAACTGAAGTCTGGCAATGACTTATGTGCTGAAGCTCAACACCACCTTCTGATCATCCCATTAGAAATCCCTCGAAGTCTGCGCTCAGACTTCATCAGTCTCCACTCATCAGACCTCAGGGTGGGGAAACGGACACGGTGAGTGTTCAGAAATATTATGCACGGAGACACTGAGACAACATCTTGTAATAGAGTCTTAGAAGGGAATAGTTGTGCTTAATTACAGCCGCACTGAAGCTGTGCTTTGGGAGGAATACAAACAAGATGGCTAAAAAGCTGAGATGCAAAATGCATTTCTTTTGCCCTTATGGAGTCGGAGATACCCAGTTTGTTTCTCCCAGAAGAGTCTGTTGTTTCATTTTTAATGCCTGCCTTCCTTTCCCAGCTCTCTCCCTCACCAGAATAGGACTGAACTGTCCAATGAGACTTTATTATCTGAGTATATTATGAATTCATTTTTGCCCAAATGTAAAGGCCAGCAATTATTCTTGTAAGTCATACAGCTGTCTAACACAAGAAAAATTCTCTCTTTTTAATTCCAGTTTACATTCAGATCTTAAGTGTTATATCCTCTTGTCCTGATGAGAGAGGTCTTTAGGATCCACAGCTCTGTATCAAGCAGTGTTGGTGATGCTCTGAGTGGGACAGTCCAAAAAAGCTCTGAACAGACTTGGGAAATAGTTCACAGCCAGTGAAACAACCTTACTTTGCAGAAACCCAGGTGTCAGTTAACAAACTTATTTACTTCTTAGGAATGTAATTGCTAACTTCTGTGTCAATGACAGTCTGAGTTGTTACATTCAGCTTTGTTCAGAATTATTTTGCAGTTTTATTGTACAGTATTGTATACAGTATTGCACACAGTATTACTTTTGTAATGTACAATAGATGCTTAAATGCCTGAAACGATGATCTCTTTATACAGGGAATGTTATGTACATAAGTAGTTGATAGAATCATCTAGGTTAGAAAAGACCTCCAAGATCATCAAGTCCAGCCAACCTATCCACATTATCTTCTCTTTGTTTGCATGCCCACACTCCTCAGTTGAATACATTTTTCATAAATCACAAACGTTTGCTCCTCTGGCTTAAACAACTATCCCCAAATTAGCCAAAGGATGTGAGATCTGGCATACAGACTGTTATTTTAAATCTTCCACCTCAACTCCTTATCAGCAGGAAAGAGGGCTTCATCGCAACCTTCCCCCTGAACTTCCATCATGCACCTGATATGCCACAGAGCACAGAAACAGATGACTTCAACAGGGCATCCCGTTTGCAGCCCCGCACAGAAGCCTGTCTTGCTGCTACAGACAGTTGAGCACCAGGTCAAATTCTCTTCCCCCTCCTCGATTCTAAAAAGTTTTCTCCTTCATTAATAGCCAGAGGGACCTTAAGTATCATGCTCAAATTGCCCTCATCTCACTCTGCTCTCACCTTTTAAAATCACTGTTAGTGGCTGGCCCCTGGCAACACAACAGTATTTTAACTCAAACTTCCATGCAATAAATAGCTCAGATTTCCTTTAAAGGAACACATACACACAACAAACTATGGGTGCACAGAAGTTTTATGCATCTAGCAGTTTTTACATATTCCACTGTTATTCATTTAAGGCTGACCAAGTGGTCCTCAGGGGATGGCTTGCACAAGCATAACATTATAAGTGTTAATAGGAAACGGATCTGAACAAAGAACCGCATTTCCCCATTATATTGTGTTTCTGCTTTAGTACATCATGTTAGTTTCCTTCACAGCTGGCTGCTTTGCCTGTTGTTTCAGGGGCAACTATCATGTGCTCGTAACTTTCTTTTTTTCAGTGGTTTTATATGCACGTCCATGCATGTGGGATTCTTCCTTTGTTTTTAATACAAAGTGCTTATCTTACCACGTGCTTTGGAAAGCTTGTAGCATAAAATGAGTAGCAATTCAAAAATGACAAAAGGAAAATATGACCTGTGCTGCCACACTAGCGAGAAAAATAGAGTCCAGTCAGCACAAAACATAATCACAAATACAAATCAATTTGTTGGTTATTAATGTAAACAAAATAACAAGAAATGTGCAAGGCAAGTTCTTACTTTCTTGTTACTCAAACTCACTTCAATAATGTTCTGCTTTTTATGGGCCCTCAAACTAATTTCCTCCGTCTCAACACTTAAGCAACTTGTCCTGCAGAATAGCTTTACCCTTCTGTTGTTGAGGAGGAAAGGTCCTCAAAATAAGCACAAAGAATGCCCAACAACATCAGAACATACAAGTGGGGAACTGCCATGAGAAGTCAGAAGAGGAGTAATCTCATCATACTGACTAAATCCTCTGCTGACATTTGTGATGAAGCCAAGTGAAGGCAGCCAGGTAAGCATGCATCCCATGTTGCTTCCATGGTTTTGCAGACAATCGCTCATGGTTACAGTGATAGAATTCATGTGTGAGAATGCTACTGCCTGCTCTTCCGCAAAAGCAAAAGGGGCAGCACACCAAAAATGCTTGCACATGTAGAAACAGCCTATTTGGCTGTGCACGACCAACTACATACCAACGAATCAATGACTATGCTTCCATAATTCAATATACAATGCCACTTAAAATAAGCATCTTTTAAAAAAAAAACTCCAAGTGTTCTCGCACTTGCTGGTTTTAAAGAAATGGGGACCACTCTTTCACAGTAAACTTTGCAGTGAAATTACACCTATAGCACAACATGACTGTAATTACTTTCTCCCAAGCGTATCTCATGTCAGTGTGCAACATGTAAAGGGGAAAAGTCTTTCTTACTCCCAAGGATTTGCTAATTAAATAAGACCACATATGTAGCACCACATTTTCATAGGATTTCAGTAGACTTCTAGATTCAACTAATTAAGTCAGATTTACTACAGGCCTTCAGAGAAAGGTCTATTTCAGCCTCCAGAGAAGTTCTATCGGTAACAAAAAGTCGCAAGTTCTGTCAAGCAACATTCAGTCTCTCAGCCCTATTTCAGTTCCTTCAATGCTCTGTACAGTCCAAGGCATAGACCTTCCCCCAGGTTTCTTGCTTTTAAAGACCGATTTCTAAATGACGCATGACTCCTTTCAGGATGACAGCTTGTAAAAATCACTCCGGAGGTATAGTTTCCCTTTTAAGGAAGCAGCTTAGCCACTCCTTTATCCCCAGAATACGTACATCTCATCCCTGCTGGCAACAGTTCTCATCTGCAGTATTACCCATTCCTCAAATCTGCTTCTGACAGAAATGTCAGCCACATCAATCAAACTCATACATGCACAGACTCAGCAGAAACATTTGGTGTGCTTTCAGAACACAATATCAGGAAAGATACTAAGTTACCAGAAAAGAGATTAAATTAGAGGGGAAAAAAAGCATTTCAGCTACATTGTCCATTAGTTGCCATGGAGTCTATCTGTGATCTCTAAATAACCCACACCAATATTAATAAGTGTAGGTGAGGGGTCGTTAAAAATATTTTACCAAATCTGGGAGAGGAGCGTGCTTTGAAAAACTACAACTTCTGTGATTCTTCATTTTCGGAAAAAAAAAATAAAAATAAAAATAAAATTGTTTTCCATGAGAGTATCATGATATATTTTCTCAGTCCAACATAAAACCAACAGTGGAATATTGCAGTGCGTCAAATGAGAAGTCTGATATTCCCCATTAACATTTTTTGCTTTATTTTCCTAAAAAAAAATAAATATTAAAAAAAATTTTGAACAATATTAAAAACATGTATTTCTTTCAGAAATAGAACCCATTATTACACCACTGTTCTGGGACACTCACGTTGATACATAGCCCACATTCAAATCCCTAGAAACTATATTCCCTGGAATAAGTTCTCCTAAAATTTCTTCATGTTATTACTTGAGTTTGCTATTACCAGTCATGAATGCTGCTTTGAAGCATTCATAATGCTAACAGCAGTCTACAACTGGGTTTACATTGCCAAATTGCTTCTACTTCAGTGCAAAAAAGAACTTAAATTACACATGCAAAACTGACCAGTGTTTTAGAACCTGATGTACGTAATAGAAACGTACAGACTACAGTAGAAATTTGCACTCTAATCAGCCAAAGCATAGTTTTGGTCTTTTAACACTAGCATTCTATTATACTAGCAACTAATCTATAGGTCCTATGGGTTAATTACGGATTTTTATTCATATATTTATCGTAAAATATTTTTATTGTTAGAAGAGCGGACATGAAGCTTGCTTAATTACTGGTGGAATGACTCTAGAGTTCAGTGTGATTTTAGCGATGATGGAGAAAGAAGTATTTTATGCATTGTTCTAAGTACCTGTAACCTGACGGAGCAGTTACTGATCTGCTTGCTACAAAAGACATTCAAGCTGTTGAGTTCATTTTCAGTATCGTAAGGCTCTTCATTTTATAAGCAAGAGGTTATTGGAAAGAGGTGGCAGTCAATACTCTTCCTCTTTTCCACTACACAGTCAGCTAAAGGACAGGTAAGTAAGTAAGGAAGATGATACAATATGCCATGCATTTCTGAATTTGCTGATAATTAAACTTGGACTGTGTGGGTGATGTGTGAAGTTCAGGGCTACAGTCCAAGTGACTTCAGCCCATCCTTAACTGCAAACTGTGCAGTAAACACGCTGAAGCCACACAATCTCCATATTAGCACCAAAAACAGTCTGCAGAGTGGAGAACTTAAAGGACACTGGAAAAAATCAGTGTAATACAGTTAGTAAACAAAACATTCAGAAAATTTATCACCGCACTTAACGTCATACTTTTTGGAGGACCTATATCATATTGTTGCTCCTAAGAAAGTAAGTTAGATACCAGCTTTTTAAGAAGGAAAAACAAACAAACAAACAAACAAACAAACAAAACTAAAAAAACCCACAAGGGATCAAAAAATTCAGAGTTGTTTGAAGGTTTATTTCAAGTCCTGTTGACTAAAGTCAGGGATGACTCTATCATGAAGTACATAATTGTGAAGTTTGACAAACAGGACTTGGTACCTTTACATTCTATTATAGAATCAGTGCCCACTCTGAAAGCCTCTGAACTTCCTATATTCCCTATATTCCTCAGATTCAGCATTAAAAATTCTCAAAAAGATTCTGACCTTACAAGACTTAACATGTACTAAACTGGGCATTAAAACCCATTCATATGTTTCCAACAAACTTCAGTTAAAGTTCTGCCCAGAGCTTTGGAAACTGCTCTGTGGCACTTTGCAAGGTAACAATAACATTTTAGGAAAAGAAACAGCATTACAAAAACACCTTGTCAGGATCAGTAAAATTTCAGTTCTGAGCTTTCTACAGTTTGTATATTTTTTTGGTCAAAAAGATTTCAAGAAATCTCAAATAGGAATTTTGCAAACTGAAGAGATGAAACCTAGATTTTTGTTGTAATAATGTGATGATGTGACAGTTATCTCTATGGTACACCAACGGCATTGAGATTCATCCAACTTTTCCTGCTGGCATCCCTTTGTTTCCACATACCAGTGCATTCTTTCTAGTTCCCAGCAAACTGCTTATCTTTACCCATACTGCTCAAAAGGAGGTGATTCTTTTACATGACAGTGAAGGACAAGCCACACAGGCTACTTTTTTCAAAAGGGTCACCCATGACAATCCTAAATGCAATTATACAAGTATATAAACAAACACCAATGCACCTAAGTATGCATCCTAGTTATTCCCAGTGAGTTCTGCCTGTTTTGAGTCAGGTGCTGCTTATGTTACAAGGTCTTTAGGACAGCGGCTGTCTGTATCAACTGTTTCCTATGGCAGTGAGCACTCATAATGTTCAGAACATAAATAATAATTATATCCAAAATTAGCTAACTGGAAATACTCTGTTTACAGAAACAGTAAGCACAGTGCTCTGGTGCCTAATTTTGGCCTTTGAAGTCTACTCAGGAATTTAATGTGCATTTTGTGAATTTATGCATGCCCTGAATTAAAACACAGTCGCACTAGGATTTAATTTGTTCTTTAATATCTCTCCCTAAAGCTGATTTTCCCATGCTTGTGGTTGCTATCTGTGCCCCTTTCACCTCCAGTTGCAAGACAGCTGTCAGCTTCTTTCCCTAACCCCAACATCGAGACTTGATATGGCCTTAGCATTACCTCTTGTTTTAATCAGCTTGGAGCCTGAGAAACCCAGCCTAAGATCTCCCGGGAGCACTGAGAGCTGCATGTGGGCCAGCGGGCTAGACCTCCTTGAGCTGTCAATCTGATACCGTCTTCTACATTTCTGTGTGAATCAGTGCAGACGTGCTTTTTTTGGTACATGCCGGAGCCCTTCAAACACAGCTGTGAGATCTGAATGATCTTTTTTAAAGAAGATACAGAGCGCATAGAAAGGAAAAGATGCATTCAAATGCGTACACACACACTAGGTGCAGAGCAAATAGCAATCGGGAGCCAGATGTGATGAGGAGGCATATTTGAATAGCATTCCCCAAAGTGTTACATATAGAATGTGGCTGCCACTGTTATCCATTGCTGCAAAATTCCAGTGCAGCCTTTGAAATTGGGCTTGCTTTTGGACTTCTAGTGCATGAGATAATCGATGTATTTGGGTACAGGAAAGCATGTCTCTGGAAAACTGCCCACAGAGCTGGTGGCAAGCCAGAAAATTGGCATCAAGTATTATGTCATTAGCAGGAACTACTGGCAATGTTCAAGCTGCACATTACATGGTCTTGTCCACATCCCTTATTTTGTGCCTTATTTTTCATTAAAGAAAAGGTGCAGAATGAGTGATGCCAGCAGTAGCAGATTTAAAAGCATTAGCCAGGCTATTATACCTGCTCAGCAAATGGCCAGCAAATTATAACTAGCAGTTGATCATTCTGCTCAATCAGTGTTCAGTGTGTGCATACAAAGAGATTTACAAACATAATAAAGCAATAAAAACATCTTCCAAGATACACCAGTGAATTAGTGTGTGACTGCACTAATAGCTGTGCCTCCATGTATCTAACTAGCCAGTTTAAGATGACTGATTGGTTCCACTATACTACACAGGAGACTGACCAGCCAGAATTTTGTAAAATGAATTATACAGGCAAAAACAGAGAGCCTCAAATATCAGCAACGATCCCCCTATCACCATAACATGAGACAGATGCTCAGTCCAAAGCAGACCTCCGGGCACTAAGGGGAAAATAGCAGGAGATAGGAGTTTAGGCTCTGTTTTAGATCTGGCAAGCTGTAGTTGAAGATCAATGTTCTGCTGATTCTGAATACTACTTAGTTATCCTGCACAGTATGGAAAAATGCCTGAGCTGCCAAAAAGGTTGCACTGCAGTGATGGGGAATTTGTAAAAAGGAAGAAGTACTGAATATATGTCAGTATATAACACATCTACATTGCCCTCGTGTGCACTGCTGACTGAAAAACCATGTCATAGGATGTCTGTAAAGAAACAGCTTAGACATGGCAAAGCCAATACACTTGGTTTTAAAAGAGAATATTTCGAGCTACCAGGCTACACTGATACTAGAGTTGGATTCTTGCAGATAGCCATGAATTAAGTCTCTACAGCGCTGACTGAAGTTCCTATGTATGCCAAGTTAGTTTGACGTGATGTTGGCCAAGCTCTGTAAGCAACATAGTCACAACAGCAGAAGTTAGCTTGAACCTCAACTCATTCAACCTCTGTGCTGCACAGACTGCAGGAAAACAGGAGCTCAGCCAGCCTGCAGAAGCTAACATGAGCTGCAGAATGGATGTTCCCAGCCCACAGATAACAGTCATAGTTGGACAACAGCTGCAAATAGTGAGAAAACAAATGTTGCAATCATCAAAATTCATAGCCTAGGAAGCATAGTTAATTAGCCCAGATCTGATGGCCAACTAAGTAGTAAAAGTGATCAGGCACAAGGAAATCACAGCATATAAAATTATGATTTCATCATGCTTCATTAGGTACTGCATTGCTGTGCAAGATCACATTTTTGGCTTAGTGGCCTCCTAGGAAAACCCAACTGCTCAGTGTTAACAATTCAGTTAGCAGCACTGTACCCTCTGAGTCAAAACTGGCTGGATGTCAACTGACTGCAAATCCAATTCATGTATCGGTATTTGTAGCTCTTTGGCAGGGCTCTGCAAGATTACACGTGAAGTCCACATCACTGAGAGCTTCTCCTTCATCGTTTTTCATAAAACAAAGAACTAAAACTTGATTCTCAATGTAAAGAACCAGTTCACATAACTTTTTCTGTTTACACAGTTCTTCTATACGTACATTAAATGCAACACTGCCCTTAATCACAGATTTTAAAGTGTTCATGTTGAGTGATCCACTACCTGCCGTGCCACAGAGCAGTCACACAGGGCTTCCTCTATACAACACTAAATAATAGAAGGGAATGAAGGTGAGAAGTGGGGCACAAAATAAGTTACGTACATTAGATGGCGTGGATAGGCAAAACTCAAATACAAAATCTCTCAATGCTCAGCAGAATTTGTGTGGAAGAGTAGCAGATGATTGTTTTTTTTTCTGCAAGGCTCCTTTGCTATTACCCTAAGCTAACGTTGAGCCAAGCCCAGGGCAGAATGCTGGGAAAAGGGAGAAATATCATTCTTTCTGTGTCATGCCCCAGGCCAGACACTCAAGTATCGACAAAACATGAACTTTTACTGTGGGGCTGAAAACAGAAACAGTCAAAACAGTAGGGCCAGCTACACGGCTGTCCTGGAGTGCAAAAGGAAGAAGACTGACACACAATAAAAGCAAAGATAAAACCTAGACAGGAACCATGCCATAACTCACCCTGAAATACATCTTTGTCACAAGGATAAATCCCCAACTCCTGTAAGAAGTTCAGTGCAGAGTCCAGCTTGTATTAATATCACATGTGTAATTGATTGGGTCAAGACTCTACCTGTTACATATGCACTAATAAATAAATACAGACTTTTATTTGCCATTTCAGTGCAAACACATGAAAATTAGTTGGCATGGTCAAAGTAACCACATATGCAAATGACACACATTTACATGCTGTCAAAAACTTATTTAAATTTAACCCAACAATGAGAAAATGATATTTTTCAAGAATGAAATATCCTCTTAGATATATCCTTTCTTAAAACAGAATGCTTTTGTCTCTACAACTTACTTTTTGCTGTCTAGTTCACATAAGTATTCTTTCTAAATAGGTATGTTTTCTTCAGTTCATAAATAACGTGAAAGGACATGATGGCTCAGAGTCTTAAAATTGTGTGTGTTTAAGAGGAGCAGAACAAGGACAAAAAGTATTTTTCTTCTGATAAATTAAATGAATTGCAATCAAGGACTAAAGCATGGTAATTAAAAGGGACGTGTAAAAATGTCAAAAAAATACAAAACTTAAACTCTTCTGGATTCAAATAATTCAGTTAATCCCTTTGCTCTGTAATTCCTTATCTGTGACTGAATGAAGAAAACAGATAAAGGAGAACTCTGCTCTGAAATAAGCCCAACATTTGAGTAAAATCATCATGAGGTAAAATAAAAGATTACAGTCACCTTCCAGTCAGGCTTTCTAAATGAGATAAGCATCAAGCAGGACTGTAACAGAAGAGACGTATTTGATCAAAAACAGATCACATGTGGGGGTTTCAAAGACAACAGGTAAAAGGGCAGTTAAGCCAAATCAAGATGCTTTACCTCGATAAGGAGGCATGTCAATAAAGTCTCACTCTCCTCAAGATCAAGCACAGAGTTAAATAGAATCATAGAATTGCTCAGGTTGGAAAAGACCTTCAAGATCGTCAAGTCCAACCACAACCTAACCATACTACCGTGACTCTAACAACCCTCCACTAAATCATGTCCCTGAGCACCACATCCAAATGGTTTTTAAACACATTCAGGGATGGTGACTCAACCACCTCCCTGGGAAGCCTATTCCAGTGCTTAACAACCCCTTCTGTAAAGAAGTTTTTCCTGATATCCAACCTAAACTTACCCTGGTGCAACATGAGGCCATTTCCCCTCGTCCTGTCACCTGTAACCAGTGAGAAGAGACCAACCCTGCTCTCACTGCAATCACATTTCAGGTATTTGAAGAGAGCAATAAGGTCTCCCTTCAGCCTCCTCTTCCCCAGACTAAACAGCCCCAGTTCCTTCAGTCACTCCTCATAGGGCTTATCCTCCAAGCCCTTCACAAGCCTTGTTGCTTGTGAATGACTATATGTGTTGGTTTATGGAATCCCACCCCCCATCCGATTTTGTCCTTTTGAGTTTGACCACAATAAAAAAAGCTGGCCTGTTTCCTTACTTTGTATAAAACAGATCCAACATCTGTGGATATGTCTAATTTTTTTTTAATAAAGATTTTGATCAATTTTCTAAGCACATAATTCATTTTGCACTTCTGTCCCAGTTTAGGGTAGTAGCAGAATTATGTTATAAAACTGACAGATAAAAAAAAAGAAAAATCAAAGTTCAACAGGATATGAATGATAATCTTGGAAACAGAAATGAGGTCTATAAAGTAGTCAGTAGGCTACTTCTTTTTTTATTTCACTTGCAGAAAGACAATTTTTACAGGTTAAATTAGCTCATGGGTGGATTTCCTACTGTTCCATGAATTCAATAGAAGTACTCTCTGAAGCAAAACAAAAATGTATATCATAAAATGAAACAGAAATGCTGTGGAATTAGTGCAAACTGTGTTTCTTTGTTCATAAAGTTTTATTGCCTACATAACTTTATGAAATACAAAATATATAGTGTATTTTGATTGTCTAGTAATAAAGAAAAGTAATAAAAGAACAAAACACTGTTAATAGCTTCTTCATACACAGGGTTCCAGTTATTTACTTTTCTCATTTCTATTGCTAAAAATGAAAACAATAGAGTTAAAATACTTGACACTTCCAGAACAGTTTGTTACTCACTGCTCAAATTGATTTGATGCAGATACTAATAAGTCTATTTTATTAAGTTTCATACAGGCTTAGCATTAGTTAAAGAAATAATGTAATTGAAGCTAATGAATTAAACAAAACAACATCAACACAAGTGCCTTTACCTTCCTGCAGAGTATCTGTGCAAGTGATTAAATATAGAATTGGAGTCTCACAAGTTATTTGCTTGGTGCTTGCTGGAAAATATTTATTAGAAAACAAACATAATTTATCTTGCACAGGACATACTGGCCCTCCAATTTTGACTGCATATAATATGTGATATGTAAGATTGCATTGGAGAAGACTTCTCCAGCTGGTGTTCAAAGATACCAGGGATACAGGAATGAGACGTAAAGTGGGCCATAACATACATAAATAGAGAGATGAGAACCCATCAGATTGTGAATTCTGGACATTAAAAAGAGTTAACTGAGTTTTACTTTTGTGCAAAATGTTATTGGCAATGGATGGAGGCTTTTAATCCTAGACACATTGCAACTGCCTGAGGCTTTTTCAGCACAGCTGCACCATGTCTTAAAGCCACTGTGCCTCCTAGGAGACTGACATCCTTCACTACCACTGTGAGTTAGGTCTTCCTTCCGTATGGCTGCCAAGTCACCACCCTTCTTGCAACTGCTGTTAGCCAAAGGCCTTACCCTCCTAAAACCACATTGCTCAGGACCTAGATGGGCTGCCTACAGACGTAACAGGAGACAGATTCAACTGACAACCCTTTACTCAACACTTGAGCAAAGATTATCAAGCAAATAGAAGTTCAATAAAAATCCCCCAAGACCACATCACTCTCAGCTATATTGATTGTAAAAGCATCATGAAACCATGTCCTCTCCAGGCCACAAAGCTCATATTTCTGATGGTTATTTAACAAACAACAGCCTTCAAAAGGAAGTGATTACACGTGCTAACCCTCTTTTCTTTGGAAAACGTAACGTAATTCTTTATCTGTAGATGCTCTCAGGATGGTTTTCAACATTCCCAAGAGCAACAAGAAAGCAGGCTTGATCCTGTCTTGCTTCAATAAGCCAGCTATTTCAAAATACCATAAAACAGTCTCCATGGTCTATATGGATGCAACAGCAGATGGGCAGATAGAGCAACCTGCGTAGAAAAGTCTCTTTCCACTTCCTCACTGAGCAGGTAGACAGACCTCTCAATGAACAACTTTTTGTTTGCTTAGGTATCCCCATCTCGGTACCCTGATTCCTTCTCCTCAGCGTTCAAGCAGAAACAATACTCCTCTAGCATGCAAAAGTCTGTTTCCTCACCCATTTCAGCACACTCAGCCTGCTGCCCAGCTCACACCAGGACTTCCACACTATTATCACTGCTTTCTTGTTGTTTAGGGAAACACAAGGCCGCAACAACTATAGCCCTAATTTCCTTGACTGAGCTGTCAACCATTAACTTGAGGGAAAGCATATGAAGTAAGGGCCTTCAAAGTATTTTAAAAGCCTCAAAGTTCAGCTGCACATTTCAGGCAAAGCTTGAGGTGGGAGGGAGAGCTTGATTCACACTGCCATTTGAGAAATGTTCTTCAGGAAGGGAACACAGTCTCTCCTGCACACGTGGGACATGGAGGACGTTTTCTCCAGCCACACATCATCTACCTCTGCATTCAAGGCAGACCGGGCAAGATGTTCCTGCTTTTAAGGCAGCGATTGCTCCCAGCTCTGGGGCAGACTGCACAAGGCCTGGGAAGGTTCCTTATACCTCCCTCACGACCACACAACCTTGTAAGGCCAGATGGAGGCTGGCCCTTAGCTGAGGATTAGTGGTGCTTAAAAATAGAAACTGAGATGTGCAAACAGACTGAGTTATAACTACAGGATTCCAGTGTGAAAAGAAAGTGTCAGCTGAAGCTTTGCTGTATGGACAAGAAAGGTGTTGGAATGTCAATCCAAGCACCATCTCCTGTCACGCGATGTAGACAAGCAGCTCTAGGAGCGTGGGATGCAGTACTGTAAATGGCTCTAAAGACTGCCATCTATAATGCCGCTGCACTGCAAAATAAGAAGATGCTCAGCAGTATCAGGGGTTTGCTAATACTCCTCCACGATGGCATACATTCAAATATCCCTTTTGACAAAGACAAACAAGAAAACCACTAGAAAAAGCTCTTGCAGCTGCACCGTAGGAACAACTCTGAAAACAACACAGATATTAATTATTAGAAATATTTACATATATATCGAATGTAGGATGTTTCTAAGGTAGATAATCAACCTAATTTTTACCTTATACTAAAATAAGTATTAGAGTAGTTCCATCAGGCGCACACCAGTGTGTTTATTATTACTTGTGTTACAGTGATGTCTACGGGTCACAAACTATGAAGACATGAAAGAAGTATTCCCAACTCCTGACCGAAAGCAAGAGAGAGAACATCTGGTTCTCTGACCCTACCCTCAAGATTCAATAATCAAGAAGCCTGAGATCAAACTGAGGGCAGAAGCAGGAGCTAAAAATACTCAGAAAGTAAATAAGCTGTTTATTCAGTCTGGATACTTATTTGATTTCTTCTGAGGTTTTAGAAACAAGTGCATCGTGTCAATACACTATTCAAGATTTTTTTGTTTAAATTTAAAATATTAGTGAAGTTCACTTTGTTTCAAAATGAAAATAAACATTCCCCAGGATAGCAAAAATGCAACTGAAGATACAAAGTTGGTATCTTGATCTGCACTTCCCTCTTACTAAAAATGAATGACTGGATAGTGTAGAAAATGAGCATAAAAATAGTATACTCGAGAAGCAACAGCACAGGTAAATTTCTCAGGTAATTCTATTCTCTTTTCCAATCTCAGTGGCTAAGCCAATAAAAAGCACTTATATTCAGGCTTCTTTCTTGTAATTGAATGCAAAATTTCACTTCTACCTTATTAAATATGGCAACAGATATACTCTGTTATGTTATCTAGAGGGAAAGCACTCTTGATTTTGACAATTTACATCATCTTGTTCTCTGTGAATATGATCTAATAGTCTTTGGTTACTTGCAATTTATAGAGAAGACTTAGCGCTTGTGTGCTATTCTTCAGTTGAAAACAAAGCAAGTTTTCTCCACAATTCACATTTCTTATGTTGTGCTGGACAGACAGCAGCACCAAGAAATACTGTGAGGACAGCAGCCGATGAAGTACTATCCAAGGATTATAGCTTCCTTTCAAGAGATGTTCATTTTTTTGTCTGGGCTCTTGCACAGGCAAGAGGTATTGCAGTTAAGTCCAAAAAACTTCTTGCTTCACAGTAAGCCATATTTTGCACACCAACATCAAAACAGGAAAGAGGGATTGGTTTACCTAAACTTTGTGATCTCAGTATGCAAGAAAAAATGAAAACTAGCAAGAAAAATAGAGTACAGTATAAACTCACATGAACTGACACTCATATCTTTCCAGGCTTTCTGAGATTGAATGTTGTTACCACATTGACAAGAAAGGAAAAAAAAGACAACTCTAATGTCTATTAAGCACTGAAATGTATCTGCAGAAGGAGAGACACTCCTTTTTTAATCTATCAGTTCACATTACCTTAGGCTGAAATCATATGGGACTGCAAGGTCAAGGGTGATCAGTAGTTAAATAGATGACTTTAAAAGGGGCTACATATTTTAAGAAATGGCAATTCAACAGGTGCCAATACTTTCTCCTTCACTGAGGGACTTTCCAAGGATTTAACTGGCCGGTTTAAATTGCCTCAATAGAATGTGTACATGGGAATTATAAGCTCTTACACTACTGTCTCAGGTTGAGTAAAACTCTTCCACCTCAACTTATCTTGAAAATATGATCATCTTCTGATGAGGAATGGCTTAATAAGACTCGCGGGTTGTAAGACATGGCTGGGTACAGACTTGTAAATAAACCACAGATACTCAAAAGAACCCTATGTTGACAGAGGGTCCTTCTTACAAACGAGCATGAACTACCTGGTTGATTCTCAGCCTATATCCACCAAATTCACTAGCTCTTTTCTGATTAGGGGTCTTCTAACTAACGCTGCATAGGGTTTCAGACTGAAATGCTATTTCAGTCCTGGAAAAGACAATGTGTAAATATTGTTATGTAACAGCTTCTTCAAATTTGGATTACTCTTAGAAAGATACAAAGGTAATTAGCTCATCTCTGTGTCCAGCTAATCTCTTGGGAAAAATCCTAAGCAGTACAAAGCACAAGAGACCATCTCCAACATTTTCAGTTTGAGAGTACTAAATGCACATCTGATTAAAATGCCTAATTGTTCCATTAGGAGACAGTTATCATCAGGCAGCTGAACAAGGTGTTTGTTTCCATAATTGTTATACCTGGGAAACTCTCAAGTCAAATTAAAAGTTTCAGATTCAGAAAAGCCCTTTGTAAACCAAATAGTAAAGTAAAATTTAAGCATGACCTATAAAAAATGAAATTAAATAAAAAACACGAGTCAGTAAATGCATGATTCTGTTGTGCCAAACTGTATGTTAGTATTAGTAACAGCTTCTCACTTTCTGGAGTTTTAATTATGACTCAAGGGACTGGGAAAAAAAGAGGGTGGAAGGGAATGTAACCTTTAACAGCCTCACAGGTTGCTGTCCCTACCTTTACTGCTGTTGAACTAAAAATCTCCACAGGCTAAAATTCCTTACATTGCAAATAAAATAGTTTTTCCCTGGTTTTTATCATCCCAGGTCCCACAAGGAACTGACAGCCGGTTTATGTCAATGAACAAGAGTTATTGTTTTCAGATATTCCACACACCTCCCCCCTCCACCAAAAAAAAAAAAAAAAAAAAAAATGGTGGTGAGGAACTGAAAGCAAATGTTACTAATAACAAACAGAAGGCCCCAAGGTTGGTTATTCTACTAGAAGAGCATTTGGGGGCATAACATACGGTACAGATAGGTTTGTGGAAGATGCTATTCTACTGTACTTTTTTATTGAAGTCATTCATCCATGTCACTGATGCTAGACCTACCACCATGAATCTGAAATGATGTGACCAGACTATCTAAACATCCAAGCTTTCATGGAGTGAACCTTCTAGAAAGGGAAGGAGCTGTGGGTTGTGTAGGCTGAATCTTGAAGAGAAAGTAACAATACGCTTTCTCTCTGCCATGATATGGCACTACACAAAATGCCTGGAAGAGGGTGGGGAAATTCATGTAGGCCTTGTTTTAAGAGATGTTTCCGCTAAGGTTCTTGGTGCCTTCAATGCCCAGGTTCAGAATCTTTCCAAATATGTAGAGAGTAAATTTAGGTTGCCTAAAATATTAGGGGGAAACTCTCATACCATGATCTCATGGCTGGGCATGAGAGCAACCTCCCCTTTTAGCTAGCTCAGTGATTTGGCACTACTGATCTTGTCCACTGTGTCGATCTCTTTGGCTTGCAGAAGACCAAAGTAAGAGAGTTTCTTGGATTTCTTGTGTCCCTTGGTGTCCAGCAGGTTGAGACAAAGTGATGATCTCCAGGTAGATACTCTGTCAATCAAGCTATGCATGCAATATAGTATATAAGCAACTGCGAATCCTTGAGTATGTGTTCAAACCTTTTTGGAGACAATTTAAAACAGATATCTCAATCAGAAGCAGCTCAGATATCGAGTCTGGAAAATACAGTGACACTTACAGGAGTGGCAGGGTTATAATTTCATTGACTGAGTCCTGTTTCCAGAAACTACTAACAGTGCAATGAAGGGCTGCTTCGAAAGTAATGCCTCCTATTTATAATGTTGGTCCACGATGTCAGAGGCACATGTTTGTAGTATGACAGTAGAGGTTGGACCTTCCCAACAATATTTCATTTAATTTTGTTGCCACGCAATAGATGGCAGCAGAGGTGCAGTCTGAAGTACATGGAAGTGCGTATGAAGAAAACGTGTGTAATTAAATTCCTCCATGCAGAAAAATTGCACCCATTGACATTCATCAGTGCTTGCTGAACATTTTTGGAGACTAAAAAGTGGATGTCAGCACAGTGAGGTGGTAGGTGGTGCATTTAGGCAGTGGTGACAGCGGTGTGAAAGACAAGCCATATTCTGGACTGCTATGCCAGCTGTCACACCAAAAAAATGAAGAGCATCAGCTCATCCACATGAATCATTAGATTATGACCAGGGAAGTGTGCACATTGCTGAATATCAGCTTCAATTTGTTGGACACAATGGCGGCAATGTCTGAATATCATAATGTTTGCACCGGTGGGTCCCATGAATGCTCACACAGGAAAAGAAAGAACACTGTACGCAGGTTTGTCAGGACCTATTGAAACAATGCAAGGCTGAAGGTGACAGTTTCCTGGATTGCATCACTACCAATAATGAGATGTGATGTCAGCTCTATAAGCTGGAATCAAAACAGAAGACCATGTAATGGAGATACGTGAACTCCCCATAGAAGAAGAAGTCACGGTCCTTAATGGCTAAAGTGATGCGCACTGTCTTCTGGGATAGAAAAGGGCTGATACTTCTGGAACCCAGAAAAACGATCAACTCTGACTGCTACATCATGATGCTGACTCAGCTGAAGGCTCCAACTTCTGGAGTCAGGTCACAGAATAAGAAAAGTTTTCTCTCGCAACATGCTAACACCAGGCCCCAGCCCAGTTTGAAAACTGTGGAGCACGTTGTCGGTGTTGGTTGGACTGTCCTTCCACACTCACCCTATAGTCCAGATTTGGCACCTTCTGACTTCCATCTGTTCAGGCTGATGAAATATGATGAAATATTAGTATTTTCTGTATGTTTTGTGCAACCTTAAATTAAATTCCAGAAAGATAAATCAAGTTCAGCAAGGAAAGAAGAAAGTCTCAGATCATGTTTTCCTTCTGATGCATCTTAAAAAGTTAAAATATTTGAGTTGGCTATGACATATCTTTGAGTACCCCTAAAGCTTGGACTCTGACAATACAGTACTCTCTCTTCCAATTACTCTTCCCTAAAGAGTCCTAAAGAGCATGCACATCTTATCTCAAGCATTACAAACCCAATTTGAACAAGAACCACATTCTCAATATAGCTTTAGAGAATCTCATGAAGGATTACTAAAATCTTGTCCAAATTATTACTTAGTCAACACAACTGCTTTGAAAGATGACCCGATTTATTTCTAACATCCTGCCTCAGAGGGCTACATATTCAATAGCTTATGAAACCATGAGGAGCCAGAAAGAATAGATGACATGCTCAGTAGCCAGAAAGAAGTCTTCAGGTACTATTGCTAAAGATTTTCAAAGTATATAATCTCTTATGGACCTTCAGCATCTTTACTTGATATGTCTAGAAGTAAAGTTTCTCACCATTTTTCTATAGCATTCTGCCTACAGATTAAAACAACAAAACATATGGTTTTCAGGGAGGAAAAAAGGAAAAGAAGTTATATCTTATCAAAGCTTTATAACTGCTGCATAAAATGACTTTATTTTCACCAGTCAGCATTCAAAAGAGAATAGTAAAAAAAGGGGAGAAAGCTCTAGAGGACTCTGTTCATCATATTAGTAGATAAACATATGAGTTAACTTCAGATCTTATTGTTATGTGTCACTGAAATTAAATCATGTCTTTGTTTCCACAGTTTTATATTTTTAGCTATTGAAAAATTATGAAAATGATTATGCAATATCCTCCCTCCTCTGAAAATTATAAATCTTTGTTTCCCTATAATTTAAAGAGGTAGCATTGATTGTTATCATTTCAAATGGAAGAGTTTTTAATTGAGAATGGAAATAATTGTTAGGATGACAAACTTTAATATGTACAGAAAGGTCTGAGTTATTTTAATGAAGAAAAATGTGCACATTATAATATCATAAATTTGAGATGACAAAACTGGGTATAGAGAAAAATCCTGAAGCTCTGGATAGTAACTCCAGTAAGTCCAATGGGAAAAGAGTACTAGTATATTAATAAAATTATGAAGTTTTATGCTGCAGATGAATAAAATACTGAAGATTCAACAGGCTGTACAAACAATTTAAAATAATTCTGAGTTTTATGAAAAAAACCCACAAGACATTTCTACTAACAAAGGTGAAGTTATTTTTTTTCCTGTCGTCTCAACAGCATCTCTGTTAGCCAGCTGAACAGTCCTGTTTACTGCCATATATCTGAGAGCAGCATGTTTCAACGTAAGTGGAAATGTCAGTCAGTGTGTGGCATCATGGATCAAAGCCCTTGCTCGGTACGTGTACCTTCTCATCTCTTCTCATCAGGACTACCAATTTGAGATGGAACAGAAGGAGCAAGAAGTCAGCTTCAAACAGATGTTGTAAAATGCCTGGTGGAAACAAGCTCCCCACAGGAGCAGTCAGATTATGTGGAATAGCATCTGTTAACTTTCAGTTGAAAGTCTCCACACTGGAGAATCAGAAAAGTGAAGGAAAAAATAATAATAGCAATGGAAGAGATGGAGGAAAAAAGAAAGAAAGAAAGAAAGAAAGAAAAGAACTGTGAATTATGTGGTATGTTTGGTGTATTGCTTTTTTGGTTTCTTTCCTTTTTTTTTTTTTTCCTGAAACTGTCTCTTTTTCCTAGTTTTGCAACATTCAACATATAAAAATTCCATCTACTTAAAGGCAAATACATTATTCAATTTTTAAATAATGGGTGATTACAGCAAGTAAAAACAGGCTCCAGAAGTAATCATAAGAGTTCTATGTGTATCACAAAGTCAGAGGGCTTCCATCCTTCACTATTTACACAACAGCCCACATCTGTCTTCTACTTTAATTTACCAAATAAGGATAAGGCACTATTTTAGTCAAAAACAAGCCAGTGTCACCAAAGGAAGCACATGTGTTAAAGAAACAGCTTTCTGAAGCATGTCAGCAGTTAATCCCATTTAAGAATTTTTTTTTTTCCAGGGGCCATATTCATAAATTTGGGTGTGGCTTACATCAACTAAATTCACACATAAAACAATAATCTGAATTTTACTGAAGATACATATAGCATTGCTATCACATGGGAGTGATTCCTTGCTCACATTAGTACGTAACTAATTTCTCTCCCATCTTTCTCCCTTCCATGTTCAAAAGCTTAAATTTTTTAGTTGCCCACTTTTTTTGGTTTCTGGTCTTCTTCCAACTTTGAAGAGGTGTTTCTAACTCTGAAGCAAACATAAATGGTAGCACTCAAGGACATAAGAATCAAAAGAAACAATAGCCTTAGCTATTGCATAGCTAAGGAAGCAATATGTAAGACTGTTTTCCTTTGTTACCAGACCTTCTCTGATCACATCAGTACTATTACTAATCCTGTTGAGATGTACAGTGATAACACTACTTGACTTTTTTATTATAGAAATTCATTATATTTTGATACATACAGAAACAGAGATCTATGCATTTCAGTCAACACAAAAAGAATGAAGGCAATTGAAGTTTTAATGACATTATGAGAAAAATCCCACAGCCAGAGGAGAAAGTGTAGCCATTTCAGAAGAAAAGCCTAAGCTATAAACTAAAATACATGAAATTCTTTTCCCTTCTTGGCAGTTATACCTTCAGTGTAAAAGATAGCTGGGAGTCTGAAGAAACACAGTTCTAAACATCCTTAGCTTAGAGGGTGCATAGCCTAGCTCTATGTAAACCGAATCCAATCTAATTACCACCTGTAAAATATCTTGTCCTCTTTTCCTCTTAATTTTAAAGGTCATTCATTTCAAATACTGGATTTTCCCAATCATTAATGGTCTTCATTGAGCAGAACATGAGAAAAAGAATTTATAATTGCAGCTCCCTATTTCAAGTTGGCCTATGATAACATTCTTTTTGTTAAGGCAATAATAATATTGAAATAAATAAAAAGACATTTGAAGTATATTTGCTGCAGGGTGTTTAGACTAAGTTGATTCAATACACTAAAGGTATTAAAATGACACAAGTATATTGTTGGCTTGGGGTTTTCTAGCCTCTGTAAACACAACCATAGCACCTCCTTTCAGTCAAGAATTCACCCCAGCATTAACCAGACTGCTCAGCTGCAGACATCAATGTTCTGTCATTAGTCAACCTCAGGAAATATTCAGCATTTGTTACTCAATCTGCAAGGACAGGAAGTAGAGGAAATGGAAACGCTGGGGAGGCAGAAGGTTCTGCACTTTAGTAGGTGATGGAAAACAGTGAGAACATTACTGCTCTGTTTGTTCAATCTAGTCACCTAGGGACTTCTAGAGGAACAAAGAGCTTTATCTCCTTTTGTGGGAATAAACATTGCAGAGATAGAATTTGAAGACAAGTTTTGACCTGGGGATAGCCTAAAGGAAACTCCAGAGCCAGGAAATGTAAACTGTGTTGCTATCTTCTTCCAAATAGTCAGTGTTTAAGATGTAACTCAACTTACAGAGGGGGATACAGATCTAAAATGTATTGAAGGGGAAAGACTCCCATTCACTTCAACAGGCTTTAGATCACAGCCAGAGTAATGAGACTCAAAAACCACCACCACTGCCTCAGTAGCTGCCTATGTCTTGAAGATGTTAAAGGTTTTTTTCCTAAGCAATTCCCAAAGCACATTCCCAAAGCTTAACCCTAGAAGTACATTACAGACAGAAAATATAATGGATATTATGAAATGGATCACTGCAAATGACAAATGCCATATGCTTGAAGCACTAGCACATGAATTGTAGCTGAATTACGACCATTGAGACATACCACAGTTTAGGAATGAACAAAATATTTTTTTAAGGTATTCACATGCTTCCTACGCTTTCTTCTCCTCCATTCCCATCTCCCACTACCTACAGATCAAAATATAGGCAACCTTTTAACTACATCAATTTGTCTCAAACTTCAAAGTGCTTTCCATTGCCCAGTTATTTCTGATGTCCTACTGGATCTCCTTTCCATAGCCCCTGCTTGGAGTTAAATTTATTACATTCTTGGCTTACAGCCTTGACCTCCCTAAACCTCTGTGAGTTTCCTTTTCACTCAAAAATGACTGTAGTATGTGAAAGGAGTCCTTAATGAAGTGTGGTCAGGAAGGAAGGTGGTCACACTACTTTTTGAGTATGCAACCATCGCATCAAGGAAGCTTTAGTCATCTGAAGAGGAAGCTGGATTGCTTGTTGGGGATATCAGTTCCCATTTTAAATTGAGAAGGAAGAAGGTGGTGGTGGTCAGCCCACTGCTGTATGTGAGAGGCAAAGGTGATCAAGAAGTATTCCTGGTAGTAGTTGCCCACAGAGCATACACCTGAAATTCTGTTTCAAGAATTCAAATGGACTTTATCTGCAGAGACATTATCTGCAGTTTCAGCACAACCTGATAAAAGCTGCAGATATTTGTCTCCATTGGAAGTCAAGTCCCTAAATACAGATTTGGTAACCCTATGTATTGTCACACACGCTTTTAAAGTGATGCATAGGAAACTGGTAAAAGGATAAACAGCTCTTCTCAAGCTATGCTGTCAGTTTACATTCAGCTTGAATCATTAACAGCTGGACAGCAGATTGATAGCCTGATTTAAATGACTTCTCACAAAGGCAATGCTATAATAGGCATTAATTAGATTCTCTTCTGGGGATACACAAAAAGACTAAAAGTCTGGAGAGAGCATTATCTCTCCCAATTAGCTGAAAAGAGTATAGGGAGTAAGGACAACCCTAACTCAGCCAAAATTCCTCCTGGGTTATCTGTGGAGCACGTGTTGCATGATGCTGAAGTGCTTTATTCTAACCTCACTGACTGCATGTCAGCATGGGGCAGCCCCAGCAGATTCCTCGGTCCAAACATTAGCGTACTTAGTATCAGGAAAACTGGGAGGGAATAGCTCCTGCAATAGCCAGAGGGAGCACGGGACAGTATACAAGAATGCAAATCCATATGTGTTCTCCCTAACATACTTATCTTTATATGAGTTTTTGTTCCCTTTCTTTTTTACAGAAAACAAATGCTTTCAAAGTCATATTTATAAGGCTAATGTGTCTCTGCAGTTGTGTGCATGAGGAAGAAGCATGGCCAAAGAAGAATGAATGATGTCTGTAAGAAATTATATCTAAAAATGTGCGCCCAAAAAACATTGTAAAGAAAAACTGCTACCTGCACTGCATATTTCATAGAGCAATTTTGGTTTTGGTTTTTCATTCAAAATCTTATTAGTCAGCCAAACAGAATGGCAGTAAAACAATCCTTGTATTGCTGCAGGTACAGTACTTGGAGGAGTTCTAGGCACTAACAATCTCAAGTTTACATCCTCTGGTCACTTAATAGGTAGTCAAAAGATCTACAGAATCACTGATATTCTTACTGACATCAAAATTCAAGAAGTGAGGAATCAATTAATTGTGGATGATGACTGATATGCTATCACACAACGATTAATTCTATATTTATATTATCCAATTTATAACAATATTTTGACAGCTACTACAGTTTAGCCATGTAATTCTAGAAATATCACATTAGCATCTCATGTTCTTAATCTTCATTGGTGCCGATCATTTGTGAATGACTTAGATTTGCAAGGCAGAGTCCCATTACAAGAAACCTTCAATCTCCATCTGAAGGCTGGTAAGTTTTAAAGGACATGCCAGATTCACTCATCACTAGCAGGCTATGCCTAGCAACAATGAGAACACATTCCTAAGCTAACTTCTAGCTAACCCAAAGTGCTGCTTTTTAGGTTCTTATTTCCTGAAGACTGAACCCATATAGAGAAGCTGTTGAACTGAAAAGAGCTTCATTTTTTTTGCTGTTCCCTGACAGAAGCACAACTCATGGCCACTCACCAAGAAGATGTGGAGGAAGACTTTCTGTGGGGGTTATATTTCTAGATGCTCTCATCCTCTTTCTTTTTTTGTTACTATTTTTTTCCTTTCTCTCTTCAACAGCTTTAGCTGTTAACTCCTAGGTGTCTCCCTGGTATTAAAAGAGTTCACAGCTCAAGGCTGAAGCAATAGCTTCTACAAGAAGAGGTAAAATTAGCTTGTCTTGGCCTTAACCCTGTATGTATTGAGAAGAACATTTTAAATCTGACCTTAAACTGTGAGAATAATAATTTTATATGCTGCCAGGATACAAGGCAGCATTTCCTTACATTTCACTTTTGTAGTAACTCTTATCATTACTAGTACAGCCCAGGGTAACAACATCACCTGCGGCAAACATAGTATATGCCCACCCAGAAGAATAACACTAAATACGGTTATAACACTCCTTACTCAACAGCACCAAACTCTCAGTTAAGAGGCAATGCTATCGAGTTATAATCAGGGTTAGTTGGTTTGGGGGGTTTATTTTCCATTTTTTAGATATTAACATTTCTTTTCTACCTAGTGAATCTTCTGCATGGAATGGCATTTTCATTGTCTGAGTGGAATCCAGCAGACAGAAACATCTGATCATGTATTAGCATCTGGATGGGGTCTGGCTGAATGAGAGGTCCATGAGAAGCCCAGGTATTCCTGATCCTTTCAGACAATATCTGCATATTGTTACTTTACTATGCATGCTAATATTTTCTCATTACAAAAATTTTAAAAATGAAAAAGAAAAAAAGAAATATAAAACAAAGGGGAACACAGAGTTAACATGCTAAGGTCACAGTGACTATATGCCAATATAAACTTTTTGCAGTATTTACCACCCATCCAGAAAACAATAAGTGTCAGATAACACACAAAGAAGTATTAGTTCACCTGTTCCATTGGTCTGAGTGAGTACAGAGCTGGAAGCAGTGCTTCTAGCCCTTCTAATTCTGGGTGGAAAAACAAAGAAAACCACTTTCAAGACTAGCAGAAGCTGCTAAACACCAAGCGATGACTTGGTAGTGATGCGCTTGTTGATGCAAATTCTTTCCCCACACACCCAGTTCCCCTCACAGAAAAAAAAAAATCCAAAAGAAGAGCAAAATCTTCCACCTCCAATGAAATTACCCCATACATAGGATGAAAAGCAGCAAGAAAAAAACTCCTGTGTTTCATGGGACATGGGAGTGTCCAGATTTGGTCCTTTTTTGTTCAAGCTGATCACAAAAAGTTTGCACAAGAGTGCAACAGACATTCGAAAGGCAAAAAAAAAAAAAACCACTGTCAGAGGGTCCTTATATTAGGGGTCAAGTTGAAAGGACATTCCCTCCAGCAGCATACTTCAGTTTGGAGCCCTTTCTTGATCAGAAACAAATGCTGCCCATAGAAGCTGTCTACAAGGCTCTAAAAATAAATTGATCTATAAGTGACTGTACTACAACGCAGTGAGTCAGATCAAGGAGTATGAGCCATTTTTAGGCTATGAAGTAAACCTCACCCTGAATTAAATGCGATCTCTGTAGACAGAAGAGACTTTTTTTTTTTTTTTGCAGCACGACAATTTGGGGACACAGGAAATAGAAGAAGGACAGAGAAATTCTTAAGTGAGGGGAGGAAAACCAGCTTCTTCTGAGCAATGAGGTCTTCTGTGATAAAGATGTAGTAATAATAGAAAGAGAGAATAAGAATGATAAACAAGAATAATAACTAATAAATCAGAAGTTTACTACATTCCACTAGAACTGAAAACACAGGGATTAACTGAGGCAATGCTGTGGCAAGAGCTGGGTCGTAACAGGCAGGAGCCATGGGAGATGCAGAGCAGACAGTCTCTCCAATTCCAACAATAGACTATGGCTCCTCATCACCCTTTACTTTGCCTGTTAGACCACTAGATAATTACTTCTCTTGTCTTAAAAAAAAAAAAACCTTTAAGATCAGCAGTGAGACTGCAAGCACATCAAAGGGTTAGCAGATGGTGTATAATCTGCTTCAAGCTAGTAGAACCTCACACTTTTTTGTGCCTTTCCAGTAGCAAGGGTTCCAGTCTAAGGGACAGAAATCAGCATATCCATTTTTACCACTTACATAGGCACTATCAGTAGGTAGAGGCAATAGGTCTCCATTATTCATAGTTGGATAACTGGAACCCAAATCTCATGATACCTGGGAAGTCATTTCTCTTACCAAAGAACGTCTTCTTGCAACACATCAAAATTATATCTTCGTTTTTCATGATACAGTATTTAATGCTGCTAAAGGAGACAACGCAGCACACCTGATAATTGCCAAAAAAGAGCAATTATTGCATATGACTGCTCTGTGAATCTCAATTAAAAGGTGCTAGATCCTTCTGGTTTGCTTTGCAGAACCATGTGTATTTTCAAAATCCAAAGCACCTGTTTGCTTTACAAAGACATTTTCCAAATCATGTGACATGAACACATGCAGTTTGTTCACAACAGACTGTGGTGCAGTAGCCAATATATTAGCATCTTAGAATTATAATAACAAAATGTATTCATTTATAAGGAAATACATAATTTCTCTGGAAATAAGGAAATTGGAAACCTTGTGCAAAATAGTCGATCATTCATCCACACGATCCATAAGTTTAAAACCAGGGTGTTTTTAAAAGACAATAAACTAGAACATTATTATCTGTGACTGACAACCTATATACAAGCATTTAGAAAAGCACAAGGAGGGAAGGAGAGACAGAAAGAAAACAAAAGCTTGCTTAGAACACCAGCTTACTTCAAGGCCAGATGCCTTTATCACAAGTGCAGTCCTCAGTCAGGCAGTGATTTTACTGCCCTGTTATCACAACCCAGAAGAAGTATGTCAGAAGAAAGTACAGATGTTGCCAGGTGTTTGCAGTGTAATTTAGCAGCTTTCTGTATAACTGTAAGCATAAATTTAAACATAATTACGCAGCTGAAAGTGTTAAATGTTAATTAAAGCAACAGGTGTCTAACGTATTTACACTAATAATTATTAAAACTTCTAAATTCTACAGAATGAGACATAAAAATTATGGCTTCCTGTAAAACTTAATAAATAACTGATCTTAGAGTACAAAAGTTTTGATAGGCCCGATTTTCATATACATATAAGCACTTTTTATGAAGGTGAAATGGTGTAAATGGGACATTAATATAACAGAAATCCCACCCTTATAGGTGAATTCTAAAATTCTGTAGAAAAGTCACCAATCACTACAAAATGCTGAACTTCTTTGAACAGTGGGTTTGTGAGAAATACTTTTATTATATCAGGTGCAGACTGACCTTCCTTGGTACATTTATTGATGCACGCTCTATTTATTACAGTCTTATTTTTGCAAGAGAATTTTTAATTTAACTTTTGAAGTATGATGTTAAAAAGAAAATCTTGCTTTTTGTTGTTACAGCTGTAACGTCCAACAGCCATCCAGAACGCAATTAACATTAGTTCACTTGCACAGAGCAGAATGATTAAAAAAAAAAAAAAAAAAAAAAAAATTGGTGGTGAGGAACTGAAAGCAAATGTTACTAATAACAAACAGAAGGCCCCAAGGTTGGTTATTCTACTAGAAGAGCATTTGGGGGCATAACATACGGTACAGATAGGTTTGTGGAAGATGCTATTCTACTGTACTTTTTTATTGAAGTCATTCATCCATGTCACTGATGCTAGACCTACCACCATGAATCTGAAATGATGTGACCAGACTATCTAAACATCCAAGCTTTCATGGAGTGAACCTTCTAGAAAGGGAAGGAGCTGTGGGTTGTGTAGGCTGAATCTTGAAGAGAAAGTAACAATACGCTTTCTCTCTGCCATGATATGGCACTACACAAAATGCCTGGAAGAGGGTGGGGAAATTCATGTAGGCCTTGTTTTAAGAGATGTTTCCGCTAAGGTTCTTGGTGCCTTCAATGCCCAGGTTCAGAATCTTTCCAAATATGTAGAGAGTAAATTTAGGTTGCCTAAAATATTAGGGGGAAACTCTCATACCATGATCTCATGGCTGGGCATGAGAGCAACCTCCCCTTTTAGCTAGCTCAGTGATTTGGCACTACTGATCTTGTCCACTGTGTCGATCTCTTTGGCTTGCAGAAGACCAAAGTAAGAGAGTTTCTTGGATTTCTTGTGTCCCTTGGTGTCCAGCAGGTTGAGACAAAGTGATGATCTCCAGGTAGATACTCTGTCAATCAAGCTATGCATGCAATATAGTATATAAGCAACTGCGAATCCTTGAGTATGTGTTCAAACCTTTTTGGAGACAATTTAAAACAGATATCTCAATCAGAAGCAGCTCAGATATCGAGTCTGGAAAATACAGTGACACTTACAGGAGTGGCAGGGTTATAATTTCATTGACTGAGTCCTGTTTCCAGAAACTACTAACAGTGCAATGAAGGGCTGCTTCGAAAGTAATGCCTCCTATTTATAATGTTGGTCCACGATGTCAGAGGCACATGTTTGTAGTATGACAGTAGAGGTTGGACCTTCCCAACAATATTTCATTTAATTTTGTTGCCACGCAATAGATGGCAGCAGAGGTGCAGTCTGAAGTACATGGAAGTGCGTATGAAGAAAACGTGTGTAATTAAATTCCTCCATGCAGAAAAATTGCACCCATTGACATTCATCAGTGCTTGCTGAACATTTTTGGAGACTAAAAAGTGGATGTCAGCACAGTGAGGTGGTAGGTGGTGCATTTAGGCAGTGGTGACAGCGGTGTGAAAGACAAGCCATATTCTGGACTGCTATGCCAGCTGTCACACCAAAAAAATGAAGAGCATCAGCTCATCCACATGAATCATTAGATTATGACCAGGGAAGTGTGCACATTGCTGAATATCAGCTTCAATTTGTTGGACACAATGGCGGCAATGTCTGAATATCATAATGTTTGCACCGGTGGGTCCCATGAATGCTCACACAGGAAAAGAAAGAACACTGTACGCAGGTTTGTCAGGACCTATTGAAACAATGCAAGGCTGAAGGTGACAGTTTCCTGGATTGCATCACTACCAATAATGAGATGTGATGTCAGCTCTATAAGCTGGAATCAAAACAGAAGACCATGTAATGGAGATACGTGAACTCCCCATAGAAGAAGAAGTCACGGTCCTTAATGGCTAAAGTGATGCGCACTGTCTTCTGGGATAGAAAAGGGCTGATACTTCTGGAACCCAGAAAAACGATCAACTCTGACTGCTACATCATGATGCTGACTCAGCTGAAGGCTCCAACTTCTGGAGTCAGGTCACAGAATAAGAAAAGTTTTCTCTCGCAACATGCTAACACCAGGCCCCAGCCCAGTTTGAAAACTGTGGAGCACGTTGTCGGTGTTGGTTGGACTGTCCTTCCACACTCACCCTATAGTCCAGATTTGGCACCTTCTGACTTCCATCTGTTCAGGCTGATGAAATATGATGAAATATTAGTATTTTCTGTATGTTTTGTGCAACCTTAAATTAAATTCCAGAAAGATAAATCAAGTTCAGCAAGGAAAGAAGAAAGTCTCAGATCATGTTTTCCTTCTGATGCATCTTAAAAAGTTAAAATATTTGAGTTGGCTATGACATATCTTTGAGTACCCCTAAAGCTTGGACTCTGACAATACAGTACTCTCTCTTCCAATTACTCTTCCCTAAAGAGTCCTAAAGAGCATGCACATCTTATCTCAAGCATTACAAACCCAATTTGAACAAGAACCACATTCTCAATATAGCTTTAGAGAATCTCATGAAGGATTACTAAAATCTTGTCCAAATTATTACTTAGTCAACACAACTGCTTTGAAAGATGACCCGATTTATTTCTAACATCCTGCCTCAGAGGGCTACATATTCAATAGCTTATGAAACCATGAGGAGCCAGAAAGAATAGATGACATGCTCAGTAGCCAGAAAGAAGTCTTCAGGTACTATTGCTAAAGATTTTCAAAGTATATAATCTCTTATGGACCTTCAGCATCTTTACTTGATATGTCTAGAAGTAAAGTTTCTCACCATTTTTCTATAGCATTCTGCCTACAGATTAAAACAACAAAACATATGGTTTTCAGGGAGGAAAAAAGGAAAAGAAGTTATATCTTATCAAAGCTTTATAACTGCTGCATAAAATGACTTTATTTTCACCAGTCAGCATTCAAAAGAGAATAGTAAAAAAAGGGGAGAAAGCTCTAGAGGACTCTGTTCATCATATTAGTAGATAAACATATGAGTTAACTTCAGATCTTATTGTTATGTGTCACTGAAATTAAATCATGTCTTTGTTTCCACAGTTTTATATTTTTAGCTATTGAAAAATTATGAAAATGATTATGCAATATCCTCCCTCCTCTGAAAATTATAAATCTTTGTTTCCCTATAATTTAAAGAGGTAGCATTGATTGTTATCATTTCAAATGGAAGAGTTTTTAATTGAGAATGGAAATAATTGTTAGGATGACAAACTTTAATATGTACAGAAAGGTCTGAGTTATTTTAATGAAGAAAAATGTGCACATTATAATATCATAAATTTGAGATGACAAAACTGGGTATAGAGAAAAATCCTGAAGCTCTGGATAGTAACTCCAGTAAGTCCAATGGGAAAAGAGTACTAGTATATTAATAAAATTATGAAGTTTTATGCTGCAGATGAATAAAATACTGAAGATTCAACAGGCTGTACAAACAATTTAAAATAATTCTGAGTTTTATGAAAAAAACCCACAAGACATTTCTACTAACAAAGGTGAAGTTATTTTTTTTCCTGTCGTCTCAACAGCATCTCTGTTAGCCAGCTGAACAGTCCTGTTTACTGCCATATATCTGAGAGCAGCATGTTTCAACGTAAGTGGAAATGTCAGTCAGTGTGTGGCATCATGGATCAAAGCCCTTGCTCGGTACGTGTACCTTCTCATCTCTTCTCATCAGGACTACCAATTTGAGATGGAACAGAAGGAGCAAGAAGTCAGCTTCAAACAGATGTTGTAAAATGCCTGGTGGAAACAAGCTCCCCACAGGAGCAGTCAGATTATGTGGAATAGCATCTGTTAACTTTCAGTTGAAAGTCTCCACACTGGAGAATCAGAAAAGTGAAGGAAAAAATAATAATAGCAATGGAAGAGATGGAGGAAAAAAGAAAGAAAGAAAGAAAGAAAGAAAAGAACTGTGAATTATGTGGTATGTTTGGTGTATTGCTTTTTTGGTTTCTTTCCTNAACTCATTGAAAACAGATACAAGATATGGCTCTGGTAGCTGGAATTAAAATTTTATTCATAGCTGACACCCAATATGGGCCAGATAAGTCCAGCAGTTTGGCTGATTTCCTTCTACGACACCAAAGCAGAACAGTTTGAATAATAGTTTTATTGGCTTCATTCACAGGAACAATGCAGCCATCCAGAATTCTCTCCACATCCTCAAGTTAAAGCATGTGTGAAGTTTTAATGCTTCTTTTACTTACAAAAAGGCTCTTTGAGTACTGGGTAGTCGCAGTAAAAGAATACTAGAACTAAAAAGCATTTGCTAAGGAATAATTTCTCAGAGCCTCTGATCTACAGATGACATGGCTACAGTGATGTTCTGCCAACATTGAACAAGGGGCTCCCTCAATATTTTCTATCCTGATAAAGCCCCTTGATCTCAAATGGATTTTGGATGACATCTCCAAGTCCCGTGGCTCTCCCACTGTGAAGTTACTCCATGAAAATTGTGGGTCCCCTTAACTCCCACACTGCAACTGATTCCCATACTGTTTCCTAAATGCCATCTCATGTGCTCCTGTTACCTAATGGTTAACAGAGATTCTGCAGCTCCTCTAGAATCCTGTGTTCAGAAAGGCAGTGTGATCACCAGCCAGCAGAGCTCTCTAGATAAGTGGGTCAGACCTGCTGGGATGACAGAACAGCATAACATAATCCCATAGGAAACTATCAGCAGCATCAACAGGTGCAAGGACAGTACACTGTGCAAGGGCTACATGTGCTAAGTGCAACAAACTCCAGTTGAGCAATAGCCATTTTTTCACCTAGCACAGCAAAAACCTGATAGAACTGATAACAGATGTGCCCCATGGAAGAGAACACTGTTGACAGAATTTAGAGAGTAGAATTGTAGTAAGTCTCCATGAATGTCTCATACATCTTCTATTCCAGTCAGGCTGCAAGAATTCTTTGTTTTTCTACAAATGTATCATACTTTGTGTTGTTTCCATTTACTTCAAAGGATTCCCTAGGGTTTGCAATCCAAAGAAATACAGGCATGTATTCAGAGAAGGAGGGAACATAATGTCTGATTCTCATTTTAAATGAGACAGTTTCAAGGAGTCAGAGGCAGCATGTAGCTCTCCTAGCCTGGCTGTAAGAACTGAAGCAACCACTGAAACGTGTGAATATTATTGTAACGCTTAGGATGACATAGGCCAGCTAGAATCATACCAAGTGAAACACTAAGTTTTATTGCCCAGTATGTGAAAAGCCATAATCTCCCACACACACTTTTACAATTTGGCATAGAAGCAAAATTAACAACGAAGTAGAGACCACTTTCTTCTGGCATTCATTTAGCTAAAAATTCATCCTGTGCATTTTTGTATATCTATGGGATGCCTTTGTTCTACACGCATACTAATTTTATACTTCTCTTCCAGTTGTTTCATCTCTCTAAGTTATGTAAGTATTGCTTTGGAAATATCTCTCCATAGTATGGCCATCTGCTTCAGGATTTCCATGAATTCTTTGTAGATTCAGATTTTCAGAGAAATACTTTCATAGACATGAAGAAAAAGGATATTCAAACACCACTGTAATGATAAGTAGACTGTAATTCAATATTTGAATGCGGCACTCACTTCTCCCAGATCCTCACAACTTCACATATGCTACCTCAGATGAACATGCATAACTTCTAATGCAAAGCTTGTTATTCGGCTTGACCTCAGGGACCCTGAGCACCCCTGATCTTAAGCTCAGTCAGAATCCAATTTGGGCCATCATAAAATTACTAACCATCCAAGGAGACATTGTACTACAGAAAGTATGCATCAAATGAAATAAAAATACCATTACTCCACTCAATAAATCCATCTTCATACATCTGCCCAGCTACTACACAAAGCGTAGTCGTCTTTTTCTGAGGCTGTGTCTACACTATCTAAACTCTTAGACAGATTCCTCTATCACTGAATCAGATTACAACTTGGTATGCAGATACCTCTTTCCTATTGATGGTTACATCCACTTCTTAAAACCCACATAGGAGGGTTAGCAGTACAGAAGGTTAATGCTTTATATACACCATGATAAAAGCATGGATCCCTCCTAGCACAAAAAGCTAGAGTTCAAAAAGAGATTAAAGTGTTTACCCTTTAATAACCCTGTAAGTGCACGCAGTGGTAGTGATAAAAGAGAATGTGTCAACTGTACTTAGCACTAACCAGCAGGAGAAAAGAGCGCTAAAGCTGGACCAGATAGCCTCAAGGTGATAACCCAGAGTCAAGAGTGTCCTGGAAGGGTGCAGGGCCAGGCTAATGTCTTTTAGGCTCCTGAGGCACAGTTGAAAAGTCTTCAATAGGAGAAGTATGTGGTGAGCGGTATCATGACCTCCACAGGAGACTGCTGGCTACCAACAGTGCTGGGGTCCTGCAGAGCCCTCCTAGGCTAAATGGAAAGAAAATGGCTCAAAAATGCCTTTTACATGCCCCTCCTGAATGGCACTATGGATTCTTTAGCCTACCTGGACTTTAGCTATACCTCTGTGATTTTGTGAAATAAGGGTTACAACAGCATGGACAAGAAAAACAAGACAGAGAATAAAGCTCTGAAGAGAGGAAAAAAAATCAGTGACTGCTAAACACGTTTCAGAAAGTCTGCACAGAAGCTGAGCATGCAGTAAGCTTTATAACTGCAGCATGTCTCTGTATTCACAAATATGGGGAAGTAATCATTATTTTTTAAAAATCCCATAAAAGGTATCCTTTTTTTTTTTTTTTACTCCATACATGAGTAATGGCTTGATCATTTAGCACCCATGAGTCATAAGTTTTCTCTTGTAAATAGGATAAGATCAAATCCCATGGCAACATGTTCAGTCATATTTAAGCCTTAATTGTGCATTTTTACCCTTTCTTCCTCTGCCTTCCACCTTTGGAAGATTTTCTTCCCTGTGCTGTTTGCTAGCTTACAAGGGCTCACTTTCATTCATCTACAGTATGTCAAAACACAGAATCTAATTTTTTAAGCAGGTCCACAAGGAAGTTAGAAAAAACAACAACAACAACAGTAAACAAAACAAAACCACCAAAACTCCTTTACTGGTATTCAGAGATTCAAAATGTTCACTGTCTCATTTAATTTGTATGCAATAATGTTCCTCGTTGTCACAGATTTTGGAAACACTGACACGTCAAGTCTATTTAGTTTTAGTTGTTGCTGCTATTTCCCACCCTATTCTTGACCAAGGAAAAAAAAAAAAAAAAAGAGAGAGAATTGCTGGTAGGCTTAATCATGATGAAGTACACACAGGCTACTAGTGAGATACTCTGTGTCTGGAAGGTAATAAAAAAAAATCTTGGGAAAAAATATTATAGATTTCATTCATCTGTGCTTTGGGGAAGAACAAGTAACAGTCACATTTTTCAATGCCATTTGAGCAGGGCTGAACACACAAATCCCATTATTGTTAATGGGATTTCTGTACATAATTCTGAATACTTTGAACACTCTCCCGTGAAGTTTCTCCCAACCCCTCAAGAACCAGGAACAATTCCACTTTATTTAAACATAATCTCACTGACAGGTAATTTTGTGACACAAAATTTATTGCTGGCTTGTCCTTTGAGGGCATGTTTCACCATTAATGTTTCCTTTTAAAAACTCGAGCATACATTAAATGCTCATACCAAGCTTCCTGGTGTTTTCCTTGGAAAATCTTGCTTTTTGTGGTATTTTGCATTATCCAAATCCCTCTTTACTTCCCCCTCCTCTTCTTTGAATACTCAGGACACCCCTGAAAATGAAATATTTGATCTCCAAAGACCCTACTGGTAAAATGTTTTTTTAAATAAACCCTTTACAGTATTCACCTATTACCTCAGACATTCATGTGGTATAAATTTTAAATAAACGTCTACCAGCTCGCAATTGATCAAGTGAGCTAGAGGTCATGAATTTAACATGACTCTTCCTGCGGGCCGCCTCTTACAACCTACCATTTGCCACAAGGCTTCAATGCAGTCATTAACAAAGAGGGCCACGGGGCTCACGGTCCTACAGGCTAAAAGGCTATCTTGGAAAGCAAGACACTCTGCTTTGGCTTTCGGCCCTTCTGTAACACAAGTGGCTTTAGCTCATGTGCTTTTATGTCAGTGAGTCATTCGGAGATCTCAGACATACCTTTGAGATGGTGAATTGCTGAAACAGGTCATGCTATCAATTAACATGAAAAACAAAGTAATTTCCTACACACGAACAGGCTATGGGACTGGAAGAAGGAAATTAAAACCGCCATTAAGTCACATGGCCCAAAAGGACTTGAGCACAGCTATTGCACGGATCACAGTCATAACACATTAGAAATGCACAAGCTAGGACTTGAACAGTGAGGCTTAACATACATCATCATTACCTTAGAGGGAAGGCTCTCGAACTCTAATAAGAAAAGTATCTGATGAGATGAAAAGTTAAGAATAGGACCTACGTAGCTAACTTAAAATACTTGGGGTGTTCTCATGGCCGCAGTGCTGGGAGGGGTTTCAACGAGTAAGGCTTGCACTGTCATTCTGCCAAGGATGCCCAGCGTTACTCTGAGGCAAAATAACTAAAATCAACATATGGTGACTGACTAAAACCCTACACTCTCCACTTCAAGAGACTTCCTCCCGCTCTTCCTGAGGCTTTACGCCGCTGTGGTTCCTAATGAGAGGTTTGCTTAATTGCTATCAGCACTCTCCGTTTTAAAAATATAAATTTTGCATGAAGGATTATTATTAATAGCATTGAGAAATTGCTCAGGGGTACAAGCCACTAATGAGTTCAACACTGCATAAACAACTGACAAAAGGCGGTGAGGTGAGTTAAGCATACAGTGTCACAGCAAAGGACTTCACCTACAGAGAGAACAGCTCAACAAACAATACAGGAAAAGGAATTTCTCTTACATCTCCCAGGAAAGAGCAGAAAACAATACTCCCTTCAGCAGAGCACAGTTAGATGTAAATAGTCCAATTTTCTGGAGTATAAGCAGGACCCTCATCAGTTCAAAAGCCTCATTTCCCCATCGCCAGCCTCTCTTAAAAAAAAACAGATCTGGCAGCTGAGCTGCAAAGTCCTGCCCATGGGGTTCCCTGGCTCTTCACCCCACTGGTGTGCATTACTTCTCTGCAAGACTTGGAGGACAGCTCTGGTGTAATCCTACCTTAGTGTCTCTATTCCTGCTCTCTGGAGACCACTGGATATATCCCTCAGGCAAAGTATGTTGCGGGCCAAAAAAGCAGCAATTAAGGATGGAAGAACAGTTTTATACGTTTGCTGCTGGGACTCTCAGCTCTGCTGATCGCCTGATAAACAGCTGCACCTCCTGACTACCAGAGATACCCATCTGAGCATTGTATGGCAAATCTCACACTGGGCATCAGAGTTAGATGCTGTTGATTTTACTTGACAGAAGTCAAGTGAAAATCTTCCACTAGCAGAAATTCAAATAAGACTAAGCCAGCCATTTATTAGAAAGACATAACACTGAATAAACAAGTAAAATACAAGATGTTTTATTACAAGGTGTTTTTTCCCTTGTGGGAAAAAGCATTTCCAGATTCAAACACATAGCAGTAACATGCATTTCTTTAGTAAATACCATCTGAGGATCTTAACTGCAGCCTGCTGGCAAACCTGCTTTCCAGAAATCATTGCCTTTCCCATTTCAAGGGCGTCCTAAAAGGCTGACTCCAGAAAATCACACAGTATTTCCATTCTATATCATCTTGATCGCCTCCATCATCACCGCAAAGCTATTAGTGTGTGCACGCACATGCAAAAGCACACCAGCACACACACGTGCATAGGAATAACTGGGGCAATGGAAAATACGTTCCATCTTCGCTCACTTATTCCACACACAAGCTAATTTCTAAACCACAAGGGAGCAAATGTTTTCTAAAGCCCTCTTATCCTACAACTAAATACCCTTGCTAACGAAGAGTTAGCAGTGCAGCCGTCACTATCAAAAGCACTAACTTTGAGATTAGTAGCAGTTGGCGACTCAGTCATCCATTTTTCATTTTAAGGAAACCTTTTTAAGACTGTACTCTTATTTTCAGGAGGACTATAAATGCACTTCTCATGTTTTTATTTTATTTATTCTACCCCGGGGACTTTGTTCCCTCTTCGCTAGCAATAAATTTTTCTTTAAATCTTTTTTGGTACTAATATATTTTAAAACAAATCAGACAAGGGGAGCAAAAACACAGGCCTCCTCTCCAAATGGTTTGGCACAGAGTCACCACTCCACGGTGTTCGTAATAGAGCTGTGGTCACCAAGCAGAGCACTAACGACCTCTGCTAAAAAGCAAAGCCCCATGTGTCAAAGCAGGGCTCTCAGCCCCCGCTCCACTCCCCCCACCTTGTACACAGGGCCGCCGTCCCCTTACCAGGCTGACACTCTCCACCATATAAATTAGTGAAGACGAAGGGAAGACAGAAAGACAGACAGACAGAAAGAGACACTACGGCAGCTTTTAGAGTCGTTGCTGTAAAGGATTTATCTGAAGGTCTGAAGGGACAGCACTCAGGCCTTGACAGAATGAGTTACTGCAGTTGGATGGGGAAGGAGGAGGAGGAGGGAGAGCAGCCTAGGAGGAGAAAACCTCCAAAGTCTCGTGTCTGAAATGCTCTTGGAATATTTCCAGTTAGCAGTTCAGAACAATGTTGACATTTAGCCTTTTCCTAATCGGCACTGACCGTCACCCAGGGCAGAGATTCCTGTGGTATGACGAAGTGCAGCCACAGCCAGCCCTGGCGTCCTCCTCCTGCCGCATCGCTGCTCCCTGCCCCTGGCCATCACCACCAGGGCACCTGCATCCCACTCTCCAGCTTAAGAGCCACAGCCATGCACTGGGGCCACCCAGGTGTCAGCTCTACTGCACAGAGCCAATAGCCCTACAGGACTGTCCCAGCGGGGGTTACAGGACAAAAGGAGAAAACTGGGATTTTGACACAGGTTATGTTTAAAGAAGTCCAATAGATGCCATAAGCCCAAATAAACCATACAGGTTTCAATGCCTTAAAGACTGTTAATTCAGGTATAGAAAGTTTCCTTGACAGAAGTGTTGCTGCAGAAATCTGCTCTTTTACTTATTAACCAGTTTCTGATTTGAGACAGAAGGAAGGAAAAAAAAAAAAAGAAAAAAAGACAGATTTGCAGGAAATATACTATTTAATTGCTATCAGTACTGTTCCCATTATTTACAGATCAATTCTATGCTCTCAGACCACTGACAAGCCATGTCGCTTGCTATACAGATCAGAGCTGCATCGTGTTTCGTCCATCATCACAGAGCAAAACAACCAGTCTGGCACAAGCTGGGCCTAAGCTGCTGTCAGCTCAAGAACATCAGGTCTGGAAAAGGTCAGAGCCTGCTGGGGCTGGGACTGGCAGAGTGAGATACAGCGTGCTGCACCATGCCGGCCTGACCCAGCTATCAGGAGAGCAAGGACAGTGGAGGGGAGGAAAGCACAGCCCGCACATGGCACGGTGCTTTGCAGCAGCTGTCTGCCATCGTGGACACCTGGGTGCACATCCCACTGGCACAGCCAAGGCATTTTTCTATCATTACATAAAGGGAGGTAGTAAGCAGCTGCCTGACTTAAATTCAGTTCCCTTGTCACAATAATTTTAACTGCATTGTGTTTACTCGTATGGAAGTAACATGGCTACTTCCTCATCAAATAATGTAAATAGAGGACTGGAGTTGTGGCTCAGTAGACTTAAGTACAATCATTTTCAGAATTTATTTAGGAACACAGTCAATTTTATGTGAAATTGATACATTTCTTTAAATTGTCAAATATCTCTCAAGAATATATTTCAATTTAGTCTTTTGAAAGACCTGATGCAATGGCACTAATCACAAATAAGTCTGCACATCTTGAGTTCTTGCTAAACAGTAGGGTGTAGCTTTGAGCTTGAGTTCAGCTTGAGCTTCACCAAGAGCACGTAAGTCATGCTGCACAGCCAGCAAAACTAGCTAATGGGTAAAGTTTGCACATCCCAATGCGTTTGCAGTGTACTGAAACTGACGTAGCCTATTTCAGCTGCATCGGACCTGCGCACGGACCTGCCTCTGGGAAAGCCTGGAGAGAAAAAGACTCCATGAGACAAATTTGTTACAACCTCAAAAATAGTTCAGACTTAAATCTTATAACATTTTACTTGCTCCCCCTTTTCTGAAAAATTTCAGCCTGTAACAAAACTCTCTTGAAGTTTTCACCGACATTTTGACAAGCAAGATATGAAGCAAAGAGAATAGGTTCCATCACAGATTTTGTGGCAAAACAGTGGGCACAGTTAAGGTCAAAGAAGTGGTGTTAAATAGGCAGTGGCAGTGGCAGTGAAGAGGGGAGAAAGAAGTGCTCTGGTGGCTTAGTCTCAATCTTTAGACACAGGTCTTGACGTGCACCATACATGCCAGTCCTTGACCTGACCTCTGGGGAAGGGAGAGAGCAGATTCGAAACATGATGCAACAGAAGAAATCAGGTATGGTAAATTTAGTGACAGTTCAAAGGTAATTCTCTGATGTAACTTTTGTTTTTTTAATGCTTTCTTCTGTTCCCAAATTGGGTAGCGTTTATCAAAATAATTTATTAAATTTTCCAGAATTGATCTTTCATTTTTTTTAAAATAAACAAAAATTCACCTTCATTGTGATTGGGATAACGTGTAGCTTAATATCAATATTCCCATCCCTTCTGACTTTCATACCTATCATCTTTAAAGAAGCAACAAGAATAAAACGGGAGGAGGGAGGGAAAGAATGTTAAAGGCACTTGGAAGGAATCAACGTCCTGATTCCAGCCTAAAGAGGAACGGCAGACAAGAATGGAGAGGAAAAGCAGAGGGGGCTCAGGGAAACCTGCACAGGGGAAGAGGAAGAAATGTAAGAAAATCTCTATGCTCCTGTGTCAGAATTGATAAACAATGTTCTCAACCAGTGAAATAGCCCAGAAAATCCTGTGCTGATTTGGTTTCTCACAGAGCGCATTCTGAATAAAAGACCAAAAAGAGAATGCTGTGAATAATACTGTGATCTTTCTAACAAACCAAGCAACTATAGAAAAATTCATTTAATTCAGCACAAAATATTCTTCAAAGGTGCAGTGACTCATAAAATGCATATGCCATTCCTCAGCTTTCACAAAAATGGACATTTTGGGTAAATGTTGTGACTTTTTGTGCAAAAAGCTTATGTGCAAATACTACATATAAAGGATATAGTATGTAACGGAGATGTCTTAGTTATGCTGAAACCAATAAAAGTTTTGCTAATAGCTTCACTGGGACTAAGAACCAGTTGAAGATGACGGCTTCCAAATCATTTCTTCAACATAATGCTGAGATATTTATTAGGTCTATGTTAGTTATTCTCCAAACTCTTCCTATGAGTTTCAACAACACATACGTTCACTAAAAGAAGCATTCATTTATATCACAGCCAAGTTTGTTGAACTTCATGTATTATGACGTGAATATATGGGACTTTGCTTTCCAAGACTTTTCCGAAGCTGAGAGGTGGAAGTCTTTCACTATGCGTTCACTAGCAGGCCGTTCCTTCCTCCCACCCATCCCCAAAGGCCCTATGACTCTCATAGCACATTCCCTCAGCCCAGGAGGGCTGGACGCAGGTCCCCGGCAGCCTGCCAGTGCCAGCACGTCGGCCAGACACGTCCCTCCCTGCCCAAAGGGGCAGAGCGTGCTTGCCGCCACACTAGCTGTGCCAGGGCGAGGATTAGTTACCAGTATTTTTTTTTCTTTGAAAGAGCACGTTTTAAAGCAGGGTCACCATCTTTTCCATTCTGTCATCTGCAGTGAGTTGAAAGCTGCTTAACTGAGACAGGCAAGAGCAACAAGAAGTACCAAAATTTGCTTACAAGCTGATGCAGACAGGTACTTGACAATAGCTAACATTATTTTTTTTTAACCTCTACAACTGCAATTTACCACTTTTAGAGACAAATAATATATATATACATCCTGTGCTTACAGTTATATCAATAATTAAGAGGCACCAGCATTTGTATCACAAATAGAAGTCTCCCCATTTTCCTTTACATGTAAGTAATTCCTGGTGAAACCAGGCATCCTTAGGCGGCAGCTGCCACAGGGAGAGCAAACCCAGGTACTTCACTGGAAGGCCCACACCAAAACTACAGACTGATATTCTGACATCTCAGAGAAATGTCATTCTGCCATTCTTCTATAATAGTTTATTAGGTTCTGCCACCTGCTTAAAAGATCTAAGAAGCCACACAGCAGAGCTGGAAAGTAACCACAGTAGAGGGAGGAGCGAATAGAATACTGCCACAATCATAAGAGACCTTTTCTTCCTCCCAGTATTATCTGTTGAGTTTGAATGACTATGAGCCTCACAGTGTTTCCAGTTCTTAGAATAGCTGCTCTGGAAAAAAGTGACTTTAATGCTCCATTTAAAAAGAAAACTGACATTACTAGACCTCATAGACACAGAGAAAACCTCAGCAGCATGGCTTGAAAACATGTCTTGGCATACTCCCACCAGATCAAAAAACAGATGTCAAACAGAAAAGGACACCTATTAACATTTTTATTAACAGTTGTGTCTTATTCTAGATTACAGTAGTATTATTATTCTACAGTACAGGATTTGGCTTCACTTTTTTTTCTCATTCTGGTTAACTATTTCTACTACAGTAGCCATAAAAGACTCTAAATCAAGACTCCGTTCTTTTCAAAATGCTCAGAAAATGAGTTTCATATCAAGAGAAGTACAAGCCTACAATTCTCTCCCTTGTTTTTAACTTTGCTATCACATGCTTTCTTCTATTTCTAATACCTTCTGGTATTGATTCATTCATCATATAGTGTGCGTTTTCCTTGTTTTCTTTAGACTGGGTTATGCAAACTGTCTTATTGGCAGATAGAATCTGAGGAAGCTTTCCATCCTGATTCCTTTCATTAATGGAAAGTTATGAAATACTGCCAGCGTTCGTAGTGCTTGTGCAACAGATGTAAAATGAAAGTAATGCACTTAACCACTCTCCTTTCATGGGACAAGTTGAATTTGCAGTATGTAAAAGTGACTCTACCACTGTGAATTTTGGAGGCATATCCATGCAGACTATTTAAATTAGACAAAGTGTTTTAAAAAAGAAGAGAATAAGGTTTTCCATGTAGATCAACAGGAACTTCCTCTAACTTTCCCTAATGGAAAGGCTTCACTGAATTCCATGGCCTTTAGCGGACAGTCTGTGATGGCCTCAAGGGGTAGCTGGAAAGGTGTTTAGAGACTGTGGGAAGGCACTGCATATGCTCTCATATCAGCAAACACTAGATTGTCCAGCAGCCCTTTAAAGTAAAACCTTTGTAAAATAACTTCCACCTGGTGCACTTCCTAGGCTAGTAGAACAGACTGCTCCAAGAACACTTGGATGACACGTCTTTTTCATTTTTAACAACCTATTAACAACAGATGAAGACTAACACCCTGCAAACAATTAATGCAGCCCAAGGTCTAACCAGAAAATCATTATTTCCAAGAAGTCCTATTGACAGAAAGGCTGCAGCAACCTTTCAAAACTGCACCCACATCCGAACAACAACAATAAAACTCTGTGCTATTTTTCTTACCCCATAAAGTTGTCATCTCAGCATAGCTAAACATCTTAGCCCGTAAACATCCTTATGTGGTGAAGGTTATCAAGGAGGTCACTGAGAAGTAGCTCTCAAATTATCTAGAGTATTATCTAGAGTCCTCAGATTTCCTGAAGCCCTTTCCATCTGGTTTAAGACACAGATATGTTACAAAGACACAGCTATTTCTTGGCCATTGCTGGTTTCCCTGATTTATTAGCTTATGCTAATGGATAAAGGCTAAGTGTTCAATCTAATCTGACCTTTCAGGCATGCTGGCTGTCAGACTGCCTTTGCTCGCTGCCCAGTCTATTTTACTGGGTGTCCCTCAATATAAGGAGAGTAGATTACCTCCAAGGAACAAGCTTTTACTGTGCCCTTCTTGACTTCCAGTATTAGAGATGGAATACCAGGCTGCCTATTCTGGGAACAAGATCAAGCATGCTGTGCCAATGGGTACTGTCCCAACCCCCTCCCAGCAGGCATCCTTTCAAAGGTTCCCTTGGTTGGACAGGTAATGGCCTGCACAGCATTTACTACCTTGAGAACCTTCTTTAGCACCTACTTATTTTTTCATGCCAGCTTCTAGATCGGTGACTGCCAGCCCCTCCATGCTTGCTTTCTTGAGGACTACTAAAATAAGCAGTTTGCACCATCACCTTCTCCTCCACTTACTGCAGATTCACAGAGGTTCTGTGATCAAGTTTTGACTCAAATTAAAACTGATATTACATAAAATACGGATGTCTTTAAGTATTCAAAAATGAAGCTCTGAAGGAAGGTATCTCTAAAGATCAGTTTTCCCCATTTAAAAGCAGTGTATTCCCAGATTCCAGGTCGCTCAAAGACAGCCAAGCGTCTGCACCTCATCAGCAAACAATGGAAAAGAATCACGTAGCAGGATCCTGCCCAGTCCACATTTATTTAACCCTTAGTCACCACTATTCTCTTCTCACTAGGCATCCTCTCATCTAAAATAGTTGCTGGGATTGCTTGTGCCAGAGAGTAAATTTTATTAATAGTTTCTCTGTTTATTGTCAGTGTCACTTAGTTGCACACTCATCTCTGGGCCAGCAGACTTCAAGTTCCCTACCAAGGCTTGGAGTGAATCTAAGTGCTGACTACGCACATTAGGCTTGAGAGGGAAGGAATATTCTGCACCAGCATGGACCCTGGCTTTCCTGTGAAGTCTGCTGTCTTCTCATGTCTTCCCCAAATATACTTCAAATAGAAATTTCTGAACCTCTTCTGCATTAAGTTTTCTGGAGGCAGAGAGTATAGACCTGGCTCTCTGCACAGCCCTCCCTCCTTCCCTGAGGGTCTCTAAAATCCTGTATCTGCTTGCCCATGACTGCTGCATGTATTACAACACTATGAATGAAATGATGCTTTGTTAAGCAGACGTTATTTCTTTAAAGTTTGGTGAAAGGACAGTGCAAAAGAAAGAAGAAAAAAAATAAAAAGAAAAGAAATAGCAAGGTTGAAGTGAACACATCACCTGTCAGCTTAGTTTGGATTCTGTGAACTTGTAACCTCTGCAGTAAGATGAATATGTTGGGTATAAATTCAAATGAGAATTGCACTTCGCTCCTTTCAAACAAGAGAAAGATGTCCATCTACACAGACCATGCCAAGCACCAGCTCCTGAGGTGGAAGAGCAACATGGCTCACTCCCCATAGCTGCCCAGAAAGAAAGTGTGATCTGCCTTTGCATCCCTCCAGAGGGATGGCAGGAGGTAGAGCATTAAGCGTGAAGGGGCACATGGGCTCTGCATGGCAAGTACAGGAACTGAATCGTTGCCTCAGACTAGCAGTAAGTAAATAGATTTGTGCTGGGAGAAGGAAAGAATGATGAGGCCAGACTTCTTTCCATAGTTTGGAGTGATTACTAAACTGTCTAATAAAGGGGAAAGAAATGAAAGGGAAAGAAACTGAAAAAGATGTTTTCTTTGGGCTTTCCCTGGATCTGACCCTTCAACTTTGCTAAGTGGAAACTTTAGGAATCGATCTCAGCCTTTCACCCATCACTTCCCTGCACTCAGAGAAAGCAGCAGATGGGTAAGAATGGAAAAGCGCTCATGCTCAAGTGTTTCCAAATGTTTCACAGTCAACGCATTTATCAGTTCTCACCCTCCACCCTATCACCACTCCCTCCACATAAAATCAGACACGGAGCTCAGGCATTCAGGCGAGAGGGAAGCCTTCTGCCTTCATAGAAACCTGCATGTCCCATCGCAATGTTTCTCATGCATTAGGTCTCAGTCAGGACAGCTTGCCAGAAGGCACTGTCAGAGAGGTGCTGAAAGAGATGCAGTTCAAAGATTTCCCAGAGAGCCAGGTCATACAGTGTGGGAACCAGGCAACAGTGCTTTCTGGGCTCACAAACATAGGAAGCTTCAGCTAGGCTGAAATGAAGGATTAGCAAAGCTATTCTCCCATCGTATCCCCCGCCTTCGATACAAAAGCAGCAGTTACTTTCCACTCCACTCTGTGTGCAGAACAAGGATGAAATATGATATTTAAATTATCCCCAAGGATGCATCTGCTGAAAAGGAAGGCACGAGCCAGATCATCCCTTGTGCTCATTCTTTGTCTCAGTCTTGAATTTTGGATCATTATAAGGAGAGAGAAAACACAGTAATTCCTAACACTGCTTGTGTTTCAACGAGCACTGCTATTAATCATTTAGAATCCCACTATTTATTATTATATTTGGATAAGTAAAATTGCCAATAGTTGAACACATCAGCCCACACAAAAAAATACAATGCAACTGAGTGTTGCCTATTGTCTATTTATGTACTGTGCAGAAATAGTAAACCAGCATGGGTGTATGAGAAGTGATCGTGCTTAGAAAGAGCCATGGGACGGTGGATACAGAGCTCACAACTACAGGCTGCAGTGCTGCAGCACCACTTTGCTGCCGGCAACTTGAATGGCTAGTTGTGTGGCCTTCTCATTTCAATGCTCTGGGCCTGGATCCAGCCCCACTTCTACTGTTCTATCTGCTTTATACAGACACTGCGAAGAGTCATTTCTTTATGTATCAATGAAAGCATAAAACGGAGTTTAGAACCTTTCATTAATCTTGCTATTTTCAGAAGGAAAATAACTGCCACGAACTGCCTTACAAAACACAGATTTTCTCCTTTCAAAGTAAGCCTACTGTTGCTCCTTGTACAGCCAAAAGAGAACAACACTAGAATAGCTACTAGTCCCAGCTCCTATGCTTCTGCACCTGTAGGAGATGTCTATCTCCTATTTTCAGTATCTTTCTAATCCTTACATCCAGAGAAAAATCTCAGCTACAGTCCCCAACAACTCTCCAACAAGAGCAAACACAATTAAAACTGGAAAAGAAAAAAAAAAAAAGGAAAAGAATATTTGCTGGGACCGAGATACCTCTCCCAGAGAATCAGCACAAGCATTCTGAACTACCTGCCAAGCTCAGTATTAAACAAAAGTGAGAGAGTGGGGAGTAGATTCTTCTCCATTCTGATGGTTTTGGTTCCCATCTGTAGAACGATGTCTACATGTCTGTTCAGATGGATATTTTCTTCCAGTCTCACCTTTTCTGAGAAGGGGCCACAGCAGTCCAAGCTCCCCACATTAACACCTTTAAAGAGCTTGCACTTCAGGACCAGTGCATTGGCCACTGATTAGGAATATTAGGAATATAGCCAATATTTCTTTAAAGAAAAAAAAGTATTTTGCAACATCTTCAATTGAGATTTAAAAAATAGTAATTTTTTTTTTTTTTAATCAATACAAATCTTTCCTCTTTAATGATCTGCCTCTGGAAAGCAATCATGACAGCAGATCTTCAAGCTGTTTCCCCCAAGAGAGAGGGAGAGCCCTCCTGAATGCTATTTGAGTTCCATGTCCCATGGAAAGAAGAGCAGTCACAAAAATAGTCTCGGTGATACACAGCCTTAGGGTTTCAGTGAGGCCAGACTGAGAGCCCCATGCCAGAACATGTTTTCCACCACATCAGCCCCAAAATATTATGGGAAAGAGGGGCTGCAAAGATGACGGAGCGGCCAGCTCTGCACCAAGAACAGTGAGGAAAGCTGCTGCATGGACACATCAGGACAGCTGCGGGGGAAAACAAGCTGTATCCACTCAGGACAGCAGTTGTAGGATGGAGCCAGGAAGCTGGGCTCAGCTGCTGATAGCCAGGTGGCTCTGTGCCAAAAAGCAGAATGGCACGGGATTTGCTTTTCAATGTCTTGGAGATGCAAGGAAAAGGTTGGGGCCCTAGGAAGCTCTTCCGCTAGGACAGAATACAACATAGACAACAGCTGTTGGCTTGATCGCCTTCCCCAATGCCAGGAAGACCTCCCAGTGTCCTGGAAAATTGTTGATCTGAAGGAAACAATGAGAAGACTGATCTACTGAATGGTCTGGGTGCTAACTAAGCCAGCCATTTTCTTCCCTTTGGATGCAAACAGTATCATTCTCTTGAAGTTAGACAGAGCATTTAGGCACACTTGGCACTGCCACCTCCAGCCCAATATTCTGAAGGCTTCAGGACTCTTTGTTCACAAAACAGAGGAACTAAACACATACCAGACTGCACTAGCCGAATGCCTGCTCCATACATAACGCCCATCTAATGTCAGCGAGCGGAGAGTGTTCGTGAATGAACACGTCTATTGGTTTTCACAAAAGGGACTGGAAATAAAACACCTATTTTCTTATCCTCGCATACTCATGGCCTTGCTCTGCCAAGTATTTTAAATGTCAGCTCCTCAGAATTATCTCAGAGCTGTATGACCAATCCCCAAACTATGTGCATCAGTGGGAATAGCAGTGGTTCCACCGTACATCCAGACTTACTCTTACACCGCAAATAAAAGCTGTGGGTTTAGAATTGCTTTTTAAACAAAACATTTGCTTTAAAAGATAAGAGAATGGCTATTGTAGTGCTAAAACCTGAAGACAAAATTACTATATATAATGTAGTTTTTAAATATATCACTCATTTATATTTCTTTAAGCAGAAAAAAAATTGGCTGTAGTTGCAATCAGTCTTAATTCACTCTTTATTGCTGCTCTGGTTCTGTGTTATTTGAGCTGGTTTAACTGTTAAAAGCGTTTCAAATGTTCACATGGTCTGCATTAGGTTACAGAATAAAAGTAAGTACAGCCCACCAAATGTAACTTTCTGAAATGTAAACCACATGAATTTGATTTCTTTGTGGTACAATTTTAATTGGGTTCAGAGGTCTTTCAGTCTTACCTGTCTATCTGCTCTCTGATGGCCCGACTTGATAAACCTAATACAAAGAATCTGCAAATGTGTTCCAAACTGATTACTCTCAGTTACAATACATGGCTTTATTCTTGACAGTAACGACCCTTTAGTCTAGTTTATTTTGAGGCTGCAAGTCTGAACCCTGGAGCCACCACTGAACTGGGAATGGAAGTGTCACAACTTCTAGTAAAAGATCACATCCCCTTGAAACTCTGCAAAACTAGAGGACTGGAGGGGATGAGCATCTAGGAACAACCTTAAGTGCTCTTGTATCTTAAAAAACTTGCAGGAGCATGTGCACATACACATAAATGCCTTATGCTGTCACATCAAATGTCAGACAAAAAAATGTATCTAAGACATGGAACAGGACACAGAAAGAACCACAAACAGAAACTACAACAATTCCTGAAATCTTCCAAGACTGATCTTCACCTGATTTCAGATTGGGTTTGGTTGGTTGGGTTTTTTGTTTGTTTGTTTGTTTTTTACAGAATACATTGGGTTGCCTTAATGACAATGACTTCTCATTTACTCACTAACTATGCCTTTCTGGGGTGAAGTGGCATTACTATTGCTTCCCATCCAGAAAACTGCAACACATCTTAGCAACAGTAAGGAAGGCACTGTACAATGGGACTTTATATTCTCACCTTGTGCCCTGTGACCCAACTTGTAAACAAAAACCTATCCCAACTTGTGGGAGCAGCTCTGCTAAAATTCAGCATTAAGCAGACAGCTCCGAAGAACTGTAGGGAGAAAAGGAGTAGCAAAAAAGCCCCTTTGCTTGCCTAGCTTGCTTTCTTGATTTTGGAACACACAGTGTGGATTTTGAAAAAGTAGCATGAAAAGGATACACAGTTCTCATAATTCCTTAAAGAAAATGTCACAGAAAGGACCCAAGTAGACCCAGTAATACAATGATATAGCCCAATACTGAAAATTACTTAACTGAAACCTTAAGTGCTCTTGTATCTTAAAAAACTTGCAGGAGCATGTGCAGATACACACTGCAATTCGTAAGTTTCAGTCAAGAAAGTAAGTCATTAACAAGTAAAAACATTACAAGCCATCATCTATTTCAGACGAATTGTCTTATCCCCACTGAAACACACATACACACAAAAAGAACCTTACAAACCAATGTAATAAACTTTTTCAAGTTAATATTTTTCATGCTAAAACTGTTGTTGCTTTTGTCATTTTTCTATAGTTCTATTACAAAGCACTCTTCTTCACTCGTGGAACTGTTCTCTCCAGTTAGTTCCACCAGCGAACACACGAGCACTAACAAATGATGTCCCTTAATTAGTTCCAGGTTTTTCCAATAAGCAGTGGTGGCTATACAGCTTTCAACTCTCTGTACATCATACAAATAACAAGGCAGGGCCTGTAAACATAGCAGGGGTGTCTCCATTTTTCTGTTCATATAATGAGCAAGCAGAAGGAGCAAGAAGGAAGCGTACACTCAGTAGTAAGTTTTTATTGTCAACATGTTTTTTTTTGGCTTGGAGACATTTACATTGTCATCAAGGACACATCTTAATAGCTTCCCAACTTGGTCATAAGAACACTGAATATTCCAAAGATGTTTCTAAATTGACTTTTTTCCTTTGAGGTTTAAAATCCTTTTTTTTTTTTTTTCCCTGCTTTTATTTTTTTGCTCCCAACTTGTTTTATTTTGTATAACAATTTTTTGCTTCTCTCTACATTTATGGATTCTGCTTAGGTTCAGTATTTCTTCTAGCATCTGCTTTATAGGAGTTAAGGGCCCACAACCCTTGATGTTACATTAACATGCAGCAGAAAGATCCGCACTCCTAGGTTGTATATAGAAAAAGACCAGGCTGGAAGGGACCCCAGCTTTCTCCATAGAGAAATACATTTTCACTTGATGGCTTCTGGAATGAACTTTGCTAATTGTGTTTTATATAGATTTAGAATAAATCCTTTGAGTCACAACTTTCTCATTGGAATAACAGAATTATATAGAAGCCAGGGGAAAATTTGGAAGCAAGAATGGATTCTTCCCTGTTGTGGAGCCCAGAATCTCTATCTTTCTCCACATCAAATTAGTATGGCATAAAGGGAACTCAATGAATGCATTCTTCCAGCTTTCTTCACTAATTCACATTAGAAATATTATTCAGTTTCATATTTTACTTCTCCACAGGTCACAAACAACTCAAAGGAGTTCTGGGTCTCCTTTCTCTGTGGGCCTGGGATGGACTGCAGGGAAAGAAGAAATTAAACAAGGCTAAAGAGGAAATCAATTGTAAAGAAATAAAGTTTTCCACAAGACCCTTCCTTTTATTGGACACAATAACCAGCTCTGATTTCTCATGTACAAATCATGTATCTTCAGTACAGACTTAGTTAAATACTGTGCCATGTAACCTCCGGCAAATGGAACCACTTGAAACAAGCAAAAATTGAGAGTATTATGTGAGAGAAATAATAGGAAATTGGTTCAAAATTGGTCTTATTTATCAGTTCCAGCTTATTTCTTCAAATCAGTAATTCATCCAGAGTCAGCCATCCATTACAGCCTGTTGATTTTAACTGAGTTTATTGTTTGACTGAATACCCGAAGACTACCAATACTTTTTGTCACTTTCAGAATGCTTATTTATTTGTGCCACCCCAAGAAGTTGCATCAACAACTTGCAGTGATAATGAATTAATGAAGTCCAGCTTATCTGAAAAGAGTCTCCTTCAGGAACAGTCAGCTGCTCATGCCTCCAGTTGCAGTTGCCAGCAGTAGTGCAAAAACACTTAGTGAGAACACTAGTATTACCCATAAGCATGTCAGGGAAGCTTTCCCTGCACAGCTCTGTCCAGGTGCTCCATGACAGCACCATTCATATCTGTTCATCCCTCTTCCTATGCAATACATGGAACAACCTTACAGCATGTTACAGGACATGGACATATGGTACAAGAAACCACCTGTCAGAAGACAGAGATAGATATTCACTTTCTTCCTGGCTGCATTCCTTTAATACCAGAGGCATCAGAGATGTCACCTTGCACCTGGAATGCAGTGGCATGGCTGCTCTCTAGACACTAGAGACAGAAGTCTCCATGTCTGTTTACGAGGGTGGATAGTGATAGGACAAGGTGGAATGGTTTTAAACTGAGACAGGAGAGGTTTAGGTTAGATATCAGGAGGAAGTTTTTCACACAGAGAGGGCTGACGCACTGGAACAGGTTGCCCAAGGAGGTTGTGGATGCCCCATCCCTGGAGGCATTCAAGGCCAGGCTGGATGTGGCTCTGGGCAGCCTGGTCTAGTGGCTGGCGACCCTGCACATAGCAGGGGGGTTGTAACTAGATAATCATTATGGTCTTTTTCAACCCAGGCCATTCTATGATTCTATGATAAGTCTAAGATGTGAAAGCAACATCTGTCATATGAGGACCAATACACAGAGAGAAACTTCAGTCAGTATGCTGTATAAATGCCCAGATACAGATATGAAAATGGATGCTCATAACAACATGAGCTCCAAGGCCAGCCAACATAGAAACCCAACTCTTTATTCTTTAAGAAACTTCTCATGATGCTCTCTATTTGTGTTATTTTTAGGTCACCTTACTCTTAGAAGTGGGGACATTTTATCTTAGCCTGGAAAATTAGACATTTCTGGGAAGAATTAAAAACATATAAATTTAAAGACATCCAGCCACTAAGTAAAAACATTTAATGCCAGCAAAGGCAAGAAGTAGTACAGATCTCTAAACAACCACTGAGTGGTCTTCCTGGAAAATGGTGAATACCTCAACATATACAACAATTTCAAAAACATCAGCTTGGACTTGAACCTGTGCCTGGCATCTTTAGGGAGTGGTATCTTTGATTCCTAGATGTAAATAAACACTCTCAAACCCCCCAGGAGCTTAACAAATCACTCAAACAACAGCTCTACTGAGAAGTCAGGATTGACACATCTGACCAGCTCCAGAAAATTGCAAGTTTTTTTAAGAAAATTCACAAAGCCTGAAAGTTAGCATTTGCATAAAATAAACTGTAGGGTTAGAAACAATTAGGGAAAAAAAAAAAATGTATCTAGGGCCATTTCGTGGTGTGCTTTTTTTGTAATCTGAAAAAAGAAAAAAAAGAAAAAAAGAGACGAGGACAGAAACTGAAAAAATATGAGCAAGGAAAGGGAGAAAAGAAACAACATGCACAATCTTTTTCTTATATCTAACTTTTGATACGTACACACTGTACCTGAATTTGTAGTTAAAGCTATGAATGGTACTCGGTGTCCTAATGTTTACAGCACTGGTCAGCCTGGATGCTATGGTTAGTGAATTAGATAAAAGTACTGTAAATATAAATCAGAATTCCCCAGGAAGTATATACAGTTCTATAAAGACTGACAACTAAGCCAGAGATTTGGATTCTGCTCATTTTGAGAATTGTCCACTGAAAACATTCATTACCTTGCCAAGTTTTTATGGACCCTATCAGAACAGCTGCGATTCACTTCACTTACAGCAGAGGAAGCTGGTAATAGCTCAAAGATTGCCCCCTTCATTTCATAAACCAATTAGGACCTGGATCCTACAACTGGACTAACATAACTCCCTCTTTTTTACTGGCAAAATTCCACTTCATTTATATGAGCTCAGAATAAAGGTCTCTGTTGGCAGAATACAGATGCTCATAACAGTAAATGTTTCTAAAGCACGTTCTCTAATTTATTTCCTATTCCAAGGAACACTCTTCCTGTACTCAAAGTGAACACTTCTCAGTCTACCTGCTGGTTCTACCTAATCACCACTTCCTTGCTGATCTGGGCAGACTGTTACTAAACATTGCTCAATATATATACCATACCATTGATTTCTAAACTCAACTCATCAATTAATAGGGAGGTCTGCTTTCACAGATGGTAAAATCATCTACATGCATAGTCTACAATTTCTGTGTTTGTCCACAAGCATGTCATCGCTTTTCAGCCAACTTCCACCTTCAAAACGAAAAAAAATAATCATTAACACTGTTTTTCACTATTTTACATCCCTTTGAAAGAATTCAAAAAATACACTGACAAGACAAAGCATTTAAAATTGAGGTTTCTGATTACCATATTGATGCCAACCCCCTTTTTGAAACAGACACAGCTATCACCTGTTAGTGAGCAATGATATTTATCATAGTTGTTTGTACATGAAGTGCTTCACTTTTTAGTCACTCATAGTCATTTTGCCACCCTCACCAAACATTTAAGCCCTTCGCTGAAGTGACATGGCATGATGGAGCATCTCTAAAGCAGTTTTTTTTCTCTGGAACTTGAACATTATTCTCTTAATAAAAAGAAAATAAAAACCTTACACCAAACAAGGTCTGTATTGTTTTAGTTAGTGTTTTATTGCAGCTTAGTTACCTGTCAAACATGCTGACACTTGGATAAAACACACACTGGAACCACGCATCAGGGAAGATTAAGTGCAAACTTGTGATGAAGAACAGAGCTATGTGATTTGGCTGTGCAGAACTCTAATGATCATTTCTGGTCTAGGAAAGCTTGATCTTTCGCATCAAACCCAATGCAACTCTGAGATCCTCTTCTATCCGAAAATGATTTTACATCTGTTTCAGTTCAAAGAGTCATATAAATCAGAATATCTGACTATAAATTTTGATGACACCTTTAAAGAAGATTTATACACTGTGTATAATATATATATATACACTGGAGGTATGTACATAAGAGATACTAACCACTAAAACTAAGCAATCAATGCTATATTCTCTGTATATCATATTTAAGTCCTATCTATGAAGTCCTATCTTGAGGGCCCCAGTGAAGAATGACTAAGGAACCTGGGCATGTTTAGCTCGGAGTAGAGAAGTTTCCAGGGAGATCTCATTGCTGCTTTCTAGTACTTGAAGGGAGCTTATAACCAAGGGTGGAAGTGCCTTTTCACATGGTCTGATAGTCACAGATCAAGGTGTAATGGCTTCAAAGCGAAAGAGGGGAGGTTTAGGTTAGATGCTAGGAAAAAATTCTTTACACAGAGGGCAGTGAGGCCCTGGCACAGGCTGCCCAGAGAAGCTGTGGGTGCCCCATCCCTGGATGTGCTCAAGGCCAGGATGGATGGGGCCCTGGGCAGCCTGAGCTGGTGGGGGGCAGCCCTGCCCACAGCAGGAGGTTGGAACTGGGTGATTTTTAAGGGCCCTTCCAACCTAAGCCATTCTATGATTTACTCTGGTACAAGAGTCAATCTGTGCCTGTGAAAGCTTGGTATTTCTGTTCAGACACAGTTATGGGGCAGTCACCTATTCTGACTTTGCTCTCCTATGGTCCTTGGGTTGGACAAATTTTCATGATTAATTCCTTAGAAAACAATAATGTAGAAATACTCTATAACGTGGCATCGCTACCTGTCTGAAACAATCATCAGGAGAGAGAGATGTCTACTTTCTCTTCACAACAGAAGATGATAATACAAAGTGTCAGTGGCCAGGAAATATCCTTGACAATATCCTTGACACAGTTTTTATTGTTGCTATGAACAAGTAATATTTCTAATAAGCTTAGGACTTTTGTTAAATAGAAAGCACAGGACATGCCATACCATGTATAACTAGCATGTAATTTCCAGGATAAGAATTGACTTCAAAAGTCAAATAAGAAGCACACTAAACTGCCTCCATTCCTGGCTGACAGGCTATTTATTACATAGCTAATGATCTTCCTTTCGGTCCCCTGAAAGTCATCTTGATATATGTCAGTACTTCCAACCTCTCTCCAGTCCTTAAAGCAAGAAACAGTTTTTGGGAGGGCACAGGAGAATGCGCTTTGGGATATAGGGGATGTCACTAACAATCACCCCTTTGTGCTGTGTCTGAAACACTGGTGCTGTTTTTCCTTTTTCCTCCTGACTCAGCAGTGTCAGGAGAGATTGAGTCAGCAGCTCCTGAACACGTTGATATAAACAACAGCAGGGGAAGCTGGGGAACAAACAGAGCTTCCCAATGTCACACACAGACCAGCAGAGCTAAGCGTGCAGGTAAACATGTGGCCCTGGGCAGCAGCTAGCCAAAAGGGAAGAAATAGCTCGAAGGGATCTATCTATTGGGCAACGTTTTCTCCCACATCACTGTTGACTAGTCATCAGCTAGGAGACAGTTTGTTTCTGCAAATGGCTCACTTGTAATAGCTTCCCAGGAAATGTACCTGGGATTCACAGTTTTGTGGCTGTTGTGCAAATGTGGCATGATAGGATTCCATGGTAAGGTTGGCTGAGGCCAGTATAGTAAAAGGAACTATTAAAAAAAAGTTTATTGGCATAAACAAACAGAATTAAAAAATGCAGAAGCATTGAAATATGGAATGTAGCTCCGACTTCCAGTACAAAGACAAAAATATATATATATATATTCTTGGTCAGAATGACACTGTTAGATGCTTTCTTTTCCCACCTCTTCCTTTTCCTCCCCTTCCACTGACCTGCTGGCTGTTCTTACAACTTTCACAACCAAGGCTACAGAATGGACTTGACCAAATAGTCAAGAGAATGTTTAGTACATCATCTCTCCCATTTTCTTCTCATCTCACAACAGACTATGGTGCTTCAGTTCACATACATGAATTGGAACAGAGGCATTTATCCCAGGCTTCCTGAGATTATAAACTGGAAACAAAGAGAGATGTGTGGCAGCATGAGAAAGGAGAGGAACAGGAAGGAAATGCATAGGTGTTAAAATCCGTGCTGCACATGGAGACTAAAAGGCTGCCCTCCCATTGGTACCATGTTCTTCAGAACATAAAGGAACCAAAGACATCTCCGAAGTTCCTCCTGTTGCTTTCTCCTACCTGCTTGCATTTCATCAAATGTGGTTGCAATTCTTTCCTTCTGATGCTGTGCCAAAAGACCATCCTATCTTGATTAAAGTGCTCTGCACCACTTTGAAAACAGATAATCTGCATCACATGGTTAATGCTCTATGTCCACTTTGGAGTCTGAGTTCATTGAAGCTGGACTCACATCTCCCTCTGCCTTAAGTACAGTGTTAACAACTTTCTGGATCTGTGACAACCATGAATCCTCCCAAGTTCCCTTTTAGCTATAGAGCTGTACCAATGTGTTCCAAGCTGGAATGATTACTAGCTGTTATGTCTGCTACTAACTTGAAAAACAACAGCTGTTTACTCCAGTAAACTTTACTCTCCAGTAAAGTGGAGCTGTTAGGCTGCAACAGCCTAGAAAGCCCTCACAGGTTTACAAGACACCTTACCTAGCAAAAGGTTGGCTCAGATAAAACAATTAGAGTGCTGCGTTGGCTAATTTGTCTAACCATAGTTTTCAGATCCATTGCTGAATGCTTTGTCACTGAAAATAATGAATTTGTTTTTTTTAAAGAGAGACAAACATAGCTATCATACACACCAATTCAGAGTCCTGTATCTTGAGCCGATTCGGCTTATCTGCCTTTCTATACCTTTGACAAATGCATGTCTCATATTTTTTCTCCCCTTCCTCCATATGCCTTACTGCTTTTCCTCCATGTATCTTATCTCCAAATGATGTGCTATTAATCAGCCAGAGACACCTTTCACTGCTAAGTGTTCCTCAACTGATTTTTCATCAGCACAAGTAGTTACTAGTTGCAGCATTCCTCCCATATGCTAAAAACTTGGTGGGGGAGGGAGGAGGGGTGGCCAGGAGGCTGCCTCACCATCTAAATACTACCTCAGACCTTTATGCCTATCCACCAGTTTGCTGCAACAATAATGTTGCTGCTTGCTCTCCATCAGGTATACGGTGAGAGGAAAGTAGGACTGCACCCTGTCTTATTTTTTAAGTTATTACCCTTCATGCTCTTCCCTTTCTCTGATTAATCTGGCTGGATGCCTGTTCAGTAGTAGCTAAAGCCTAATACCTGAAACAACGTGTGTATATGCACTGTGCCAGTAAGGCTTGCCCAGCAGCACTCATTCTGTCATGTTTTCCCATGCCTTGTGTCAATATCTCATTTTATAGGCAATCCCTCAGAGCCAGAATAGAAGACAGGAAAAAGAGAGGCATGGAGAGAAAGGGATGGAGGATAAAGGAAGGGAAAATGATATCCCTCAAGAACTTCAGATGCAAACTCACTCAATTCCTCCCCCATGAAGCGAGCTGTGTGGGGCACAGGTGGGTCCCATTCTCTGTTACTGGAGCACAGCCTATGAGCAGGGTCTCAATGAAGACTTTCATTGCTGTTCCCTGTTTTCATTGGAGTAAGGCCATCACAAACATTTGCAGGTGGCTTGGCTGTAGTCTGACACTAAAATATTTGTGGTTGTGATAAAAATCAGAATATTGCTACAAGATGGTTCTATATAACCTTTAGGGCTTGATCCTGCTCTTACAGAACTCGGTGCTCCAGTTGCTCTCTGCTGTTTTTATTGCTCATTAAAAAGGCCATTCCCTGGCACAATTCTCCATGGTAAAGACTCATCTACCCTTTGGGGCAACTTCAGATGTCTTAAAAAAAAGGCGAGGCCAACCCAAAAACACGTACTTGAGCACCTCAGAATTTGGGCTTGTTAAAAATAAAAATAAAAATAAAAATAAAAATAAAAAAGAACCATCACAACTTTTTAAGACCAAACTAAAACCACCAAACTTTGCAGAACTCATAAACATTTTCTGAATCCATCTGGACTTATCTCCAGTTGCCTAATATTGGAACCACTGTCAAGCCCATATTCCCCACAATGATTCTTGGATATAATTCTTAGCACATTTAGAAGGATAAGATGAAGATAAATGGAAATGACAAGATATGTTCTTTGAATAAATAAAGCAGACACCACAGGGAAAAGACTGAAGGGAAAGAAGACAAACAGGGATGCTCAACAGTTTGGCAAGTAGATGAAGTCCAAAATGCAGCAATTATCTCCTAGGACACACCATGAAAAAAAAAAAAAAAAAACCTCCTAGGAAGAGGGAAGAATGGGGAAGGGGGTGTGCTGGAGGTCATACCATCAGTCTCATTCACACACCAGCTCACACAGAGACTAAACACTGACAACTGCCTCCTAATAGAGCAGCTTTAGACTCAGAGTTTGGAAACATTTGTGGGAATCAGTCACATGGAGAATTAAGATATGTCATGACAAAAGTTTCCCAAACGAGACACTCACCAGTGACTAGGAAACAGACCTTTTTATCCTCAATTCTTCCAACTCTAGAGATTCTAATCACCATGGCCCTAAAACAATGCAATCCTAAAACCTGATTGGCAGGGTTTTGCAAAACCACATGCAGTTTTTTTCTCATTATATAGAAACAATTGTTTGGAAGCCAAACAAAGTTTCACATAAAACACCTCATTACTAGTATTAAAAATTGGTTGGGTTTTATTCTTGTTTTTGTTTTTAATTAGGATCATTATTACCACTAGACCTATTAATACACAATTAGAACAAGAGCTTTATCGACGTTAACCCAGATAATGGAATTAGCTGTTTTTCTTTCTAAAACTGGAAAATAAGCTGTTTCTTACTCCTCCCCTCTGTCAGCCCATCTTCAAACAGAACAGGACATGCATAAGATAAAAACTTTGGTTTCACAAGTGAAAACTATTGCAGTGAACACGGTGTTTTGTTGATACATAACATGTATGAAGGCACAGCTATCAGATATTTTTACCACACCCATACTAACTGATTTCTGTATAAGTAACCAAATCCTGAAACAATTGGAAAAGGGGAAGTAAAGGAGCCTTGCCAAGAGTACTGGCAAGCTGGAACTGTGGATGGGAATGTTGTCGTGTGTGTAACACTTCTGGAGCAGTCAGTACCACAGCCATCTCTGCCACCAGGGCTGGGAGATGAAGAGCCTGAGGTCTGTATTCTGCCCCAGCCACAGAGAATCTTGAAAGAAAACTGAAGAATAACTGGCCTTTGAGATTTCAATGCCAGGATTTCACTTTTCAGTCTTACTCTGAAGAAACAGCAAGTTGCTCATCAATTATTTAGACAATGACTGGGGATGGAGACTGCTTTTGCACTTATCATATAATGGATGTGACCAAGCTACAGATGACAGTTAATGAATCTAGACCGCTGCTTCATTCTCAGTACACTGATTTATCTTTTTATCCACATGTTTTCATGCATAAAAAAGTCTAAATTCGTAGAATTGTGTGACAAAAAAAAAACATACCCTCAAACTGTCTGGGCAGTTTCTGTATAATTAAAAGTGAGTTATCATGATTTATGAAGACCTCATGTCTGCTGGAAGTAGACATTCAAGCCAATACAGTCATCATCCATACTGTCAATCTGAGGGAATAAATTCAGATCCATAGTTGCAAACTGTTCACAGAGGTCTTTGTGCCAAACTCTGTTTATCCTAATGAACGTCTTTTTTTTCTGGTAGCCCTCTTCATATGCACCAAGTACCTACACCCAGAACTCCTGCTGAAAGAAGTGGAATGATCAGCTTCAGAAATTCTGCATCTGCCTGCCAGAACAGTTATAGGAACAGGAACTTTGACTGTAAGCAGATTTTTTTTCTTTTTTTTTTAAGGAGAAAGTAGGACTTTCCTACAAGTACTGCACTCTTCCCCTGCTGAAGCAAAGTGACAGGTCTGGAGTAGATGTCGTGTTATGGCTGTTTCCCCACAGGAATGTATATTAAAGTGATTCTTGCTGTATGCTGGCAGGATCAAGTGCAAACTCCTTAGAAACCAATAGGACAACATCTTGTCCTGCATGCAAATGCTGGATCCAGAAAAATGGAGAAATGAAAAAAAGGGAACAGACTTACCCAATCTGTCGATTTGTGGAAGGTGCTTGTGTAATGACAGAACTGGACTGCGGAGATGGCATGGCTTGTTGAATCACAACACTGGTGTCATGGTTCGGCATCCTTGTATTTGTCAGCTGGTGAGATCCAGGTCCTGCCATTGCTCCTCCAACTGTGTTATGCATGGAGATATTCTGTGAAAGGAAGGAAAAAGGGAGATTGCAGACAAAAATATATATTGTTTGTGAGTCCTATCAGACAACAACTAGAAATCTGAAAGCATCAACAATATGAAAAGTTATTGACTCCTAGCAAATCCCAAATCAATACATATTTTTGTAATAAACAACTATAAAGAAATGAAAAATAAGTATTTACTTTTACTGGGCAATATAAATGGAAAAATACCTGCAAGTTGACTAATCACTCTTGTGTGATTCTGACTTATGATTTATAATGGGGACATTTAACACACATTCTTTTGACTGAATGTGATATATGTTTTGTTTGAAAATGACTTCTGTGGTGAGTGCATGGCACTTTGATTTACTGCGAGGGTTGTTTACTGTGTACTAGTCTGCTTAGACTGACAAGCAGATCAAGCTTTATAGTCCTGAAGTAACAAGCAGTACGTAGTATATCACAAAACAGCCATTTCTAATAGCCTACATATATTTTGTAGAGCAATAATATTCCAAAGGTCTAGAATAATAGCACCATATTTTTGCATGTGTAACCTCTGCTTCAGGTAACTTGGAGCCTTTCAAAAGTTCTTAGGAAAAAAAATCACAGATAATTCGTATCTACAAAGTGGACAAGCCACAGGAGAACAAGATGATAGTAAGTAAGGAACTCCAGAATGAAACTTATCTTTTATTATCCTTACATACACAATACACACTGTTGCTAAACCACAGAGTTTGACTTGGCCTGCATTTAAAAACAAACAAGAGATAACCCACAGTGTATGCATATGAAAAATACAGCAATCTTAATAGCATTTTTTTTTTCCTATCAGGTATCAACATGTGGATTCTTAGCAGCAAGGGGAAAAGAAACTTTCCATTGCCACCTAATGCAAGGCTGAGGATAAGGAAAAAAAAACATCTTTACACCTACACTCTGCCACAAAGGCTCATCACTTCTTGACCATTGCAATACTCAGGTTTGAAAACAAATATTAAATTTCATTCAGAATTCCAATTTAAGACACAATGTGTTTCAGAAACACGCAAAACACAAGATAGTGATGGAAAAAGCTGGTGAAAAATGAAACTCAAATCTCTGCTCAAATGTGGGGAACGAGGAAGATAAACAATATATTGAATTCCATAGTGAAACAAAAGATTGGATTTTGAACCGAACCAAGAGCACGCCCTTTAAATGACATCCTTCATGGAAAAGGAGACAATAAATAAAGGGTCTATACATGGAAGCCCATAGCTGTCATGCTCCTATCTCCCAATTCATTTTTAGATAGATAGTTAGGTTGATTTATTGATGGATTGACTGTTTGATTTTAAATAAAGAACCAGAGGGACTGCCTACAGCCACATGGTCAGATTACTCACCCATCTGAGCTCTTGTTCTAGTAATTAATTTACACAATATGAATCAGGTCCAGCAGGAGGATAGCCAGTATTCACTTTGGAGCATGGATTGCAAGAGGAATTCAGATCAAGGACTTTAACTACAGTTTTTCACAGCCCAATAGTATATTATGACCATCAGGTAGTGAGAGAATAAACTTAGATATATTGAATCTTTTCCAAAATAAGTTCCCCCTGACCTAACGCATTCCTATAAAAATGTCTCTTCTTCAATGGATTTGTGTTTTCTGATTGAAAAAAAAAAACCACACCAAAACAAAATAAATCACAGCCACATCTACTTCAGGATTCAAAACTGGCAGAATTTAAAGATTTAATTTCACATTCCTAGATTCAGTGTTCCCATTTTCTTTTTCTTATTTTTACCTTTTTCTCCTATGATTTCAGAGCTCTCAAAAGCGTAAGTGGTTTGAGTTACATACGTATGAAAAATTTTGATAGCACATAAGACATTGTAATTGCTAGCTTACAAGCATATACTTGTAATGCTATCTCAAAATTGTAGCCAATTCCAATACACTATTTCTTCAGCAAGTAGGCTGAACTTGGGAAGCAAAAACAAAGTGAAAACTTGTCAGTGCATTCAAATGTCCATTCTTTTTAGTAATGCAAGTGCTGTTGTTGGGTAGGAACTATGCTTAGTATATACAGAGTTGCCAAGAGAAAGCTTAAGATTTCCCAGCAAAATGTCAAATTCCGCATGACGCTTGCGTTCACAGGAAAGGGATTTGGCAATCTCAGAACAATTTGCATTGGTGAGATGCTTGTGAATTTGCAGAGAAGTTCAAGAAAGTTCGCATCTAAATGACAAGGCCTACACTCTGAAAGATGCCAGGAAGATAATGCACAACAGCTCTGACCCTAAGCCTGTCTCATTTGGTCACATGGATCACAACATACAGAATGACACTCTGTCACCAGCACATCAAGACTAGGCCTATTGCACGTATGATGCAGATGACTTTCAAAATTCTTGAAATGGACTTCTGCATCGCATGAGCTCTGAAAGGATATGGACGTAGTAGTCCAGGCATGACTCTTGGCCCTTCTAGAAGAAGGTAAAATTCAGCAGCACTGACTGAAACAGAGACTTTTACATCATAGTTGAACAGTTACTTGAGTAGGCTGCTTCTACTTTTAAGGAGTTCTACACACTCTTCCACCAGAGATCCATGAATAACCTCTCACTTTAACTGCCCTGTTCATTCTCTTCCAGCTCTTGAGATGATGGTTGAGTTCCTACAAGGTGGGGAGCTCTCATCACACCAGTGGGGAGGAGCTGTCAACAGGAGCCATGACACAGAGCTTTCCTCCTGCTTTTAACACTCCTGAGGCCTGTGCATACTCAGAGAGAATATGACATTTGGAGTTTTCTCAAAGGCCTTCACAACTGTCATTGAAGAGGTCATATGGGCTTACTACTATTATTCATTTTATTACAACTGGCCTTAAGTGTTCACATAGGCCACTAATGACAGGAGCTGGGAATTTATTTCCTCTAGGACTAAGTTTCATACCGCACCAAAGTTCCCAGCCACTCCCGCTGAAGCAGAAACTAGGATTATGACACTAAAGCACTTTTATAAAAATGCTCCCTTTGCCAGTGTGCCTATACTATACTCTCTAGCAGTATTTAACATTCAAGTTAAAATAAATAATGTGAAGAAAAAAAAAAAGACATCCACAAACTACTTAGATGTATTCATTCTCAACCTTTCCAACTGCAAGAGGAAAGGGAATAGATCATCATCAGCTTAACTTCTCACCAGTTTGAGAGTATTTCTCCTTTTAGCTTCAATCAAGAGAACATTTAAGCATTTTTCTCCCACATGCAACCATTTAACTTTGGATAGGCAATGCTCTTTTTTTTTTTCTTTTTTTTTTTTTTTTAAGGCTAAAAACTTCTTAAAGTCATGCTTCCATGTGCTCATGGAGAGAATTACACATCACTCCATAAGAACACACGCCCTGTTGGCAAGCGCAGCAGAGAAATGATGGCTCTGTAGACATAGGCAAAATACACCCCATGGCTCTGGGCAGTCACCATTTCTGCTGAACCCCGTCTCTTCCAGAGAAACATCCATCCATTTTACAACATCACCCATAATCACACATCCCCATCTCCTGAAGGCACAGGATGAAGAAAATGGATAAACCTGTTACTATCCATTGGAATATTCTGAGTTTCAGACTGTTTGTTGTGCTTTTAAGCTATTAGAGCTAGTTTCTGAACTGAAGCCACCTTATATTTTCCTATGATTCTTTCTTAATGAATTTTAATGAAAATTATAAATACTACTTTGATACAAACTGATAAGTCATTCAGGTTTGTTCTGAGAGTTCTCAGATCAATAGATCTGTGACCTAAAACCAATAATACAGAAAGCCCATTTTCCAGACTATTATAAAAATTCTGAAGTCAGAAGGTATTTGCTGCAGAAAAAAAAAAGAGAGAGAAAGAATCCAATTGATCTAAATAAAGACAAAAGCATCTTTTTGCACTTTTTCTATTTTCTGCAAAAAATCATTTACCTCTGCTTTCCCAAACAGCAACTTTAAATATTTTTCAAATAATTCAAGAGAAATAGTGTCAAATTTATGATGCAGTAATAAAGAATATAATAGGCTGAATATGGGAAATAACAGCTCATTTCAAAATTATTTTAATCATATAGAGACTCTTGTCAAAATTACTGATCTTTTATGAATTCTATCCTGACAAAAGAGAAAGATCATCTCAAAACAAAAGTTACCAAATCTCCCCAGAAACAGCACTGAACAATTTTCTCATTATTCAGATCAATATGAATGGAAAACGTCCTCACACCAGATCATCACAACTATTTCACTATTTCATCTGCTACTAACATGCAATATCCCAACCACCCTAAGTATAGAACTAAGCGCATTGCCCACGTAACACCAATAAACACAGCAGAGGATCTCAGGGAAAAAAAAAAACAAGGTAAAAAAAAAAATTCAGGTTACTAAAGCAGTTAAAGGATCATAGGGAGGGGGGAAAAAAGTGCTTTACAGAGATGTAAATTTAAAAAAAAGAAGGATTATTGTGCAAGAGATGAGTGAGAGGAAACTTGCTGGAGAATGAAATGCAATACTTTTTCTTTTTTTAAATTGTTTCATCTGTATGGCTTGAATGAGAAAAAGCACTAAGGCAGGGAAAGGACACAGAAAACTATTGGAAAACGCTGTGTAATAACACTAAGCACAGGGACAAAGCACTAAGAAGATCTTATCACAGACTACTAAAATCCATTTAACTTTCTCACTTAGCAAGAGGTATTAAGTCACTGAATGAGGCTGACACATGCCAAAGGATCTACTTCTTAAAACACTTCAAAGGCAGGCAAATGCTCACACAGCAGCTACCTGATAGAAATGGCACATTTAAAAAATAAATAAACAAACAAAAATAAAGCAGGCATGACATATGCAGAAGAACTCTTCCCTGCCCCCTCTTTTGGTCTCTTTTGGCTGCTGCTTCCCCCATATTGAACACAGCTCACCAACCCCTCAGTGCAGGGACTCAGAGGGCAGGAGCACGGAGAGTAACCCTGAGCACCGCTCAGTCAAATGTTATCAGGCTGATCTCCTTAGGGGTAAAAAATGTAAAGAAAATTAAACTCTTTACTCAAAAATGACAAGTAATGACAGGCAGATGGGGAAAAAAGGGAAACTTTTCTCTCCCTGAAATCATAAAGCTTTGAATCTGTACTTATCAGTCTCTGCCACTGGATTCCAATTTTTTGGATCAGAGACCTCTGTCAACCCTCTGAATTTCTCACAGACCACTCCGTACTCTTATCATAAATTGTGTAATTAAGGCAAGATGACTCCACAGAGCAGCTGCAGATGACTTACCACAGCTTTGCGACCACCAGCGGTTCACAGGCCAGAGTTTAAACGCTGCCCACATACTGCTTTAGAGCACCATGGCTAGAATTTCCTGACAACAAAGATAACATTTCTAAAAGCTTCTATGGACTTAGGCAGCCCAAGTTCTTTTTTAAAAATATCTTTCGTATTTTGAAGCCTTTTAGTGGACAATTACTGTTAATTAATAGGTCATGCTGGCAGGAGCTTTGTAAAATTTTATCCTAAATATCTGCACTCAAAAAATGCAGGGACACTTTTTTTTCTTTTAAGTTAATATGAATTATTCTTTAATGTAGACGTAATGGTTGCTACTAAAGAGGCACAAAAACAAACAAAAAACTTTCATAAGCAACTGTTTCATTCTTTTTATCCTATTTTCTTTTAATAGCTCTTGTTATGTTATCAGAAAGACTTTCTGAGATGCACTGAGTGATTCAAATGCTATCTCAGCCCATGAATCCCTAGCAAACTACGCAGTGCTGCTGAGAAGCATGGCACGAGATGCAGGACAGGCTATGAAGTGCTAAGCCAAGCCATCTCAAGGCTGCGGCAGTCACCACCATGCCTTGAAGTCCACAGGGCCCAAGTAAGCACTACAAATCCCCTTAAGACCATTGCCTTGCGGGTGACAGCCCTGCACAAAGTCAGTGCAACACAGCTGACCTCTGATGTGCCTTTCCACTTTGCCTCTGCACCTCAGTACCTGAAGTGCACAGTCACCTCCTCTGCTCTCTTCCTTCCACCTTCTGAGGAAAATGCATATGAACTTCTTGCAGAGTCTTGTTAAGCCTCCTTGCCTATCCACCACTTTGGCTGCTGGTTTAAACAAACGCTCTGACTCCTCTGATATTATGAACAAAATGCAGGGGATCTAGAATTTTTGGTCTTTTATCTTAATTTTTGTGACATGATCTAATTACAGACATTCAGTGGTGCCCTCTAATTACCAGAAGAAATGAATACTGAAAGATGACCCTTGTCTTCCAGGATTCCCTCCCCTCTTCCCCCACTACCCTCCTCATGCCCTCTTCATCATGCCTGTTTCAGGCTGCGCTTTTGACACACCAGACCTTCTTTACACACACAGCAAGCAATATGTGGCGTGTACCAGATGTATCCAAGATAAACCATTCACTAGAAGAAAGAAAAAATGCGATATAAAGGAAATGCAGTGAACATATTTTAAGGGAGAAGGAAATTTTGGAAGACTGGTGTCACCAGAGTTTGAAAGGAAATAGTTTCTCAGTGGGAAAAGATGACATCAGATTGCATGCTTATGTCTTGAATTTTCCTACAAATATCTCGCGTTTTCCTCAGGGTCACTTCAGATACAATTACTTGCCCAAGATAGCAATTTAAGCATTATAGCACACAGAGCTTCTTCTGTTCAAATAAACGCCAATAACACTAAGTGTCCATAGCCTCGTTTTGGGTCACTTGAGGCATTTTGCACTGCTAACACTACATCCCATCCTGCTAATAGGGAGGCTGCAAAATAGGTGAATCACAACTGGCTGCTTAGCCCTATATTGTTTCTGTCATACTTTACGCAAAAGCCGTAAACTGACTATTTTGTTTCTTCCAAGTTGCCTATTGTGACTTTTATAAACAGGAACCTGGCAGCATGTCAACGGTGCAAACTGATTTCCTTTTCTAAATACAATTTTAAAAAGCAAATAAACAAAGTTATGCCTGCTAATGAAACATTATATGCCATGCTGGAGCTAGTTTTTCTCAAACATATTCTCTAGAGCAGATGGAACACCAATAAATACAAAGCAGCAAACCCTTTCATAAGGAGTATGTTTAGAAGAAAACACATTCTCCATAGAACTTTGTCTAAGGAAAAACTGGCTTATATCTGTAATGTTATCTTGGGGACCCAATTACGATCCCATTAGATTGCTGTAAACAAGGGAGCTTGCCATGAATCTCAAATGGAGAAGGGCTAGTAAGAAACTCTGAAAGTAAGAGAGAGATTTGCTAGTACACTTAATAGGTGCAATTCCTAGAGGCCTCAACTGAAATTAAGGCCTTATTGTGTGGAAATCTGTATAGACACATTGATGGGCTACACTTGCACACAAGCCTTAGAGTCCAGAGACAAAGCAAGGAAAGAGAAATGAGGAAGAAGCCATATGTGTAGCCAAAACTCAGGACTCGGTGGAAGGGCTCTTTTCTCCCAGTCCAATGTCTTATCCACTACATTGCACAGTTTTTCTATATCTAATACTTGACCATGGATTCGGAAAAGAAGGGCGTTGTTTTGTTGGTGATGGTGGGTTTTTGGGGGGTTTTCTTGGTTTTGTTTTTTTTTTTTTTTAGGAAAAACAGAAGTCAGAAACAGTATTATAAGCTCAACTCAGATTTATTTTCCTACATTATCACTTAATTTCTGTTAATTGGAGACAATACACATATAAACTAAGTACTCAAAGAACTTTCTCAAAGTAACTGCATGTCAGGATTTGAAGGAGAGGCAATTAGACACCCAAAAGCAGCCGCTAGATTTGGAGGCCAGTCAGAGGGTTGTTGGAAACCTGGCTTTCCTTTCTTTATTGTAAGGAGTTTTGTTTTTACCCATCATGAAACAGAAAGCTGAGGGGGAGGGCGGCAGTCCTCCAGCAACTGCTTTAAACAAGCTTTTGATAACACTAACTGAAAGCACTAGGCTTTTCAACATTATGCAAACCATTTATAATCTGTTAATAGTGAATTCCCAGAGACAGCATTTCGGCATTTAAATTTGTTATATTTTATTTAAAGCTTCTTTGAAATTCTCATCATTGATTTCACTGGCATAAGTTATTGGCATCATGCATGAGTTACAGCAGTGGCTGCTTGACTGCATTCAATAACTAAAACATTTTTTTTACACAGAGCACTTGGTAAAGGAGAGCAAGGATGGTAGCAACAAAACAGCCAGTGATTTTCCATTCAGGCAGTTTCAAGCAGAAAACCAGCAGGCTTAACTTTTCTGCTAAGAAGTCAAGTGGAAATGCTGCTACCTTGGTAATAAAATACGCCTCCAAAATATTCTTTTAACTCACATCCACTGCAACAGTTATGTTGGGCCTGGCTGTGTAGTTCTACATGGAGACTAACACAAACTACTAGGAAAGGCCCAGGAATCAAGGTCAATGGTGGTATCAAAAAACATCCAGACAGAGCATCTGCTTCATAAAAAGTGTCATAGGTCCTACCCGTGGCTTGGGTTGGCAAGTGAACTGGTAGGAAGCAAATAGTTTTGATCAGTGCAAATCATACAAGAAACACCAGAGCATCAAGCCAAGTTAACCAAGTTAATGCACCAAACCTTCTGGGAGGTAATGACAAAGGCAAGCATGCATTTCGTGGCATCCACAACTGTTTCAATCAACCTTAGGCTGACATTTCAGGTGATGAGAACTAGTGCAGTCTAGATCTTGGACTGAAAGAATTTAGAGAACTAGGCTCATTATTTGGAAGCAGTTCAGGCAGTTACCTTCTGTAGCTGCAGACAGACATGATAAACACCTGACAAGAGCAGAAGAGCAAGAAACCAACAAGGGTCCTGGAAACAGCAGGCTTTATTGTCCACAAAGGCATGCAACTTTGATCTGAAAGTTGCAGCTTGCAGGGATTGCTGAAAGAAGAGTTACAGCAAGAGAACTTGGTGACCAAGGTGGTGTGAAGCTGGAAATCTTCTCAGGACAAGAGAAAGAGATCAGAAATGCAACTTTGGGCTCCAAAGGTGCCCTGCAGGTCAGGTACACTGGGAACTACAGAGCCGTATTCCTCAGTTTACAAGAATTTCTGCATAACTTTAAATTACTTCATATTCCTCTGCCTTACATCTAAAACAGGATGAGTACCTCCACCTAGAGAGCGCTTGGAAGTGACAAGAGAATAGCTTTTAGAGACCACACAAAATAATAGAGCAGCTGCAGAATGGAAGAGATTTTGAGGGGGAAAGAAACAAATACACACACCTCCACAGAAATTCAGAGTAGAATCCATTTGAATTCCAACATCACAGAAATGACAAGATCATAACCCAGACACTTTCTACCAATACCTAAGCAAAATAGCAAAAATAAACAACAGTTCTTCAGTGATTAGAAATAGGAAAACAGAGAATGACATGTAAAAAATGTTGCATGCTTAAACCCAGATCTGCAAGATCTGTTCTTCAGAGGAGAAATCATCTGCAGAAAATTGTATCCAATTTAAGCAATTCTGGTTCTACATCTGGGCACTAAAAATCACAAGTCCTCTAGACTAAAAAAATCTTACTGAGATTACATGGTGGTGGTAGTGGAGGGGATGAATTATCAAAGTAGGACACATTTTGCTCGGCTTCTCTTCTGACTGGAGTAAACAGAGGGAACAACAAACAAGCAGCACTATATTTGATAATGCTACCAGACAATCATCCAGATGTACACCCTTCCAGTCACACTAATTAAATGCAGTGTGGAGCCATCCTGGGGAAATTATGTAAGTTCCTTCAGAGTATCACACACTTCTGAAATGCTTTGGTGAGACTTCACTCTACCTGAGGAGCCAGAATGCTCATCTTCCTTTCCTTTCCTTTCCTAAGTAATTGGCCCGCTTGTAATGATGTAATCCAGCTGGACTGACAGCATTGTGCAAGGAGGCAAAACTTAAATTAAGCAACAGAAAGCAGGAGTTTCAGCTGAGCCATGAAAGAAATGGGGCAAGAATTCATCCTTGAAGAGCAAGTGAGGCACACACAGAGAAATGTTATTTTTCCTGAACGCTCTTCTCCACACAGCAGCTTTTGCCTATAAAGAGAATGTCAATGGTATGTCTACAACTGAAGCTACTCAACACCTGAAAGTTGAGAGAGAGAGGAAAGGGAGTAAGTAGCACCAAAACCCCATTCTCACAGGTGGCTAGCTAATACTGTACTAGCATTAAAGAACATCTTACCCTGAAACACAGTAACGACCCTACTCCTTGTAAATCCACTTAACCAAAGTAAGATTGGAAGTTATCACTACACAGGGCACAAAGCATTACTGCAGTGGAATCCAGGAATTGCTGCTGGATTTTTCTTCGTTATCAGAAGATTGCAGAAATCCATTTGGTCCCACTGTCTGAGCACAGGGAAATAGATTTTCTATAAGATAGCACTCTGAAGGTGATACTGTGCATGTTTTAGACTGTCTATCAGCTCTCCAGGAAAATTACTTTGGTACAATGCCTGATTGCAGACAGTATTTTAAAAACTTAACATGAAGATTGCTTTTAAATATAACAACATTCAGCATTCCTGGTAATAAACATACAGGAAAAGGTAATGCAACCCCTATGTGATACTGCAAGAGTCATTTCCCAAATATCTTACAACTGAATGCCTAAATTCATCTCAAATACTTGGCACAAATTATCATATTCAAGATCAAAAGCTTAAAAGTCAATTCTATATGTGACTCAGCACATGGTCTTCCCTAAAACGTCGGGCACCAACTCATGTTTCTGACATTTGTGAAAGTGTTAGCAAAGCTGAAACCAGTGAGGTTGGATTACTTGAGTTGGCCCAGAATTCTACCTAGTTTCATGCTTTCAAAAAATATCAACAAAAAAAGTCAATGAGTTTATCCATATTTAATAATTATGTCTCATACAATAAGCCCAGAAACTTTAACCCTCCAAGTAAGATTTATTAAGCAATGACAGCGATGCATAAGTTAATCATTCAAAGAAAACCTATTCATTACAGAGAGAAATAAAAGAGATGTAAACTCAAAGTTCAAAGTTAAAAATAAATAAATAAATAAATAAATTGTGTGATAGTAGAGAATATTGTTGTTCTTCTAGAATATTTGCTTTAAGGCAGAAATATGATAGTCTGAATTCTAATAAGATATGATTAGAGTCTGTGATGTAGGGAGTCCAAAATGATTATTCTTCCTTCAAAAAGGACAGACAACGCACTACCCTACAATACTTGGTATGTTTCTTCTTGCAGTAAACATTACTAATGCTCCTAGAGAGGGGCTGACCTTGCCAACCAATTACATTATGCTAATTTGTCTGTTACTATAACTCCTACAGAGGCATTCACAGCTCAAAACAGGACAGAGATTTATATTGTCTCTTCCAAGCTGCAGACTACAAACATTAATCTCTCTTTCTCCTTCCAGTTACAACTCTACATGGCAATATTCTACATGCAGCACCACTGCACATTCAAAGCAACAGTTCCCACCAGCTTTATTCAACTTAAAAGACAAGTCATGGCCGTATCTTGCTCTTTTAATAACTGTCACTCTATCTAAGAAAGCATATGCTTGGTAACAGCTGTTTTCCTATGAAAACATATGGTTTCTCATATGCTTTTGAAAACACCACAGGAATGGATTCGCTTGCTAGACACTAGTGCCATGTCACTACATCAAGCAACAAAATCATTGAAAGGAACTGCAATATATTTTCTAAGTTATACCCATGTATTACAAAAATAAGTATTGTTTCAAAGCAACAAAAAAGATCATCCAGCTGAAAACATTCAACGTAAAAATAAGGCTCATAATTTTGGAGTTCTGTGCACTACAGTATTATTTAAAGATGGAATCAACATACTTGTCTTCTACAGACAGGCAGCAAATACCATACTTCATGCAAGTACTTTATAGTCCGTATTGCATCATGAGAAAGACTCATGAGATCTGCTTCTTTTAACTGCTGGCAAGATCAGAAGTTTCCCTAACGTGTTTCGATTGCAACTTGATAAACAGATTATCGAAAACAATCGTGTCACAGCAGTTTAATAAACTACTGTCCATCAAGTAAACCACAGTAATTGACCCCTACATGCTTTTCTCCCTGTGTATTGATGGTTTAAGCAAATTTGCCTTCATATTTATGGCAAGCTAAGACTATTTGCAGTACCAGTTGCACTTCAAAGAATTAAAAACGAAGCTAACTTTTTGGGCTACTTTATCTCAGATGTGCTCAGATGGGCCAGACTAAACTGAAAGCTAAATATTTTGGTAAATAAAAGTTGCAGTTTTAAAGCTCATTTCAGCAGTAACTACATAGAAACTTACATGCAAAAAGAAAAAATTGAAAGTGTTAAAAAAATTACAGTGAAATTACAGTTCAACAGGAGAGCAGAAAAGCCTCCAAACATATCTTCTGAGAAGTTCTTACAGAAATTTCCTTCTGGCCCCCAAAATAACCTCAGTAAGATGTCTGCAGAAAAGAAAGAAAAAGAATTTCTTTCAACTCAGTTTATGTTCTGAGATCCACATCATCATGAAAATCAACCAAACTGTTCTCTAAGAGCTCCTGAACATACTAGTATCTGTAGGTAGTATTAGAATGCCTCTCATATAAGATGAAAAACTTTACAGCTGTATCTTTATGGCAGTTAAATACAAGGTAACACACAAAAAAGCCCCCACCACACTCAAGTGTTACTATTTTATCATTAACAGAGATTGGACATATATAGAAGTGCATCGAAATCCGTATTACTGACTACACAATTTCCAACACTGCACTACAGCCTGCCTTTAATGACCTCCCCATATTCTGATAAGTACTTTTAAGAAGGTGCGTAAGCATATGGTACATAGAGGTCAGGAAAGTCAATGAAGAGAAAGAACTGGTAAAACTACTTGGTCAGACTGAAGTATGGCCCTCAGACATCTGGACCACTCCCCTCTATTGCTTATAATTCCCTCTGCACAGTCTGTATAAGGCAGCGTTTGCTTGTTGGGCCCATATGTAGCTGTATTTAGCATTAGCATAATGGCAGATACACAATAAGCCCATACTGACCTCTGGCTCTTCATCTTCCTTCTAAAAGAAGACAACAACCAAAGACTTCCCAAGTTGCCTGGGCGTAAGGGACATAAGAAAAGAAGCTGATTCCTTGTGCAACTGTTCCTACCAGGGAGGATTTAGTGCAAAGCAACAAACCTAAAAAGCCCTTAGGACTGTGTACAGAAGTGATCTAAGCCAAGGGAGGCAACGAAAAGATACCCACAAAGATGTTTCACAGTTAGAGAAAAGAAGTATATGCTTGTGAGCATAGGTAGAGACCACAAGAAAATTATGAAACCACCTATAAATACCAACTTCTTAATACACGCAAAGTGCTCAGTGCTCTCCATTCCAGAAGATAACTGAGAGCATCTTTTGCCTAAGATGACTCTTTCAAGCTCATATGAGCACTAAGGTCAGAAAGCAAAGCTGCATCATGGAGTCAAACCACTCATATGTGGCACAAGTCAGATCTGCAATCTGTGAGAAAAAGATTCAACACAAGAGTACCATGGAATCAGATTTCCTTCTCCTGTACACAAAACACCCAGAAAGAAAGGAAACAAAAAAAAATTTTTTTATTATTATTTTTTTATTTTTTTAAGAATAAAATAAGGGATAGCCTGCCATTCAGGATTTTCATATCCTGCCAATAACAACAGTAAACTGACCATTCCTGTTTGACTTAAACTTGTTATCCACAACCCTAGGTCTTCATTAGAAAATAAAAGGAGGAAGAATGAGTTGATTTATAAATGTACATCTCATCTTTCCCAACATATTGACTAATTTTGTGTGGTAATAGGTATTTTTGTAAGGCACAGTAATGTGAGAAAACTTAAGTGCATATACAACAAAAATTACCATTCAGGACATAACACAAAAAGTGAATGTATATATAGAAAAATATTGTTCACCTACATTTCTTTTCAGAATCAGAACATTAGATCTTCCATCAAACCACTTAATTTTCTGGTAATGACCAACATGTGATATATTTCTGATGTCTCCAAAATTTAATTTTCTACTCATTTTCCAGATGATGAACAAAAGGAAACTGCTCTTGCTGCATAATTAACATAGCTTATACTCCTACCATGAGCAGTGCATACAAGGCTATATCCATACTACTTTTACGAAAAAGTCTCATCTATGACCTTTCTATGGATGCAGGGATGGATCACACCATGTAGACTCTACCAAGTTCAGCAAAACTCACTCCATGCTAGAAGTGACTTAGCACTGATCACCTTATGTACATATGTCTTCTTTATTAAACCTCATTTTTAAAATACATAGTAAAAGGAGAATACAGTGTGAAAACAATTTGCTGCTGAGGCTTTCCAATCAGTTCAGTGAGTCCACGTGAGAAAAATGTGGTCCCTTCATGAAGTTTTTAAAATTCTCTATTACAAGTAAAACTTTTAATTATCTCTGAATTAACTATAAGTGGTGGGAGCCTCTCTGCTTGATAGCAGAGAAAGGGAGCATTTAAAATTACTGGAGTATTACATTGCTTTACACAGCAAAAGGGGATGAGGGTGTCTAGCTAGAGTTGCTCATTGAAGTCAAAGAGATAGGGATCTGATCCAAACACTATCTGTACAGGCAGCGCTTTAAGTTCCTTAGTTTCTAGGCTCTTTTACACTGTATCAATAGTCTTTAAATGCATCAACTTCAGAACAAGCAGAGATTCTTTAATTTTTTTTTTTTTTTTGAAAAAAAAACAAAACATGCCGCAGTATTAGGTTAGTAATTTAATCTTGTTGGCAATGTAATAGTTATGTTATAATCCCCTGCATTATAAAAGTAATTGCCATAATCATAACCTACATTCAATTATTTTTCTACAGTGCAGCTGCAGCGGTTTCCCACTCCCAACCTGCCATCCTATCACTGAGGAGACAAGAAGGGGCAGAAAGCAGAGCTCACAAAACACTGTTACAGTCCATCCCTCTCCCTTTCCTAATAGCAAGTGACTCCCCATCCCAGTTAATAAAGAGCTCCTTGTCCCTCCATTATGGAGTGTAATCTTTAAAAGATTACATTCTCATTTGGGAACGAGCCAAGAGCCAGTGGGAAATTCTCTAGTAAATTGGATAGGGAGACAACAATATGAAGGGCAGCTGGATGAGAGCACATTTTTTTCAGGGCATTCCTGTTCCTCCGGTATTGTTAGAAGTCCTGCGGTCTTGGTTCTTTTCACTGCTGTGTTGTCACGATAATGCTATTCAAGAAGGGGATACAGATTAACTGTTCTGAAGATGGAATGCGAGGAAGTGAATATTGAAAAGCAGTGAGAAAAGAGAAGGAAAGCCCAATTGTATTTTTTAAGTCTTAACTGTCTTACATAAATACAAGGGACTGTGCACTGTGTTGTGAAACACTGTGTTAAGTGACTCAACTACAATAGTAAAATGTTTGGTCTTGTTTTTACTCAGACTGCCATCAGGAAGCCAGTTTGAGCCCTCCATCGCTAATAGTATACTAAGAAGCACTTCAAAACATTTCCCTCATTGCCCCTTTTCCCTCGCCTTCATCTTCCAACAGATGCATCTGCTCTGTGGAACTGGTTTTCCACCCCGCACTACCTGTGATCCTGGATGGGGAAAACAAACCAAAACAACATGAGGTAGGCACCTTTATCTCATTTGCATACAGAAGGATGCCAGTGAATGAAATGAAAAGTCAATGGGATGTTAATTTTATTGTTCTTTAAAAGTATTTTCTAAGAATATAGCAAAAATTTACGTATGCAGAAGACTGGATATGCGCTTCACATTAATTTGGTCAATAAAAATGCATATATACTACTATCTTTGTGTCAAGTTTTGTTAGAAAATGAAACCTCAAGAAAAGAAAGCTGAAAGAAATTACTTTTTTAATGAGCAGGTTAATGAGCATTTCACTAGAGAAATAAGTTTTTAATCACAACATGAAATTACAATTAATTATGTTTCACAAATGGAAACAAATTATTTATTAGAAGGGATTTAAAAAAAGAAAGCTGTAACAGAAGAGTATTTGAAAGATTATTTTTATTCTTAGGCAACTGTTAACTAAACTGCAACTTTCTTCACCTACAGAGCTCAAGTAACAATAGCTACCTATATTCTATGCAAGGCAGTAACAAAGATACATTAAAGCAGAGGATTGGTTGCAATTTGGGAAGTCCTGATTCAGCAAACTGTCTTTATTCAACAAGCCCCTACACACATGCTTGAAGTAAGCCACATGTTTAAGAACTATTGAAGTAGATGGTCTTTGGCCTCATTTCAGAAAAGCATTTATATACACATTGAACTGGCTGAGATGGATGAAGAAAAGAAGACACTGGGACAGGGGAAGTGTACCTGAAAAAGATTCAGGCCAAACAATAATCCACAAAACAAGAACTTATGTGCAGAGGCGTAGTACACTTAATGGCTTTCCTAGTTTTCCTGAAAAGTCTATGTTGGCATTCACATCTGCATGAGTTTACTGTATTGGAACTAAAAAAATAGTATTAATGAGAACTATGGTAACTACTTGTCATTAGAGAAACGAGCCTTACATAGATATTATATGCCATGGGATGCAAAGATCTCAGAGATAGGAGTATGAGGAAAATCAAATACATTTCAAAACAACTGAAAGCAGAAACAACAATTTCCCTTCTTCTCTTTTTCAGAAAAATATTCTAATACTTATCAGCTGAACATCTCCATCACTCCTCTTGTCAAGGGATGCAGCTCTACATCTCTATTCAACATTAAGAGAGGAAACTGACTCAGTTTCCATGAGGCATAACTTCATCATCAAATCATCCACCTGCAGGGCCCAGTAGGCCTCAGGCCGCTTCATATAACCGGCTGTTGAGAGAGGAATTGCTGAATTGTGGGACAGTCCTTCAGATATCCAATTTACCGGACGACAGCTTTTCAGATCAGGACATCAAAAAAATCATGCAGCCCTTTGGCAAAGTCAGCAATCTGATCGTGCTCCACACCAGGAACAAGATCTACTTGGAAATGAACTACAGGGAAGCAGCAGCTGTGAAACATGGTGAAACTGTGCTGGTGCTGGCAAATGGGAAACAGGTGAAAATCAGCATCGCGGAGAAGCCCAAAGCATTCATGAATTCTATGATCCTCAAATTTCTTATTTTGATGGATACTTCTCAGCTCTCCCTCTGTCTAATTGATGTTGCTTTTCCTCTTCTTCACTGTGAACACTCCATCTTCCTAACCAGGTCCTGACTTCAGGGCAGGAATAAGTCTTTTATGTAAGTACTGGTGATTGGTGGTACTTTTCACGCCTTTCCCCCCTTCAGCAACCCATGCTTTCCTGTCTCCTCTCTCCTATACAGTGTTAGGACACAAGGGAGGATTCCAAAATCAGACTCTACCATCAGTAGGAATGACAGGCAATATATTTTATTTTCTTCATTGCTAGAAAAATTAGGTCTGAGACAAAGAAAAAAATGCTGCAGATAAAAACACAAAATGAGCAGATGGGGCAGCTTTCTTCCAGGTGCCATTGCTGCACCACTTCTCCATGAGAGTGGTGAAGCCAAAAGCCACCCAGCTGCCTTTCTGTCCCAACAGCAAGCACAGAGAGCAAAATAAAAAATAAAGAAAAACCTCTCCTCAAATGAGGAAAGAAGAAGAGAAAGAACAAATCTCTCTTAATGTAAGAGGACAAGCCACACTGCACACATTTACTTTAAAGTCTGTTGAGAAGGAGCTGAGTGACCTAATCAGCTAATGACTGTAGGGCATTTTTAGCCTACCAAAAGGTGCTGTGGCATGGAAGTCAAGAACCTCCATCATCACATGCATTATACTTGGAGTCTGTATGGCTCAGAGCCTGCCGTAGTCCCTTAACGTGTGTCTTTTTATGTTGGTAGTGGTGAACTATTTTTGTGTTTGTTCACTTTTTTTTTTTACTGCACTTCCTTTTGCAGTTGTCTGTTCAGGTTAGAAATTCCCTTTCTAAGTAAGAAGCAAGTAGTCTTGAGCCTGTGTGTCTTTTCTTCACCGGTGAACAGCATCACAGGTTTTTGCCAGCCTTCCCTCTCACCCATCTCTCAGGCTTTCTAGGAGGAGAGGGAGGAAAACACGCTTGCATGCAGAATACAATTTGTTTTGTGATTTTAACTTGGGCATTTCTACCTGAATTACAGCTTCTTTCAGTTGATATCAGAACAGACCTTTGGAAAATGACACGCAGCAGAAAAGACCAACTGCTGTTTGTTGTTGGAGAACAGGATCAAAACAAAATCCATTTCACCATAGTGGGAGGGGGGATAAAAAAGCCACAACAAATGAAAAGGGAGCATACAAATCTTACAGGACAACGTAACAGGTTTCCTTAAAATTTACATTGCACATCTTTTACCAAGACTCAGAAAATTAGTAAAACATAAAAAAAAAAAAAAAAAGTTTCCAAATAACTTCTGGCATAAAATCAAGAGGGGCAGTAGTCATTTTCCAGAATTCCAAAGAAAGGAAAAAAGACTTCTCCAGGAGCACAACAATTTTTCTATCCCCACTGAGCATATTTTTCCCTCAAGATGATTTCACTTAATAACAGTACGCTGCAAACAATCATTAGGCAGGAAAAAAAAGGTCAGGACAGGGATAACAAAGATGAAAAAGAAAACTGCTGAGAGTTCACCTCTGATGTTTATTTTGAGGCACCCCTAGGATTCAAGTGGGACTACGCTCATTGTATTCAAAGATTTAGTTCTTTAAAAAAACATAAACAAAACTGGCAAGGGCCATCAACCAGAAAAAGTTCTCCTCATAATCATAAAATAAGGTCAGTTCTTGTTAATTCTTTTATATGATAATCTCAACTCCTCTACTGATTTTTAATTATTTTTTAAAGGTGAAATTAAACTTTCTTAAGACTAATGGCCATTTTCTGCAGGGACAGCTTTTCTTTTTTAAGTGTGCTCATATTTTCTCAGCTTTTTTTCTGGCTGTGCTTTCCTTATCAAGTACTTTGAAGCTTTTATACAAATTCTGGGTTAGCACAGTCTTCTTAGCAGCCATTGAAAAGCAAGGCAATAATCCATCTAGGTTTAGGGCATTTTCATAGAAGTGATGCAGAGCTGTGTCAATTTTAATGTTATGCTATGGAGAGTGCATGTAGCTCTCTCCACTTTAGAGGATTAAAAGTGACCTCTCTTACCAAAATCAATAAGGGCAGCTTGCTGTGACTAATAGGTTGTAGAAATTCAAAAGCGGCTGTTTGTAACACTGAGTTCATTCTCCCTGCCCAGCCCCAGACTGGCTGGCAGATCTGCACTTTGACATGTACATTCACGTGGCAAACTAATGTCTGTTATCCTCCCAGGGACCGAGCAAACCACACACATTTCAAGGAAGAAAGCAAACTGATATTTATTTGCTAAGAGAGTATTTGGCAACTTCTGTAAAGAAGCATGTGAGAGAAAGCAGAATAATAGTTAAAATGTTCACTTTTGCATCCCTGGCATGGTTTTTAAAAGGCCCTGAAATAATAAGGACCCCAGCTAAGTAATCAGATACTTCACATCTCTCTATGAACTGAGATTTTTTTTCTCATCTCTAAGGAAAGGCTTTTTCTTCCTTCAGATCTTTGCCTACTTGCAATAGGCTAAAAAAATTCAAATTCCATTAAAGTCAGTGGAGCTGCCCCTGCGAGGTATGAGATTATACATCCAAAAGTAGTAATCGTTAACTACTGTAGCACGTACTCAGTTGTTCTGGCATCTCTTAACTACTCTGAAGCACTTCAGATCTAATGGTCAAGTTTGGTGGCTTTTAGTAAGAGTAATTTTGTGCAGTACTGGGAAAGGGCCGTGCTACAGGGTTCTCACAACTGGTGAAAAGTGAGTTTCCAGTTTCTCATTTTGTAACACTAAAGGCTACCAGAAACTCACACCAGGACCTCCTACTTTACAGTTAGAATACCCTTATTCTCTTGGATGTTTCTAACTTCCAATTTATTTTGCTTGAGGTACAAATTTAAAAAAAACCTTACCCACAGTACTTAGCGTGTAGATATTTTGTCCATATAACAATCACCATCATTGTCTTTATGCCAAAAACACAAGATTTGCCTTGGGGGAACAAGGGAGAAAAGGGGCTGAAGTGGGAGAAACCCAACTGTAAAGGTTTAGGAGTCCCTCCGGAGGTTTATAAATAGACGACTGCCATGTGCAAAATGTGAAAGAAACCCAGTCAGCATTAGAACTTGTTGCTGTTTTGAAGTCTTCTAACTGTGTCCACTTCAACAGTAGACATAGTTACAAGCAAAAAATAAGTCAGGAAATTATTAGCGTTTGAATTTTGGCAAAATAATAAATATGTAGGGGTATAATCAATAAGTAATAGGAAAGATCTGCAAATGAACCCACCAATTAATGATAAATAGGACTTGGCACAAAATAACTGCCAATGTGGATCTCATTAGATGGCCATGGAACCTGTTCCCGCAGCAGCCCTTTCTGAGGGAGGGAAAGGTGAGGTAACCAAAATGTCTGCATACCCACCCCCTCACAGCTCTCAAACTCCAGGATTGCAACCACCTGGGCCAAAATGACAACCTTATGCTGAGTGAAGGCCATGCCATGGTTCTCCAGTCTTTAATTGATAGGTTTCCTGTTCTCAGCTTTTGGACCTTTGCTCTGGAATTTCACCTACACAAAGATGACCGAAAACGTGCAGCTCTCCCATTCTCACTGGAGAGTGGGAATTTCTCTCTCCTCTGCTCACCTTTTATTAATGATACCTCTTAAAGAGAGAAGTGCCCCCAAGCAAGCAATATCAGTTAAACAGATAAATAGTTCACACACCAGGCAGGGAGAAGCAAGAGGGGAAGAGACCCTGACTTATTAGACTAGAAACAGACATGCCATATTAATACAAGGAATAAGCATATGGTTCTAATAGGCTTTCTTAAAATGATTTATCAGCTGTGATTAAGCCCTCAACCAGCATGTCTATCTTCATAAATAAAATAAAAGTGCACCTTGCTCTGAAATATATCAGCAGTATCTTATTACCTAACCAACCCAATAGGCTGCAGTCCACTTAAAATTTGGCTCTTGGGAGCAGAGTTTGTATTTAATAGCAGAGTGTAAGCTCTAAAGAGATTGCCAAGATTTACAGGCTTTACCTAAAAGATAGACTTACTGAAAACACTACTAGGAGCAAGGTTTATCCCTTCATCGTATGCCATCCAGTCCATGCTGCTGAAATCTGAGCATGTACCAAGAAAGCTGTGCCATTAAAAACATTCATAGGAAGACCAAGGCAAAATGCACAACAGCTATGCAATGCTGTTCTGAAGGAAATATCAGAATGAAATCAGGCAGTCTTCCTTTTTTGGGGATAGCCAAAATATACAAAACACAACTAAAACCCAAACATTACAGGAGAGTGACTCAACTTCATTGGGACAGAGACAATATGAAGCAGAAGGAAAGTGGACTGTCCTGACTGAGCTCTGCAGGATGATTCATCAACTGGAATTCAGAAGAACATGGAAGGATTATGGTTAAGGAGATTTAGCTCAATCAAAAACGTATGCCCTCAAATATTGCCTTTCTGCATGATATAGGCTGGAAAAACATTCAGGTCTTCCCTCAGAGTATAAGGATCTAAATACAAAAATCCATTCAAATACACTCCATTGCAACAGAAAAAGATAAGACAGACCTGCTTGCCGGCAGAAGATAAAATGTACTGACAGAAACAAGCAAAGTTAAAGCCCATTCTTCCAAATATTTTTGCATAGTTCAGCATGCTAACAAAGTGCCTGGAATAAGTGTCTCGACTACAGGTATATGCTCAAAACATGGCTCTCAAAGTCAGTGGACTAAAGTGCCAACTGCAGAATTCCTGTATAAAATATATCGCCACATGTCTACCATGAAAGCTCCGTAAGTTAAGAAAAGCAGCTGAAGTATAGCAAGTCTACCCATCTGGAGAGAGGAGGAGAGCATTCTTCCTGTCTTTAGCAACACTGAACAACAGCTGATAAATCTTTAACACACATGGTTTGCGCGATGCCCTGTGCTGAGACTAAGGAGATATGGAATCAATCCGAGGCTCTGCCACAGACTTCCTCTGCAATTTTTAGCACATCACTTGAGTCCAGATCCTTTATGGTAGCCCAGTGATTTGCTCCTGCTTTATATCAGTGAGAGCAAGACACCAAAATGCCTTTGAAGATCCCTATCAATCTTTTGGGGTTACAGTGCTAAAGATATTTAGGAACCAAAAGACACAGAAAACTGCTTGCTTGGTGGAACAGTGGAAGGGACCCAACTCCCTTGGAAATATCACTCAATGCTTGCAATTCTTTCAGGAGTCTGGTGTATCACTATGAAAGAGCTCTGGAAAAATAACATCTTCTGCAATCTCCTTTTCCTTAGAAGATAAGAAAAAGAGCATTTCCCTTCTCCATAGGAATGTTGCAGAAGTTAATTTAGGAAAAGGTGACTATAAACCAACAGTAAGCCCAAAAACAGATCAGTAAGTCTTTTTAACTTGATGGAATTAGCACATATGAAAACTCAATCCATTGGAAAACTTCTGATACAGGGTGATAGTGTATCTTTACAGTACCTGAATGTACCATGCAGAAGAAATGCTATGAAATTAAGAAAATTAAGATACTCACTTTGACACACATACAGATGTTACTTTCAAAGTTTGGGAACTACTATATTTCAGTCTGAGTCTGGGGTAATATTTTGGACTTTGAATTTAAGAATTTTGAGTTATCACCTTGACAACAGCTTAACTGATTGATAAAGCAACAGGTTGAAGCTATTACTATTCCTACAACAGTGGTACCCTGGCATTTAAGCACTATATTAGTATAAATCATACCTAGTCTTATTTTCCTTCTGTTACAAGACCCTCCACATAATATACTCAATCACAAGAGGAGAATAAGTAGTCAGAAGAACTTTGACTTGAAAAAAGTATGATTCTTCTTACATGTTTGGATAAATGTATGTGTGTTTATGATTGCATAATTTAAAAACTATTAAGAAGTATTTAAACACAGGCCTTTGCTTTCTTCTACTGTACAACACATCAGTCAATGAGAATTGAAAAGTGCTCTGGAAGAAGGTTTTGAGTTTGTTGGTTTGTATTATTTCATGAGTGAAATACAGCTGTTTCTAAGCACTTGTCTCAGAAATGTGTACCAGCACAATATTCTTGTTTCATCTCAACCAGTCCCATGGGGTTTTAGCATATTCGCAAGGTATAAGGGAGCTAATGGGATTGCTGTAGAGGCAGGGCACATGCTCAGAAGTTACACTATTCTTCATCAGCACACTACAGCATTGACACTACCTCCCACAAGACCGTACTTAAAAGGAGTTCAACTTGCAGATATCTTATGCTGCAATACTAGAAAACTGAACCAAAAAAAAGAAAGAAAAAATGTTCTTAAAACACGGCTCTGTGCTGCACTTTAATCACATGAACATATTCAACCATAATTTATTTTTCCTCTGGACTATTTCATTTTGCTGATACTTCTCTAGCAGCAAGGTGCCTACAGTGGAACAACATGCCTAGAACAGGAGCATTAAGCCAAGCAGAGAACTTGCTGGCTATGAGCTTTCTGAACTGGCTGTGAACTTCCCACGTTATAGTCAGGCTCTATATGAGAGTAGTTGTTTGCAAATTATCTTGATGTGCTGAATACTGATTAGAAGACTGCAAAATGGCAGGATAAGCCTTCACAAGCAATGCATGCAAATTCCAGCAGGAGTTAGAATTATACTTTAAAAATACTTCCATGTTGAAAATATTCAACTCACTACTTCTAAAGGTTACTTTATGTGATATTCTACATGTTACACTGAGTGTAATTCCATTCTTTCTTGTTCCATGCAGGAAGGTGAGGCATGATGCATTTTAATGAAGCAGGTCCAATTGTTTGGAAATGAATCCTGACCCTCCCATCCTTGACAATTCCCTCAGACCCAAACTTAACACTCAAAGCATGATGTGACAGGAAGGTCATAAAGAAAAGGCCATATTTGCAGGTATAACCCATCACAAGTTCCTTAGATACTTGAACGCTTAGAGCAGCGTAAGCCTAAAACAGGCAGCTAGCAGGAAAAGGTGCCAGCATATTCTACCTCGTTGACTTGGGTTGCAAATTTTGTCTGTGGCAGAGCTGTCAGTGCTGCAAACCTCAAGCTCCTAAGAGCTGTAGTATTTACTCTTTTGAACAGGAAGCTTTATAGCTTTTACCTATATTCATTTCAGTAGTGAATTTGACAACATGTTTGTGTCAGGAAGAGTGCTGTTAAGATTATGCAAAAAGCCTCTCCCATTTGATTACCAACATGTTTGTTTCTAATCTACAGCATTCTTTGCCTTCAAGCATTGAGTCTTTCTTGGAAGAGACCTTGCGCTAATATTTAATGGTATGGGTAATCAAAGTGACAAAACAAGCTGACAGCCTCATTTCATAGAATCATTTAGGCTAGAGAAACATATAAAGACCATCTAATTCCAACCACTTGCTATGGGCAGGGTCACCTTCCCCTAGATCAGGCTGTCCAGGACCCCATCCAAACTGGCCTCAAACACCTTCAGGAATGGGTTTGAGTTTCTCTGGGCAGCCTGTGCCACTGCCTCACCAATCTCTGAGTAAAGAATTTCCTCCTAAATTTTAATTTAAGTCTCGCCTCTTTTAGTTTAAAACCATTATCCCCTGTTCTACAACTACAGACCCTTGTATAAAGTCCCTTCTTATGTTTCTCATTTCAGTTCAGGTCCAAGAGATCATCATCATTACTATTACTTAAGTCCTCTCAGTCCCTAAGCAGAAGACTAATCTAAGCGTATTTTAAAAGACGACCCTTCATAGATGAGCTTACAGTCTTTGTAGGTAAGACTCATCAAGTATGAGAGGCAGAAAGAGACACTACTCCCACTTTACAGAGAGAGACAGTGATTTGATCCAGGTCAAACAACTGGGATATTAATGCACATGCTTTCCCCTCAGTACCACCTTTCCCAGAAGGGTACTGTAATGGAATGTACAGCAATGACAGCACAGCAGCAAGATCCCAGGCTGCAGCAAATAAGGATCTGCTCAAATGCAACAGCCGTGGGCACAGAAATAAAGGAAAGAAGCTGCTCACCTTCAGACCTCAAGTACACAGGAATCTCCAGAGAAATACCCCTGCCTCCACTGCCAACCCTTAAATAAGGTTTGGGAAGAGGTAGATCCTGGGTCACTCAAATGCACTGCTTGCACCTGAGCTCCCCTGGGTTGGCCCTGCCTTCCCACCAGGTGCTCAATCACTGGTTTGAGCCATTAGCATTTCTGCTACAGGTACACACATTGTTCCTAGAAGTGTTCACTCAGCACTTCACAGCTAATTTGGATTGTCATCAGCCCACATAACCAGCTTAATCACAGCAAATTCTCATGGATTACCCATGGGCTCCCACTTCCTCCAAATTTTTTTATTTTTTTTTTTTAAAGAAAGGAAAGAAGGAGAAAGAGGCTAACTGGATTGACTGAATTGTATCTTTGAGTTTTCAAATGATGACTCCCAAGGAAGGAAAAAAAAAAAGTGTTTTTCTCTTACAAGATTTCAGTGTCATGCTGTGTGCTAAGCCACAGTGATATACTAAAATAAACAAAACTTTCTTTCAGAGTGCAAAGAAATTAACCTGACAAAAATATTTTCACAAGACTTTTACATGCCATTAGTAAGTTTTCCATGCTGCTGGTATTGATCTCCAAGCACTGGTAGGTCCATTAAGAAAATACTACTTTGCACTTACTCCAGGTACAGGCTGCTAGAAGCATTTTGTTAGCAATAGTTACAGAGGAATCCCTTTTCGTTTGTGGCCTTTGTCTCTTGAATTTGCATAAAGCCCTACTGGGGCTCACTTCAAATTCCTATCTGTCAGTTGGTAATGTAAGAATGAACATACAGCAGACTAATTGAAAACACAGAATGAATGTTACAGGTTAGCTAGCCAGTGTCAATTTAGCCTTTCTTTATATTTTTATTTAAATGATTTCTCCCTTCTCCCATCATCCATTTGCACTCTTAAGATCACCAATGGCAGCTAAACGGATTGGTAGAAGGAGTGCAGAATAGGACATCCAGAGGCCACTAGACACCTAGTATCATCAGGTAACCTGATGCCCTTTTGTAGGCTTTAGTCACATAATGCAACTACTTTTTGTGAGCTGAAATGGACACTGCAACACCAAACCTCACGATTTAAAGCTAGTTGCACAAAAGTTCACATCAGTAGATTTCTACATATTTCGAATTCCCAAAAACAAGTGCCATACAAAAAGAACCACCGAGGAAACCTCTTCAATACTGATAATTTGCAGAGATGTAGGAACACATAGATGTTCCTTGATGTCGTCCAGTTCTCCACTCTGCAGCACACAAGAAACAACTAAAATTTATAATTAGATACATTTATTATATTACATTACTGTTTCCTCACATTCATCATATGCGTAAAGCTGTGAGGCTCAGTGGTCAGTCTGGGATATTTTCCCAGCCTTTGACCACAACTTGGACTCTCATATTTGGACTTCCTCCTTGCTCATCTTACTATGTCACAGTCTCTCTCCTTTTCTCTTGTATCTTCCCCAATATCCCTCCTTATAAGCCACAAATTTCTAGATTCCCTTCCCATATTCTTTCTATATGCCTCCTCTTCCTTTCTTTATCTCAGCAACCAGTGTTCCCACTTCTTCCAGAAAGCCCTCTAATGCCTTCGCTTCGCAGACATCAAAGTATTTCAAAGATCCCCAAATGCTGCTACCTCCAGATTTCACAATCCCCAGCATCAACTCAGGCACACATCTCATATGTTTGAATTTTGAATTGGACAGCAAAGCAAGTGACGCAATACAGCAGCTACAAGAAGCTACACCTATATAGGAAGCATTTGCAGCTGGAGACACAGATACATGAAACTAATGCTGAGGCACACTCTAAGGAGAAATGCCTTCTGGCTGTAGCACCATAGCTGCTGTGTGACCTTCTTTTCCTACTTTTAGCCTATAGTACCAGTTAATGTTCAAGTTAGACAAACAGAGGTTATTGTGAGAATTAAGTCAAACAACACAATGTCCAATAGCTGGAGAACCTCAATGGCAGGGGACGTAGCATATGAATTTCCAAGTGCTGCAGAAAGGAGAGGAGGGAAAACAGAGGCACAAAAGGCAACATTGTGATGGGAAGGCACTGGGCAGCTTGCTTAGGGATGGCAGGATGGAAGAAGGAAGAAATATGCTCCTGTGAGAAGCCCGACATGAGTAATGTGTTTCAGTTCTCAGAAGCAACCAGATCATTGGATGCTTATTTGAAAAGTTAAAATTTCACGCGTTACCTCTTTGCTCTGTAGCGCATCGAGCTATTTCACAATTCCTTGAAAGTTTTAACACCTCTTTAGGATGCCTCAAAACACTGTAACAACCTTCAGGCACATAAACATACATAACCTCCTAAAAAGCGGCCTATATAACTCAACATGAACTTACAGACACTAAAAGTAATAGAATAACTACTTCAAAATTGATACATTATCTATCAAGTTAAATTCCCATCCCCCAACCCCAGCATGAATACTTTGTGATAAATAAAGTCACACAACAAAGCTGGCAACAATGACAACTAAATCCAAGGATCCACTGTGATGCAGAGGAAAGATCAACACTGCTTTTTAAACTAAATGTCTCCTCATAATCTGCACTTCCCTGTAATGTATTTCAGCAAGTCTGCAATCCTCACTTCAAAAGATGATATAATTTTCCCAAGCCTCTCCCTCAAGAGGTGTGTGGTTTTTATTATCGTTTACTTAAAAGCAGAGACATGGAATCAAACGCTGGCAAACACATTACACACTTTTAGAAACTTAATGCTGGCGGATTTTTTTTTTGTTGTTGGTTTGGGGTTTCTTTTGTCAACTGTTAGGATCGTTTGAAAAGCATGAGACAACTTAGAGTGCCACCTAGTTTCTAACCTAAAGGTTACGAGCTGGTAACAGAGCTCAGTCTGCTTTCACCGTGACTGTTAAGGGGAGGAAAGGTTCCGCCTGCTGACACTCACCCTTTTGTTGTTTTCTTCTTCTTGTGCCTTCCTAAACTCGTGCTCTAAGGAGCAGTCAATGTCGTTGAAGAGGCCCACTTCCTCACAGTTCTTCAGAAAGCGCGTCGGTGTAGGAGTCTGATCTGAGAATATGAAAAGAAATGATCACTGATATTTACTATTTGAAGTAAAGGGAGACAGTCTGCCAGAAAAAAAGAGAGGTTCTAGCTAGCCTTTCCAGGCTGCCCCACTCCTACCGCACCATCATTAAAAGCAAACCACACAGCACTGAAGTCTGGCACTGTGCACTGCAGACAGACAACTCTTGCCAGCAGTGTCTGAAAGCAGGCAGCAGTTATCGTTCAACCAGAAAGAAAACAGGCCAGATTTTCACAGAGCATGTAACACAAATGTATATCCTTAACATGTGGAAATGGTCATTATAACAATGCATAAACCTCCAATAAACTGTGCGTGCAAAACAGCGCACAGACTGCATTATAATGCACATTTACACTGCAGCATGCAGGTAACTGTGGCAGACATGCACTAATTCATGCCTTCAGAGCTTGAAAATACACCTCCAAAGAGCACGTACTCTGAAACACATGGGGTGTTAGCCACGGTATGAAGTTCTGCTTCTAGTGCAATTTTCAAAGAAATGAAACAACATCAAGGAAAAATAAACTTTGACCACAAATAAGCATCCATATCTGTTTTATACCTAAAAGTTGTTGATAATACATATAAACTATGAGATTTGGACTTTTCTACATCACTAGGAATTTTTTTGCCCTCTCAAAAAATCCAGAGAAGGATGGAAAAACCTGCAGGACAGATGAGCTAAAGTGCCCTGTAGAGCGCTGCTTGAACAATGACTTTGGCTGGTCCTTGTCCAGGATATGAAAGATCAAGCCCAAACCTGGGAACCATCGACTCTTCAAAGACCAGCTCTGAGGCAACACCATTCATTCTGAGGCAAGTTCTTCACTACTGCACATCAGCATCCTCCCAGAACTACAGTACAGAATCACATTAACAAAAGCTTATTAACAAAACCTTCTCTTGCATGTTAGTTTCTTATTCTCAATTCCATGTTCCAGCTCAAACTGCTTTGTAGTACCAATTTTATGGAAAGACTGAGCTGTCTTCAAAAATCAACTTCTGCATAGTCATAGACAACTACCCTATTGTCTAAAACTCATTCTTTAAAGAATGAAAACTGTGTCATGCTAATCCCAGTTGCCTCTACTGGGCCAAATCTGACCTCAGAAGAAAGCTTCCCACTTCAGTGAGCTCTGGAAGAAAAATTTAGTTTCTTGCACCTAGCTAAGCTCAATCAAGTTCCAGTATTTCATCACTACAGGGAACAGTTACCAGACACAATAAACATCACATGATCAGAATAGAAACACACAGCAAACCCTAAACAAAAGGCAGCAAAAAAAGGAATGCATTCAAGAGGAAATGCAGTTTCCACTTGGAAACTAAGCGATTGGGATCCATCTTCTCCCCTATAAAACCACAGTGAAGCTGATTTCCACCTGTAGAAGGCATGGTTCTACAGGCTTGACTTTCTTAAGTAATATAAGGGCTAACACACTGGTTTGAGTTTATATTTTTGATGGAACAAACTGAGGTAACACAAAAGGCAAATCCTTAATGTTAACATTCTGGTTTATTTCTTTTGGCTTGAGTGTTATACTTGTGAGCGTAAAGGAAACAAAACTCAAGTGTTTGGGAATGCAAACATATTTATCTATTAGTTTTCACAGTTTTTTGATTACTGTATTACCAGGCAGAAGCAAAAGACTTTCCAAGAATCTCACAAGAACTCAGCATAAGGAGCCAAGTCAACAAGATGCTGACACCATGGGGCCTGAGGGTACTTGGCACTTTACAGATCCATACCCTAAAATGGGGGAAACCGTACTGATCTCAGGAATGCCTTTGGACTATAGACTGGAATTTGCGATGGAAGTGAAGTGTACTGAAAAGAAGGAGAGATAGATCAAGTATTACTTTAGCAAAAAAACATGATTGCTTTGTAGGAAAAAATACAAAAATAATCTTTGCCAAGTCTGGCATAAAGGGCATGTAGGTATTTGAATGTGAGACAAACACATGAAACATCTTATTTTTAGAAGTGGCATATTCATATCAAATAAGTAAGGTATCATTTTCATGACTGAGATGAGAAACCAAGGTTTCATAATAAATAAGCTGATAGCACCACATCCACCAAAACCAAAAATCCTAAGTTTCTCTGTAGTTGCTTGAATTCAGATATATAGATATAGATAAATTTCTGCGCGTGAGGAAGGGGAAGGAGGTGCAGGGTATCTATCTTAACATATAAAAGGTCTTGTTATTTCTCATCAAGATGTACAGCTGTTCAAGAAATCAGGAATTACTTTAATAGATTACATCAGCAACTTAATGGGTAACAAGTTTATTATAAGGCATGTGTAACAGAAGCCAGTAAAATTGTCATCTATCCCATGAATGTAAGACAGAAAGAAAAAGTTCTCCATTAAATAAATCCATTTTAACAGTGAAAACAAACCACCCAGAGGAAACATACATAGGCTTCATATTGCTTTCTTCTATGTGTACGAAGTGTGTATCTTCTGCATCACAAGCAGACTGAGATAATCTGCTCTGTTTTGTTATCTTCAGTGGGCTACACCCAGTCTTCTCAATTAACTGCTTCATTATCTAAAAGCATTAAAGCTGGTAGTTAAACTACATTATTTAGATCACCGACATATTGACATGGTAATCTTCAATGACTACATCAGTCTTCCTGTACAGTTGCTGTAGCTTCTATGATTCAAAAATCAGACTGGCACGAATTCTAAATGTAATTTTATTAAAACAGACTGTTCCCCTCTCCTCTCCTCTCTGTCAAGGGAGGGAAAAAAAATACCATGAAACTACCATCATGAACTCCATCCACAAAACCTTCTGGAAGACAGCTCAGCCAGGTGTAAACCAAGAGACAACTTTCTGCCTTGTTCATCCTTCAGCTTCTGTAGAAACCAGAAGTCCATGAAACCTCTGTGTTTGTATGACAGCAAAACTGATCAGGATCCAGACTCTAAAGCACCGAGACTTTACTTCGCACAATAATTATACTGCACATATACTGCATCCACTTATTTCAAGACTTCATGGCTACCAAACCTGTTGGACTTTCTTTTCTCCTAACACAGCTATTTAGCCCCTGGGAAACAAGCTCTCCCTCAGGTGGTGGGGGAATTTGTAGAAGAGTTTACTCAACACCACAAGTATCCTTAAGCATAAATTAGGTGTGCCCTTGTGTTTTAATTGGGAACAATATTACAAAGGAGACCCTAGCATAAGTTACACATTCAGGTCTCCTAGAATTAATAAAATATTCCTAATTCTCAGCACTTAAAAATGCATTAATAGTTCCAACAGCTTGTGCCTGACCTCACTGTTCCCTGTTTGGTACAAACAAACCTTTTGTTGCTATCACTAGCGCCCACAACTATTGGAGGCTCACTGAGAACAGGGCTCTGATTTGTTGTAATTCAGCAAGTGGATGTGCCAGACCCATCTGGACTAAAACTCAGACAGAGCTAGCACTACGCTCAGCATTCCTGCTGAGGACACACATTACTGTACAAAGCTGTCCTGCATGCACAGTGTTATCCACACAGCCCTGACTTTCAATGGCCCAAGCTGCATTTTCAACTGAGCATCTTGGGATTTGGCTCACTCAGGGTTAACCATAGGTATCTAGCTGTTAAATTGACCAGCCATCCCTATCCAGTACCACTGTTCAAACAAAAGTCTCTCCATCATTTCCTTGGCTTTCAGGCATCTCATCTACCTACGCATGCCATCAGACCGTTACTTAGCAAGTTAATTCTATCTAGCCTTTACCACTAGCTTGAACACAGAACCCATTGAACTTCAAACCAGGTAATAAATATTTCGTTCAGCCTATTACTCAGATGAACAATCAGCCTCTCTAATAACGTAGTCATAGACAGAAAATATGCAAGAAACAAAGTTTAAATAAACCCAAAAAGTGTAAGTAGACAACATAGAAGTATCAGAGCAAGACCAGAAGGTCTAATTTATGCAGATCCCAGGCCAACCTATTCCTTCTTAAAGCAGAAAGGTCAGCAATCAGATTTTGACTTCAACTTCACATACAGAATATATTTGGGCTGCTGAACATTTTGAAAACTATGCCTTCAGTGTTCAGAGCGATGCATCTTTGTTCTCTGAACACACTGAAAATATACACTGTATGGCAATAGGAAATTTTTCTTTAGTAAAGAAAAAGAATCCTTTAGGTATTCACCATATTTGTCTGTCTGGTTGAGTTTGTGTGTGTGTGTGTTGGTTGATTTGTTTTCATTTTAATTACCAAGATAACGGCCTAAGAAAGGACACTCAGTCTCAATATTTTACTTTCAAAATAACAGCCTTTCTAAGTATAATCCCAGGAAATGCAATATTAGTTTGCAGCATACAGTTCATTTAAATCATCAAGCAAATCATCATTTTGTAAAACTATCAAATCCCAGAATTCTACCCCTCAAAGCACAAATGAAAACTTTAAAACATGATAGCCGTTAAGAAAAGAACTGAAGAACCAAAAGGAAAGCTATGTGAAACAAGCTCTGATTTGAAAGATAAGAAAAAAAAAAAGGAAAAAAAAGGAAAAACTTCCATAAGTTTAGAGTTTGTATTGAATATTAAACTACTGCAAACATTATTCATCCTCAATAAAAGCAATCTAACAGCACAGCTCCAAAGCGTAACTTGATTCTTCATCTTGAAAAAAAAATGTTTAGTCTGATGTGCAGTAATAACAGCCATTTGGCTTGTTCAGCTGTGGGCTTTGTTGAAGTTATATACTTACCCATGTTATACTTTCATGCAATGATAACAAAGTCTGAGTAACAGGACTAGCAATGAAATTTGAAGGGCTGCCCATCAAGCAGCAACAAGGAAAGGCTAATGTCCTGAGAAATTCAAGAAAGTTCCTTCATTGATGCAGCAGACTACCACCCACATGTACTAAGAAGCTCAAGGTCATGAGACCTCAAGTATGTGACAAGAGTAGAAGAGGAAGAAGTAGGCCTAGGCACACCTGGCCAAACTACCCTCACAGTAGAGGGCGCCCCATGAACTTTACTGCTAAAAGATTAACTACTTAAAGTGCTGATTGAACTTTCTGTGAGGTTGCACATAACAGGTACAACACATCTTCAACCTTTTCTCAGAGCTTGCTCACATGAGTTTTAGAAGAAAAAAAGTGCAACTGACATTTCATTGTTAGGTAAAGTGAGGGACAAAGAAGCGAACAAGAAATCAAGTGAAACTATCTTTCCTTACATCCAATCATTTTGCACTCTACTAAATTCATGTCTAGATAAACCTCCCCATGTAAATCACAATGAGAAAGAAAATGAGTTGATCAAGAATGACATAAATTACCTCACCAGCATAGGCATTGCCTGGAAAAGTAATGCATTTGCACTGCCTTAGCAGATACTCTTTTTGTCTAGGGATTGTTTATGTTTCTACAGTGGGCTTTACCACCAAAAACTCAGAAATAAAACAAAGTTTCCATACAGGTAAACCTAGCCTCCCCTTCATCTGGTAGCAGCACTTTGGGGAAGACCTTTTCCCCCACAAAGGTGGTAAGACTTCAGACCCTTCTAAAATTTGATATGTAGGGAATCTCAGTGTCCCTCCTTCCCGATGTTCAGTCCCACACAGCTGTCAGAACTTACCTGGAGGGAACAATCCGTCACCAGGCATTAATATTTCAAAAACAAAAAAGCTTTGACATGCACAACGAACTACAGAGTTTCAAAGCAATTTAATGTGCAGTTACCACAACTGCAAAGAGACGACATCTATTTCAGTCAACCTAACTACAAAGTTTCCTGCAGGGATGACTAACTTAGAAACGTTACACAAGATATTCCATGTTAACTTGAACAGCTCTTCTTTGGCTAATAAACCTGGAAGTGGAAACTGTCCATGACTCTCACTACAGCAAGGTTTTAAAAAAAATAAAATAAAATGTACACACAAAGGAACAAATAACATTACTTTTCCTTTTTTTTTTTTTTTTTCTGTCTTTTTAAATGACTGTCAAATTGTCCAACAGAAGAATCACTTGACTTTAATGAAATGCCTCTTAAGGACCATTTACACCATCAGAGAACATAAACCTGTTTAATAATGGTAAGGATGAAGGGGCACTGGAACAGGCTGCTCAGAGAGGGTGTGTAATCTTCTACGGAGATATTCAAAGACCCAACTGGACGTGCACCTATGCGATCTATTGTAGGGTACCTGCTTTAGAAGAGAGGTTGAACTCAATACTCTCGAGATGCTTTCCAACCTCTGCAATTCTGTGATTCTGTGCGATTCTGTGACTGTACCTGAAGTTTTCAAGGTAGTTCAAAAATTGCCAGATACCATAAAATTTGTTCTTCAGCCAGCATCAAAAAATTGAAGTAAATGTAGTGGAGCTAGTTGATAACAAAGTGAGCTCTTTGCTATACACAGCAAATGAGTCAGAATAGAATCAATAATTTCAACCAGGTCATGGAACCTTTTTTATTAAACACTGACTCCACCTACATAGCAATATCTACCTTTATATATAGCATATAATTTTAACTCTCACTTACAAATCAATATTCCAGAATCTCAGCAGATTTCACATAAGAAACATGTTCCTACTTCCTGAATCATATTTTGTTTGGTTTCCGAGATGCTGTGTTGGTACAAGATCAAGAACCCCTCAATTTTAGTGTCTATTACCATTAATGGTTCTTACAAGATGTGCTTAGTGCATACAAAGTATCACTGATATTAGATTAACCATCAGAATGGTTGATGAGCCATGTCCTGAAGCACAGAAGATAACGTAATGGCTACCTGAAAGCATACAGCCCATCATTTTGTATGCACTAATTACTTACAGGTTTTTTTCACATTCTTTTTGAAATAATGAATGGAATCAAACACAAAGTAACATGTTAAATGATAGCACACAACTGGGGGAAAAAAAAAAAAGAAGAGACTCATTTCTAGGCAGCTTAAAAAAAGGAAGGAAAAAAAAGCGGCATTAGTCAGTAACATTGCACACCTTGCTTATCATAGGGCAATTGCTGCTGCAGTTCTTTGAAACTACCGATGCAGAAAATTTAAAGAAAAAAGAAAGAAATAATAAAATAGAATGAGCAAAATTGAAAAAAAAAAAAAAAAAAAAACCAACAGGAGGATGAAGACAAATGTCTAAGAAAAATGCCTGTCTCTTTTTCTCCCATATATCATTAATTTTTCATTATGAAATCTAAGAATAAAACATCATAAACTTTAAGGTATGTAGATTTCCCCAGGGTTTAGTTGGGTAACGAAGCGAACATTTTTCAATGTCTCTCTGGAGAGAGGAGGTCTGCAATGCTTTGATACCAGGGACTGCATAATGACAAACAAATTCACCAAAAGAGCACAAAAATAAAAGCCATACACTAAAGTATCAAGTTGCTGACATATTTGCCATAGTCTCTGAGAACACATACAGCTTTTCACTCTCATTATTACAGAGGATATTCATACACAAAGCACAAACAACACATCCCTCAGAAACAATCTGTAGCCATAATGGTCACAAAATTCTGCACTTTTATGTACTTAGTTGGCTGCCTGCATATCAAGGGGCCTCACTATTGGTAGCAGTGGTGGAAATCAGTTCATGCATTTTGCCTTGGAAAGCAATCCACTGGAAGGAGCAGGATCACAGAAGTTACCAAACACAAATGGAGCTACTCTACTCAGAGGACCAAATATACTCCTTAGAAACTGCCCTAGAGCAAAACTCTTGCCAAACAAAGTTCTAACAAAACTGAGCACTTTCGCAGAGCGAACACACTCACAGTACAGATGTCTTCAAGCAGTTTCACTGCCAGAGGATACTGTCCAGTGCAAGAGCAGCACTTTCTCATTTGTGCTGGCAAACACAGGATTCTCTGGGCACAACTGGTATGCACCTGCTGCACAAGCCCTACTCTTCCGTGTGCTGAGTACTGGTTCTTACTAATCTTAGTCCACTATGGCATCTTCAAGAATAAGAGAGGAAAAAAATAAAATCTATTTGGGATTAGATCTCTGATTTCTCACAGGTACCTAAAGTCCCCAGTGCAAAATACCAACAAAACAAAATCCAAATCAAATATTTGAAAGCCATTGCTAGTGAACTATAATTATCATAAAAATTAAGTGTTTAATCCATCAGTGAGGAAGAACCTCTTAATCATGATACAGGAGGACCTGAAATGGCAATGGATGGAGGGATTTTTGCTGAGTAGACACTCCTAGATTATGATAAGAACAATTAACCTTGAAAAAGCCTATTTCAAACAAGAAATTAAAAAAAAAAAAAGGGTTAACATCCACACACACGTCCACCACAGTCTTTTTCTACAACTACTTCAAAGCCTGACAAATCCTAATGATATTATTCTTAAGAATCTGTTATGATAGCCCAAGGAATATACAATAGGAAAGTGAATAGGTGAGGAGAGAAATGGTAAGACTAAAGTTAGTTTGACTTTACCTGGCAGTTACTGAATGTCATCAAGCAACCAATTTGTGGTTATTCAGACAAGAGTATAAGAAAACCACTTCGGAAACTAATTGTGGTAACTGTACGTAAGGATAGTTCTGTACCAACTAACCCCTGTGTATGATGGGGGGGAAGTGCTGAGAGAGAAGGCTTAATTCTAGGGAGAAAGAGTACTGGATATTACCCCCTGATTTACCTTTCTTCAGCTGAAGGATTTACAGCTATTTACAGTGGGCAGGCCTTTATAAAGGTGATTCACATGATGTGGCCTGTTCCAGCTGCTGAAGTGAGCCTGTCAAACTTAAAATAGTGAGTCTTACAGGAACGGCACAAATGCACTTCATTAACACACTCACTGCTGGCTCCCAGGTGACATGCACTTAAGTGCCCGTATTTCATTGGCATGTTGACAAGGGAGTCACTGACAGAGCTGCCAGCATGGCTGAGGTTCAACAATTTCCTTCCCTCTCCTGCCATATCTGTGGGATGGCATAAGAATGGCAGCCATCTTTTTGTCCAAAGATACATATTCTAGCTTATCTCACCTCTACTTGTTATTTCATTGGAACTTTTTTTTTTAAGAAAACCAACCTCGGAGGTATTTTGCCACTAGCTCTCCAGTAGAAGTCATACTTTCAACATCATTTGAATAGTTATCTTGACTTTTGAATTCATGTCTTCTTACCTGATAACATATTATCTGTTTTTATTGAAGGAAACTTCAAAGTCATTTCATGTTTGTGCCTGTGAATCATCAGATGATCCTCTGTTGGAAAACGCTGTCAGGCAAACACAGAGAGAGGAAGAAAAAAAAAAAAAGAATTTAATTCTCTAATAAACTTTTGGCATTAGTCAGAATTTTAAAAATGAGAGTTTGAAAGAAATGTATCCTACCAGAAATTCGTCCAAATGGCACAAGAACAGCCATAGACTATTTGTTAATGCAAGTGAGCGTAAGTAACAAATATCAGTGCTCTCCTTAGAAATACACTTGATGTAGTGCCCAGTGGGGTTACAAACAGCAAGGGGACACGCATTTGCTTGAAAATGTTGCAAGATTATGTTTGGGGTTCTAAGGGTCTCGGACACACGCTCCGCCACCACAGCTTCACAAGTCACCACATGCCTGAGGAACTGTGATAACTGCTATTGTGTATGCTTTTAGCCCACAGCATATGCAAAGTAATGAGCATATCCTAAATCACTTCACTGGATTTTTCTGCTTTTGTGTCTTTCTGCAACCTATCTCCTGAACAGCCATAAAAATACTCACAAAAGCCAGCGCTTCCCTACCTAGAAGCATTCAGGCAAAACGTTTCTTTATTTGTGGAAAACCGATACATTTACATCAAACTGTCAGTGCGAAGGTGCTCAGTACCTTACAATTATTGGTGATCCTTTACAATACTAAATTATCTTCCTCCATTTTGTCTGGCAGAGAAGAAGTTCTCTGCTTTTTATGCAATTCATAGGTGCGCTAATAGGTTCTGATAGCAGATTTTTACAACAAACAGCTCATTTTGATCAAGACAAAGGAGAGAAAGCTTGAAAAGATGTTGGAACACTTGAATACATAGTTTGCTAAGTTAAAATTCAGGTAAGTTTCCTTCACTAAGTGCATCTGCAGAACTTCGATGCTAACTACTGTAGTAGTTTTAACAGGGTTACTTCAGGACTAGTAAAGACCAAGAGGTGTTTCACCATGGCTTGGGGAAATATATATATATACACATATATGTCTAAGCTGTATTATATATTAAAAGCAGCTTTTTAAAGCAACAGGTACATAGAGACTGTCAAAAACTAGCAATGACAGAGTTAAAGTGACATAAGTCTGTCAATACAGTATGTATTCTTGGCTAAGTGACTTTGCTTGTGGCTATGGTATAAATAGTTGAGGTAGAATACACCTTCTGAGACTTTAAGCCCACAGACAAAGCAGCGTAAGTAATGGAAATGAGTTCCCTGGAAAAAGAAAAAAAAATCCCCAAGACCTTTTCCTCACTGTGAAATTCTGGTTCATTGCTTACTCATCTGGAAGAAATGCAGCACTAGAAATTTATGTTAAGAACAAACGGAATTTGTGAAAGACTTTGCTCAATGAAATTGCAAGAGAAAAAAAAAAAAGTATTTCCCTTCATGGAACACCATGCTTTGTCTCCAGAGTAAAAGCAGCCAAGCTTAAAGAGGGCTTTGTGTGAATGAGGAGAAGCTATTCCTCTAGCCCAGGTTCTTGTGTCTTTTTTTTGTTAACTACTTTCTTAGGCAGAACATCAACATCCTCAGACACGCATCCACACTCACTGGTGGAGAAGCCATCAGGCATCTTGGCTGGATAGCAGTGCAACAGCACATACTCCTGTCAATTCCTCGTTCACAGCAATCAGAGGTCACGCTTCGGAGTGGGAAATTAAATGCTTCTTATGATGCAGTCACACCTACACTTACTGCCTTCCCAAATTGCAACCGCATACAACAAAACAACGTTTCTGAGCACCTAAATGAGTTTGTTGGGATGATTAGCTCCCCTCCACTGACTGAAAACACTTAAGTCCACTGATTTGAGTGGAAGTTTGTTCTAGAATTCAATAAAAAGTTCAGCTTTGACCATAACACTCAGATGTTATTATACTATCTCTGTGACATAATAGTCCAGTGGGAGCTTAACTCTGCCTATGGAGGGCTGAAGACAAGAGGCCTTGGTCAGAGGGACAATCAGAAAGATGCACTCTAGCATCTATAGAAAGGCTCCCACTTAGAGAAAGAGCAAAGCTGCTCAGCCTTCGTTCAAAGGATCTGAGAATTCTCCTTTTTCTTAGTTCAGCTGCTGACAGAAACGCCTACATTCTGGTGATACTCACACAGTACTTTGTTAGCCCATTGTTCCACCACAAGAACCTATGGGATTGTAAAAATACGAGCCAGCTGAAAACCTTCAACATAGAGGGAAATATTACCCTCATTAAGAGAGGAGGAATCTGAGAAATGGGTAAGCTAAATCACTTAAAACAGATGCATACAGGAAACCTGTGGCAAAAGCACAAAATATGTCCTTGCCTCAAAGTTTTCCTTGCAAGCTCTTCACTAAAGCAATTAGGATGGGAAGTGCCACACATGGAACTTCCCTTGGCTCTGAACAGGAACAGATGATGGTATTGGTTCTGCAGAAGAAACCCGTAAGCCCAATTAAACATCTCAAGGTTAAATCCTTGTCACTTCAGGTTGGTTTTTTGTTTTTTGGTTTTTTTTTTTTAATAAAACATCTCACATTACAGGTCAGACTATATCCTCAGAAGCACATGGCAGGTTGCCAGTCAACAGGAATCCCACATGTGCATCCTGGGGCAGAATTCATCTACAGGCTGCATTTTCAATGGAGAATGTTTAGTAGAATAAATCTCTCAAAGATTTAAAAAAAAAGAAAAAAAAAGAAAAAAAAAAGATAGTGTTGTATTTAAGTATTTATAAACATCAGGAGAATTTCAATATCAATATAGTATCAAAATAGTATGAAACATATTGGATCCTACATATGAGCAGAAAAAAGACAAATGCATCTCGCTTAGTGTGTCCCCTCATACTAGCCATTAAAGAGTTTGCAATAGCTTGAAACATCAGGATTAATGGACAAGGGAAGGAACAGAAGAAGCTTGAGAAGCATTCTACCAACTCACTCTTAAATGGCTGTTATGTCTGCCTTAAACATTTTTCAGTAACATCATGTGGAGCAAGGAGGGAATTGAGGGGCAGGAAGGACTTTAAAAAAAAAACAACCTACATTATTATTAGACGTGCTAATATATCAGGAGGCATTATGCAAGCCAGAGCTAGTGCTGAGGACTCAATTAATATCACCGCTGACTCCACTCACCTGTGAGCAGCCTGGGGCACTGCAGACAAAAGGCCTCTCCTGCTCCAAGTTCATCTTTGATTCCTCATAAATCTACATGTTAAAAGGGGGAAGGGGAAAGAAAGGGAACCTATGAATATATACATTCTAAACATCACGAATACATGCAATGTGCAATCTTAACAGTCTTTGTTTTTATTTCAAACCCCCCCCAAAAAAGCAGAGCAAAGTTTCATCCTTACAGTACTGCATTTGCTAATATTTAGCAGGCTCCCTAAGTCTAAGCTCTAATTACTCCTTCCTGAGCATACATTTACTCTGAAGAAAGAAAAAAATGTCCATTAGGCTTCAGCAGCAGAAATCCCACCTCAGAGAAAAAGCATATGTTCAGTGTTGTTATTAGATAAGACCATGTCTGCTCAGAAATATCTCAAATTAAGGGTTTTTACCTTTCCTTCTTCAGTTCCTCCCGAACAACATTAAAACCAGACGTCTAGGTTATTTCTGAGAAAGAGCCCACTTTTTGAAGTTCTTTGTCCATATTGTTCAGTATTAATAACTTAAATGTATTATATGCAGGCTCTGGATATGCACCAGCCTAAGATGCATCAACATGCTTTAAAAGATCAACTAGATCTTAAGGAGCTCCAGAAGCTTTGACTAAAACTGCAACTTCACCATAGCAGTCACAGCCCCGTAATTAATCTCCAAAGCCTGGGGAAGAGCCCCTGGGTCTTAAGTAAACACGGCAGGAGGAAAGCATTTGCCCTCAGAACGCAGCAATGCGGCTGATTTGGGTCAATATTCCCAGAGTGGCCCTGACCAGCATGAGCAAAAATCATTTGTTAGTAACAGCCTAGGACTTAAAATAAACAAATCTCTTCTTGCTGAATTTTTGGAGCCTGTTGTTACAATTGGCAATATGATTTGGAAATAGTTGACCCACCTTACAGCACCATCTACGACTTCGGCTTTAAATCCCTTAAAATTCAGTCTCACCTTAACCCCGCTTACACAAAGATGAGAGTTGTGTTTGTGTGAATCTCTCATAGAACAAAAATGAGTATCTTAATAGAGAAGCAGAATTTGATCCTAAAGGCACAAAAATGTGCAGTACAAGTACTAAAATTACTCCACTTTGCCATCAGTTTCTAAAATCAGTGTGTCACTTCTGGTTATCAGGAATATTTTAACCACGCCTAATGTTATTATTAGGTAGACTTTATTTCCATGAGCAAACAATAAATGTACTGTTAACTCAAACATCAGCCCAGACCTGCAATTACAGTGATTATCTTCAGTAATGTATTTTATCTGTAGAAACAAAACTTTTGGATGATAACTATTTCCTTTTTATTATAGTTTATTCCAGTGAACAGCATTGGACTGAGAGTGTATCTCCTACCTATGACCAAAAAAAGGAAAAAAAAGGCAACAGAGCTTCCTTTAACACCTCCACTGACTCCGATTCCTGTTTCATTTCACCTTTAACCTCTTCAAGGATCCTACCCCTCAAGGTGCTGATTAGTACCAACTGGTTTTCTTGATGCAAGTATCTCCACCAAAACCTGGCCTGAGACAGACGATTCACTGCACCAAATACAGTCAGGTGGTAAGAAAGACCCCAGCTCAGCTATCCAGCTACACCAGGCTAGAACTGAAATAGCTACAATTGTACCTGATTTACTCCCTTAAGATTATTCATATCCTGTTTTGATTTAACTTACATCTCTGTTAAACTGAAATAGGACACTCATAATCAGAAATGAAAGAGCATGTTTACATCAAGACTTACATTAAAATAACTTAAAGTGTTAAATTACTTCTAATTTCAGTTATTTCGGTTCCAGTCTGTGCATAGACAGGCTCTTCAGAGGTGAAGCAATAAAAATTCTCAGAATTAATGCTATCCTGCCCGAGAGAAACAGCCAGCAGAGAGATAACTGACTAAATAAACAAACCCCCACAAAAACAAAAACAAAACCCTCAGCTAGTTTGATTTTTAAATCCACCTCTATTTATGGTATGTGACCCTGCAATGTTGTCTTTCCTAAAGACCTTTTCACAGAATAAAAAGGAAAAAAAGGCCTTATCTGAGATCTCAATTACTCCTGCAACTGAAGCTCTGCCAAATGTTTATGTTACCTCTTCCTCCCCTCCTCGGGGGACAGTGACAACTGCATTTTCAATAGCAGAACAATGGATGGTACTCAGTTAGAGAAAACAGAGAGCAACAATTCTGGTCCCAAGTGTCCGAGTGAATTTTAATATGTTGCCATAAATTATTTGGATTTTGTTTTCTAATTGAGTACTGAACATGTAAGACTTCTCTGCTCTCTCTGAGCACTGCAATTTAATCCCTAAATCCATAAGTACATACAATTATATAATTACCAGGGTTATCTAGGTAGACAACACAGGGCAAGCACCAAAGTAATATGCATGGTGCACATCAGCATCCGGAGCGTTGGAATTGACTGAGGGAAACATGGACTTGGATTTTATTCTCAGTACTTTGAGAAGGTGTCAGATCCAACATCAAGTAATTTTTTTTACCACAAACGTATGAGCAATTGCTGGTTCCCCAGAATTGCTCTTTGCAGAGTATTTTAGAGGCTAACGTTAAGAAAAAGAAAACAAAGTAAATAATCCAGAATGGCCCTATCATGTGTGCCCTCCAGGATACTGCCTCGTGTGACTTGACCCATAAAACAAGTTACCAGATAGTGCGGTGCCCTCAAGTCACGTTGCACTACGCAGAATTCATGCTTATATCTAACGCCGTCACTGCGGTTATGGCTATAATCATGTTGACTCACTTAGAAGAGTAAATGAGTGAAAGAAGCTGCCTGCTGCCTTTAGAGAAAGTGTGCAGGGCCACACAACCCAAGTCCCCTTCTGTACAGCCTGTGCAGGTGGTTCAGCATGCATGAAGGAAATCACACAACCAACGGCAACATATCTACTGCACCTAATAAAAATAAATCACGGCAACCTTTCCATCTAAATTAAGGTGCTTATTAACCTTTGGGGTCTTAAATATTCAAGTTACACTCATGCACCTTCCACAGTACTACACGACTGCCACAGTGAATGCACACAAAGAATATCAGGCAAATCTGTGATGACTGAAAAGGTTAAGAATTGCTCTGCCTTATTTTTATTCATTTATCGATAACTCAGCCTATCGCAACTGCACGACCTCTTCAAAGAGACATCTAAGAGTTACAAACATAAGTGAGCAACAATGTTGATCTGTCCACATTAGTCCTGGTATTATTAACAATAGATATGAATGCTTAATGCAGCAGAAAAAGGGGTTGCATTTTAATAGAGATGTTAACAACATCTGTCAGCATTTATTGCCCTATTGTGACCATGTAAAGAGCCTTATTGGCTGAATATAGAAGTGAGGAAATCTGCTACACTGTTGTAGCCTGCCACACTTCTGAAACATCACCCTGGTCAGAAGCAGCTAAGGTATTCCAGCTATAAAAATAAATAAACAAAAATATAGAAGAAACATAGAAAGATTTCTCCAAGCCGTGCCAAATCTAAGAGAAAATAAGCACTGCAGCAAGCCAACATGTTCTTCTATTTCCTGATTTCTGCATAAGATGCTTCTAAACATTTTTTATTGTAAATAATAAAACTGAAGCCTGCAGAGAGGTATACAAGAAAAGAAAGAAAGAAATATAAAGCAAACAGAAGAAACAAAACCATTCTCAGAGCACAGCAACGAGTTAGATCTCCTCCCAGCAGCATCCAGGGGAAGCACCCTGTGCCCTCACGCTCTTAAAGCAGAACCTCACAACCATCCCTTCTGGATCAGAAAAATACTTCTAACAATGGACACCAAGAAAGCACACTCCTTTCTGACTCCCTCTCCCCCCTTTTAAACTCAGCAGTAATCTTATTGCCTTACTGGTAAAAACATCAAGCAGGCTTGTTTCCTGTTTCAATGTTATTCTTGAAGTGGGCTGCAGTAAGAGTCTGATTTTCATTGGGCTATTATTATTTGCAGCTGTGCGACCTTTTTAACCCTCTTTTAAAAGTGACATTTCAGCCTCCAACCTCAAGCTGTCTAAACGTTGCAAGGTTTTCAGTCTTCTGATTAACAGTGAAAAAGAACCAGTGGGGAGGTGTACTACCATGTGCCTGGTACAGGTCAGAGCATCAATCCTGTCATTTGCACAAGTGAGTAATTATGCTCATATGAGCAACCTGTTTGTTGAAATTAATCACCTGGGCACGTTTGCAGGACAGGTTTCTTCAGGCTGCTGTGACCCAGGTCACCAAGATTGCCAAACACAAGCACAAAATCTGCAGCCACTATGCAGGGACATGAGCAATAAATGAAGCATCACCTATTTCTTAGGGTCACGGCCACAATGTACAAGAAGTGAGAGGAGATGTAGTTATGGTGCGCTTGTGAATATCAAAGAACCCCATCGATGTATGCAGTGTTTTAAAATGCTAGTGGCAGCTCTTCAGCACAGGGCTATTTACAGATAATTACAGGTTATTGCAAATGCTATTACGCCTTGTTGGTTTTGGAAGTGTAGCGCATGCAGGGTTAATGCCTACAGTTGTTCCCAATATGCCCTCGCATAAGCAAACTGATGTTAAGTATCATTGTGCTGAAACGGTGTGTGGTGTTTTCATCTGCATGGAGCGCCCGGTGGAAGTGCTTGTTTTCTGAGGCTAGCATCATGCTTTCCACATGCACACATACAGGGCTCATTATCACGGCCCTGCCCGCTCCAGCTGCTACAACAGAGGGTCTGTCAGCATTTCCATTAGAACCCCCCCCGTTTCAGGATTAAAGCATTTCCAAATGGTTCTGGATGCTGGAAAGTAATTTGTGTCTGGAGTCCCCAAGAAGGCCTTTAATGTGATACACATTTGAGCTGGGGCTCGAGCCCTCACTGGTACTCCAGTGAAGTCTTTGTCATTACATTTATGACATTTATATGTGGAAAAACACTCAGCTTGGGCCTTTATTCATTTGTTTTAAAAGAGGAGAGCCCCATAAATCTTCAGGCAAAGCAGAGTGCTCTCAAAAAGTGGTTGATGTGTGAATTGCCTCAACAGCGAGCGGCATTGGGTTCCATCCCCATGGCTGGCAGCAGAGATCACTATCTGTGTGCCTTGCTGGTACTGATGTCCCCTGCCACCTGTGCTGGCCAGCAGCATGCTTCAGGATCAGCTGAAAACAGAGTACCAAAAAGATTGCATTTTCATGCTTGCCAAACACCCCAGTTCTTTTTAAACAGCTACTCAGTTTGTTTGCTGTCTGTATGAACAAAATCCAGTGCTGGGAAGGCTTCCCAACAGTCTAAAGGCTTTCCCCGTCACTCTCTCTTCCAGGTATACCTATCTGTCTCCAGATCAACAGAGGCAGAAATGTTCTCACTTCCCCACTCAGCATTTGGCCACTGTAAAACACTGTTTCTGTAATCAAGGAAAACCTAATAACTGTCTCTTGCAGATCTTCTGCTTTCTTCTAAAGAAAGAGAGAAGAAATAGAACTGAGGGTAACCAAACAGAAAAGGGAAACAAAATAAATAGAAAGTTTTCAAAGGGAGGAAGAATGAAGTTTGAAAAACTCAAGAGTGAAGGAGCAGGGAAATTGGGGGAAAACAGCACTCCAAAGCGGCAGAGGACAAGGAGCCACCAGTGGAAAAGAGGTGGAGGAAGAAAGTGGGAATGAGGCCTGCAGACCACTGGGTACAGAACAAAGGAGAGAGGAAGAAAGTAAAAGAATACTTCTGAAAAATAAACTCAAAATAGAGAGCAGATGACCTACTGCCTTCCCATATAACAGCAGAGTTAGAACCCAACACTGTATTCCATCCACACAAGACAGGAACATTTGGTAGAGGGCACAATTTGTCCTTTGCACTGGATGAGCTTTATCTTAAATCTAGAGAAGATGCACAAGTTTAGATTATTAATACACATTTCCTAGGCTCTCCACATCAGTATGTGAAATCCAGCATGGATTTTCTTGGTATAGAGGATTTGCTGTTTTATGGAAAAAACCATGGGGTTATTAAGGACAAGCAATATAAGACAAAATAAAAGGAAATAGGAAAACAAAGAGAGCGAATTTAAAAAAAAAAAAAAAAAGCACTTGAAAGTTCATGAAAGTTATCTCAGCACAGAAATATTCTATAGGAGAAATCAGATCTTTACAGGGAAAGATACCTATTACTTCAACTCTGGAAAAGCACTTCTAGGAATATTATGGTTCTTTTACACTCTGCAACTGACCAAGTAGGGACTGCCTCCCCTGGAAGCCTTCCAGGCTTGTAGCCTTGCAACTGTCCCCCACTGATGTCATTTGCAGAACAGCCCTAATACCTGCTTTCCCTTGTTACAAGTTTGAAACAGCACAAGACCTGACTGCAACCTCGCTGACAATGCAGAGGTTTGCTTCACAGAACATGCAGCAGCAGCAACACAGGCTGTAGCAATATAACCACAAACACAGGCAATGCAAGGAAAAGTCACTATTTGACAATGAACATTTCACACACCGGCAGACAGAAACAACACCTGTATCACTTCTCCATTTTACCTACGTTCAATTTTTCTGCTAGCTTCTTCACTGCTGGAAAAACCCAGAACTGCTAAGTAAAGCCAAAGTCTAAGTCTACAGATTCAACATGCCAAATGTTAAGGAGAATGTCAAGTCTCTATGGCTAGTCAATTTCACGTTTATCCCAACATGAATAACTATCCCATTAGGTATTCAGCTTAAGTGCTTATGCTAGAAGATTTAAACTGCTGTGGGTCTTGGGACAGTAAAAAGAGAGAAAGGGATAAAGGGAGGGAGAAAGGAAGAGGGAAAGAGAGAAAATCTATCTTAGAGCAGTATTCAAAAAGACACCTTAAATGGTCTGAAGAAAACTCTACAATCTCAAAGATTCAACCAACCTTTGACTGGTTGCTCAGAGTGGTGATAATACCTCTCTCTACGTAAGTCACCATCCATCTCAAATTGTTCTGCACAAAGAGAGGTGGGGAGAACTCCAAAAAAACTACAGTAACAGCTGTGGCAGGAATCTTGCTTCAAGAGACAAACGCTAAGAGCTAGTGTTTAAAGGAAAAATGTTCTTTCTTTATGAGCAAGTCTTGGCTTCTCCCTATTTGGGACATGGTCCCTTGGGGCACAGAACATGCACATAGAAGTTAAAACCACCATTAGCTGAAATCAATATTTACCAGCAAACACAAGATTTAAAGGAGAAGATACACGCAGAGAACTCCATTCCAGACTCTTACAGACATTATTAACACAGATCCAATTGCACCTGCTCTCTCATTACTAGGTTTTAGAGGGTTACACACTTAACACCACCACAATGCAATATGTGATGCCCTAGTGAGTTACTAATCACTAAGTACAGGATGCTTAAAATTGTATCTACAGCTATTTGCCAGGAAAAAGGGGAAAAAGACAGAACAGAAAATGCATGGCTTGTCAGTCTGCCCCAATTTTCACTCATCTCCCAAAGGTTAATAGCGTTAAGTGAGGTGGGTCCTCTGTCTTCTGCAAACCCTTTCACAAGCACGGCACCATTCCCAGAGCTGTGGAAGCTGCTATGCTTCTTGTCAGTAGTTCTTACACCAAGAGCTTTATTGTGGGTGTATGAAAGGAAAACAAAGAGTCTGCAGATCATCTTTGCAAGTTAAGATGGTTCATCATGCCTATTGCTGTGAAGTAAAAAAAAAAAAAAAAAAAAAACACACACAACGACTTCAAGGAAAAATTCCAGTGTTATGTACTGGAGAAGATCTACAGGAAGCCTATGAAGGGCAGAAAAGGCAACTGCAACTGTGGCGAGAAATGAAGCCCATGAAATGGAGGGTGTCAGTGATGAACTCCCAGTAACATCTGGCAAATAAGCTAATCTTTTGGGACTTTCCAATGTTGGCAGATAAGCATGTTGTCTGTCCCTTCAAAGGCTGACCTCATTTCTATCCTTGGGTTAATGGCATGCAAAGCTCCATGCTACAGTTACTTTTTTCACTCTTTCCCCCTCACTCCCCCTCTCCCCTCCCGCCCCCAACAGTTATTATTAAACACCAAACAACTTTGCCTATTGTTATAGTTTGCATACAATTTAATTAAGAGTTTTCCCTCCAGGAATAATATTGACTGAGGGTTTTGAAGGGTTGTTTTGTTTTTTAAGTGTACTGTAACTGCAGTATGCTAATTGCTTTGGTTTATGATACACAAATAGATAAAAGAATTCACCTACCTTGCATGCAAATAAACACTCGGACTTCCAAAGGGAAGGAAGAAAAAAAGAAAGCATAAAAGATATCCTGGGGGAAACAATAACACAAAGCTGCTTAGCTGACTTTCATACCAGAAGCAGTTAGGGGCTTTAACATGGGCTTTGAAAATTCTGCCAGCCCAAATTCTCCTTCCATTTTATTATATAAAATAATCCTTAAACTAGAACTCTGAAAACCAACTTTCTACACTTTATAGATACAATTTTGCAATTCTGTGTGTTTAAAATAATTTGAAATTAAGATCAATCTTGCTTTTTACTTTTCTTTTGGCTTCATAACTAACACACAGGACAACTTAAGACTTTCATTACATAGAAAAATGAGGCCATTAATAACTCTGCTACAAGCCGTTAATTATTAACTTCCACCCTTTTATAATTAAATTTTGTAAAGATTTTTTTATAGTTGGGAACTTCTCTTTCTTCAAAATGACAAAAATTCCTGAATCAAGCCTCGGCATTCACTGTTCTTAGCGTAAGATAAAATCCTCTGGGGTAACAAATCTCTGCTGGGAACATTGGCAGCCCGCACGTCCCCTCAGGCAGCACTCAGCACAAGAAAGTCAAAGACATTAAAAACTGAAAACTTTTCTCTTCAGCCCTAACAATCAAGGGCAAGCTGATCTGCAGCACTTTGAACCGCGAATGTGCAAAACCACTACTGGAAATCTCCACTATATATCCCTTATCTTCAGACACTTTTAGTTTCTCACCATCCTGTAACAAGATTTACTGACAGCAGCTTAACAACCAATTTCAGGTGAGTTTCATTTGGATTTAGGCTCTTCTGTACGTTCTTACGAATACAAAGATGGAGTGATCCTCAAGAGTTTTTGAAATTTGGAATCAAGCTAAAAAGCTCTTTTTACTGCATACTTATTATTTATGTAGCACAACACGACTAGACTTTAAAAGAGCCATAAGGAGTAAGAAAGGATTTTCTCAATCTTAGCAGAATCTTAGAAAAAAATATATACTCAGAGAAGTTGCAGATATTAAAGTGAGAGCTCCTGTATTCCGGTGGCCCTGTTACAGGTTACAACCAGCTCCTTCTTCAGACTAGAGGCTTTCGCCCTGCCAAAACAATTATAACTGTGGACCAGAAGCGCAGCTCAGAAAAGTTAAGCAAAGCCCTTTTTGAGGCCAGGTATTTTAGTCTACATCTGCTGCAGAACCTGAAGGTACACCAGCAGTCATGGGATATGTGCACTGCAGGTATCGCCAACAAATTAGGATCTGCTGCAGATACCATCAACAAATTGGGCCCTTCTCAGCTTGTTCTGGATCTTATCGAGACGGCATTGCCCAACCACCACTGTATGAAACACGTTTTGCTTCCTGAGGAGGATCACTTTCATTAGGGAGCCAGTGACACCTGCCCAGCACCCTCCTCATGGAGGAGCTCAGCGGCACACGTGGGCCTTCTGAGGCTGGAACAGTGGCCCCAACACAGCCCCTTGCAGTCCCCAGGGAGCTGCATCACCGGGAAGGGAAGCCATGCTCATCTTTGACTGCTTATGAAGTGTTGTGAAAGCAGGAGCCACCACCAAGGCCTGGAGCCAGAAGAAGTAAGCCATGTACGGCAGTGGCTCTGAATCTTCAGCCACACTGATGCTCTCCTCCCACCTGAGGGCTGTGCCCTGGTAATTCATGTATCTGACCAGGAGAGAGACCAGACAGCCCACAGTCTGCTTGGCAGACATCCCAAACAAATTAAAAAAAAAAGCAGGGCTTTGAGCTGCTCCCCCCTCCCACAAACCCTCCAGTCTGGGTCTGGTGTCCACCCCAGAAATGCCTGAAACCCTTGGGTCAGGCAAGAGGACTGAACCCAAGAGAGCAGTTACCCCTGAAGAGAGTCCAAATGAGGTCTTTGACTTTTCTCATGTGTCCGTCTGCCCTGAGCAGAGAAGCAGTGATCCCAACCTTCCCCACTATTTGTGTGAAAAGGAAAAGCACCCAGATGTACTCACAAGGTGTTTACCCCTCCAAGCCTCTGACACAAACTGCACCCTGCAGTACATCTTCTGTATGAAAGTGAGAAAATACAACCTGCCTGTACCCATACTCCCAAACAGCAGTTCAAGCAGCAGCATCTCAGAGAAGCCCCAAGACAGGCAGGTATGTGATCACGCTCTCCAGAATCAATTGAGCAACACCTGCCAGCAGGCAAGTGCACATGCAAACAGTGGGGAACGCTCCCGACATTTCTTTCCATCCTAAAGGACTGCAAGTATGTCTCAGGATGAAACTCTCCAGAACCCATCTTGAAAAAGACTGCCACACTGCATTAAAAAAAGCATCTTTTCTGGCTGGTGGATTATTGTCTCCATTAAGGAGGCAGTGCATCAAGATGAAACAATTCCCAGCCAGTCACCAGCCACTAATTTCTGGCAGTGACCTATCCAAAACTTCAAACAAGAATACTACAATCCAGCACACATGTAAAAATATTACTTTCCTAAAAAGGAGGCAAAGTAAGGAGTAATTCTCCATAGGCTGTACATTCACAATCTGCGAACAACTCACAGTAACTTGTAACATGCTACAAGTGTAAAGCGGTGAAATTCAAACGTCCCTAAAAACCACAGATTTGTAACTTGCGCTTATGTAAATATACAGCTTTCAAGCCTCAGCCATCTTGGCCATAGCTCTTCTGGGGAAAATGAAAAAATCTTGGCTGAGGTTTCCAAGAGCAAGTAGCAATATTGACTGCCTTCAGTTTTTAGGTGTCCAATCAGAAATACTTTAAAAGGACTTCAATTTCAAGCCATGCTGCACACACCCTCTTTGCATCATATCCCTTTAGGGAATATCTATCTTAAAATGCAAGCAAATAAGGAGAAGTCAAACACATGCACATTATTCCGCTCAAACACATGCACATGCTCATTCTTCTCTCAGGATACTCACCTACACAGATGTAATATTGTGTTGAAATTACAAACAAGAAGATAAAGACAAACTTGAAGCCTGAATTTTTTAAACAGTCTGGAGATGCCCAAAATCTCACTAACTGCAGTGACCTTTAAATGTGTTATACCTGTGGCCTCCTCTTTAAAATCCCAGCTGACGTGATATATCCCAAGTCATGCAAAGTTGATGGAAAAGCCAGGAAATAAATACATATGTATTTATATCCACAGTGTACTTTGTAACTACAAGGTCATTCTTTTGGGACTGGGCTGAATAGACAGATCCTGATTTTTGCATTTTTAATTAATACAATTTATCTCATTTTCAATTACTGAGAAGAGAGTCATGAATAATGAATTCTTTGTATGAGAAGTTAGATATTTTTTTTTAAAAAAAAAAAAAAAGCTATCTCAACATATAATTGCCTCAGTTTCTAAAATGAGTATTTCTTACATAAGCTGTTTTGATGGTCTAGTAAGCATACGAATATATAATTCCTTTGACCCCTCATGGAAGAAGAGAAGTTCATTGAGATTTGTACCAGAACAGTGAAAAAATACCCTTATTTCAGAATTAATCAGAATGTAAGCATTAACATCTTCTAATGCTATAGATAATATAATCCAGTACACAGAAAGCCCAAAGAGTCAACCCAATAATATTTGCATACAGAATCGCTGAACTTATTACAGTTTACCTGCCTGTACAACAAACATGCTATAGGTGTCTTGTATCAACTGAACAGGTCTACTTGCACCTCAGAGCACCTAGGCTACAGCAGTAATCGTCATCACAACATAACCATACAATTGAGGTAGCTGAATTCCTGCAAAGGCAGGTTTTATCGGTTAGCAGTATCAATGACTGCTTCCAATCAAGCGTTTATGGGTTATGGCTTTGGTGTTTGGAAACGCAGAGCACTTTTGGAAAGACACTTTCACTCTAAGAGCTTAACAGATCCTCACAGTGCACCACCTGCCTCAGATCAGGCATCTGAGGAGAGTCAAGAGTTCCTCTCAGAAAGCTGTATTACTACAGGATTCTTCGTTCCAAGTACACGCTAATACTATGAAGGCTATTAGAACCGTGTACTCTAGCTGTCATAATTTTCCCTGACTTACTATCCAACTCTACAGGCAAAGGTTAGGTTTTCTTCACAGAGAGAGCTATTTCTATGAAGTTTCAGACTTCTGCTTTCACATGTACTTAATTTTTCAATCAAGACCTTCCTATCTTCTTTTCTTAAGGACTTCTTCTGGCAACCTCTTTTCAGTTTTCTCTCCTATTTTCCTGCTGAAAAAAAAAAAAAAAAGAAGAAATAAATTGAAGCCTCAGGAAAGAAGTACTTTGAGGATGGTGTTTGTGTTATTGTTTGAGTGTAGAATTATGGAAATATTTAGGTTTCTTTCTCAATGCACACTTCAGGGAATTTTATAATTCCATACTAGCTCTTCTGTTCACACACGTGACAAGACTGACTGCAAAATCTGTTTTGCAGGAGTTGATAAGGTAATGTTAGTACAACTTCCAAACAGAGAATGCAGTCCCACAACTCAAGCAGTCGAATCTCGCAGTGGTGAGGACCCCAGTTTCAAGATGTGTTAGAGAGATCAAGCCCATCTCTCCACTGAATATGCCCTTATATTTGGTAGAAAGGGAGGAGGAAGCAGAAATTATCAGACTACATACAGGCTGGCAATGATCCCTTCTTTCCTTCACTCCTTTTCAAAAACTATATAGCCTGTGGTTTTTGATGTGAGACTTTAACTGTGTGATAAGTCATAGTTGGTAAAACAATTATTTCTCATTTAGCTCAAATCCCTTTTGGTGTGCTTTATCAGAACAGTTCCACCTTCAGATCTACAGTGAGCAAGCCAGTGTAGGAAGACCAGTTCATGGACCTCCTGATAGAGTATGAATATGAAAATGCATATCTACTGTGGACTGTGATTTTACAGTAGCCTTTAAAGAAGCATGGCTAGAATACTGCAAGACTACTCATTTTGGTGTGCAAAAATCCCTTTGGTGTTTTCCAGTTAATAAGGATGAAAGGGGTAAAAAAAAAAAAAAAAGAAAGAGAATAGAACACGGGAAAAAATTATAGGGCTGCACAGGCAGCCTCAAAGGAACATGGACCGAACAACCTTTGAAGTACTCAATTCTAAAATGAGCTCATGTGAGAATTTTTTAAAGCAATAAAAGTGAAGCCTCAGAAACAAGTGTAAGTTACAGCCTGAAGTGCTTTATCACAACTCCATGAACCTTCTTCCATAAACACCAGTTGTTTAAGAAGTTTACTTCAAGAAAAAAGGTGAACTGATCTGGGGGAAAAGAAGAGGGAAGATCTTGTAGTTTCCCAGAGGTGTGTTGATAAATAAGGCCCACACCTTATATCAAAATCATTGCAGGAGGAGAATTGTCCTCTGCCAACTTGCAAGAAGGCATTTGTGGATGTCCCATCCCTGCAAGTGTTCCAGGCCAGGCTGGATGGGGCCCTGGGCAGCCTCATCTAGTGCCTGATTTAGTGGTTGGCAACCCTGCCCACAGCAGGGGTTTTTAAGTAGATGATCTTTGAAGTCCTTTCCAACCCAATCCATTCTATGATTTTCCACCTGGGGGGAGAAGGACAATTACCAGTGTACTATCTACTTCTGCAAAAAACTTCTGCCCCCTGGAGAGAAAGTCTTTGATTTAACAACACGCCTATAGGTAGGTAAAATCACACGCTAGCTTTTAAGTCCACTGCCTCCAAACATTATGCCTTGGCCAACCATATGTCTCAGCTGCACCACACAAAATACTATGTCTATGTACATGGAACCATGCAAAGCTGGACAGAGATACCCACGCATATGCTAGAAGAAATGGCACTGCTCCTGCACTAAACTGCCATGCCTTTCACCACACACAAAACTCTGCTGAGGTGATGTGCTCCTTCCAACCGCACATCTGCTCACCCACACTAATCTAAGAGGTTCTGCATTGTACAATGTACACATAGCTAACTTGACTTCAAACATCCTCAGCATCTCCACCTCGGTCTCTCCATAACCAGTGGAGAAAAATACGCACATGAAAACAATACATTTGGCGTAGACATCTATGTTGTGATAAGAGGAATCGTGAGCTAGAAGTGCCGCTTTCTCTCTACTAGCTCTGAAAGATGCCTGGAGGATTACTTCGGATACCACACAGATGCCTATATGTGGTCAGAAAACCCCATTCCTCCATTCCTGAAGTTACTGCAGGTGTCTGAGCTAGGGTAACACTAGCTGCCTGCTGGTACACTGCCTTTAAATCTCTGGGTGGCAACGTGCTGAAAAAAAGAAAGAAAAAAAAGCATGACACTGTTGCTATTCATATTCTTAAAGGACAGATTAGAGAGAAAGTGATAAGTTAAGAAAGTATTCAAGATCCATCTTTTTTTTTTTTTTTTTTTTTTTTTTTTTTTTTTTTTTTTTTTTTTTTTTTTTTTTTTTTGCAACCAGATCATGTTTTGCTGCTGCTGGAGAGTAGAAGGCTGGCTCCGATATCTGCACTTGCGTCCTCTTGGCACTTCCAGCCTCCAGGACTGGCTAGAATTAGCAAGAGGAAATATCCTGCACCATCCAAGGGGAAAGGAATGCTTCGCAGAGCTCATGGGTGACCTGCCTGATCAAGTAAGAGCAGCCCTCCAGCGGAGTGTGGGCAGACCTTCCTCCCACGGGCACGGCTGCAATGAGGGATCCCGAGGTGCCTACAGGGGCAATCCAGCACAGAGACTGCATGAACCACAGAAAACAAAGACTGCTTTCTCACCCTGCAGCTTTCCTGTCAGATAATTGCTGCAAAAGACATCACTCTAGATAGCAGTAGAGCTTGTGAGCTTTTGCTCTTAATTTACAGCAGATAGAAGTTACTTTTAAGTATATTTAAATGATAGTGTCATCAATACAACTCGTGCTGGGAAGTCGTAACAAATGTATAAGAATTCCTATTTCCAGCCTGGTTGTTTGGCTGCCACGAGGTTCTGTAGAACCCTTCCACATTTGCCCCAGATTTTGTACGCTATACATGCAAATATTCGTTACGTGGCTTCAAAGTAACCTGCAGGAGCCCTGAGAAGTAATACAGCCAGGCAGCTGGAGGAGAGAAATCATCCAGCTCTGAGACTCACTTGTTCAGAGCCATTTAGAGATCTGTCCTGATTTTACAAATGAGATAAGAAGCACGGATTTTAAAATTATACAAATGCTGAGCCATTTGTTTTAGAAGATTTAGCAAAATGAACCCTTTACATTTCATTCTTCAAGTTATGAAAGACTCCATCTGAGGAAGCTGTTACGGTAGGTTGACTTCATCCTTCAAGATAACTTTCCTTCTTCTTTATTCTTAAACCCTGTAACACCCTGCAAGCCCCAAGGGCATCCCTGCAGCAGTCTTTGGAGAAAGAAAGAGAGAAAGTTGTCCTTGGATTTATTTAGCAAGAAAGAGGCCAATACTGGGACAGGGAAAAAGGGCTTGCATAGAGTCGGAGCTCTCATGGATTTGTAAAATCATCAGTGCACATGGAATATATTGAACCTTGAACCTCAACTAAGGTCAAGCAAGTTTAAGGCTTGATACAGATGTTTCACAGAACTCTGGTAAGTGAAGGTGAATGTTACTGTTAAGGCAGGAGAAAAAAACAAGCTATAAAAATGGTTGGCTGATTGTTTATTTTTCTTTTCAGTCCATTGTCGAGTTTACTTTGTCCCCCTTAAGTCCAGCACTGGTATTTCCTGCGTCTGGGTGATGACAGCGATCTCTTATACAGCACATAAAACAGATTTAGAAGTCTGAAAGCCATTCCTGGCCTGGTTTCTCCCCGGAAATATATCCCTCCAAAACAAGGGAATATTTTCCTCATTTGTCTTTAATGTACAAAAATACTGTTTGCCACCAAAAAAAAGGAAAAAAAAATTAACTATAAGCAAAGTGCCAATCCCTTCATAAACAGTGAATGAGCTTCTGAACCAAGATTTTTTTTTAAATAAGTTTCAGAACAATCCAAAGAGAAGTCCCTCAAGGAAAATTAACATAATAACTTTTTTTTTAAGATACTATAATCGCTTGCTTTTAGCCAATTGCTTTTCTTCCTTTGGCACAAACGTGTTTGAAACAGGGCTCAGCGAAGGGGCCAAGGCGTTCCAAGAGTTCGATGCCATGACAGAGTGTAGGCCAACATGGAAGAAATCACCTTTCCAAGCAAGTTCTGACTAACAGAGATAATGTCATTGGCTCTGAACCTGGAATGAGTCTCAAGATTTGGCAAATACAGGAGAAATGCAAGTTTGGAAATAATTTGGAAAAATTAAAAACTTTACCCACAGTAAAATCATGCTGTAATAACAATAAGCACTTTTCAGTTGCAGAGAGCTCCCTTTAGGCATCAGAAAAGCATGCAGGCGGTATTATCTCTGTTCTACTGATAGGGGATATGAGTGGAGGTAAGAGATGGCGTTCAGTATCAGGACAAACTAAACAACAAACAGTGAGCCACACACTCTTGTGTTCACAGCAGATACCAGTGAGATAGGTTTCAAAGTTAAAAAAAAGGACAAGTTTACAGAAAGGACAATAGTAATGTTAGCACCTTTGTCTTCCCAAGCTAATAGCATGACTAAGGGGGTTGCAGGATGCAGGACTAGCACATCTGCTTCTGTAAATCAGCTTTAAGCTGGTCACTTGCCTTGTTTTCTCCACGTTCCCAGTGAAGTCCCAAGAATCCTGGTTCCAGTTCCCCACTCTCAGCAATCACTAGTGCCCCAATTCATCAAAGCGCTCGATGGCATGCTAAAGTTTCAGCACACACAGGCACTCTCAACTCTCAATTATTCATGGGAGGTTTAACCAGATTCAGTGGATTAACTGTGATTCAGGCAGAGAAACACCATAGCCAGGAACAGTGGGAGCATGACTTGGGGTCCAGCATGGGTGGAAGTCGCCTGAGTGGACCAGAGCTGACTCCAGAGAAGCCATATGCTATTGTCTGCCTGCACTGCATTTCCCAGAAACTCCAGGTTCCCATGAGACCTGAACAGGTAGGTGTACCAAAACGCCAAGTTGGAACTTTTGCACAACATCAAACTTACTCTTGTAGAAATCAGAGTACCAAGAAACACAGCCCCAAAACCTGAGTAGCTTTGCCACAGCCAGGCCTGCATTGGTGTGACTCATCACAAGTCACGCAGACCTGATTCTCCCTGTGTGGAATCATTGCAGCATCCCCGCATCAGCGCATAACCAGCATGGAGGTGGGAACCTATAGGCTAGGAAATGAAGAACCGTTGACTCCCACTGACTTTATCAAAGTTGTCCACATGTTTACAAAGTTGGAGAAGCATAATGTAGCATTTTGCATTACCAAAAGCAGCAGTCTACTTTAAAATTTTAACAAGCTTGATTTTTTTAATACTGTCCTCTGGCATTAATAACCATGGCCCAACACATGAAAAACTTGGCAGCAACCAGACTAGTGGGGTAGTTGAAAGGGATGGAGCTGAAAACCAAGATACAGCTTTTACAATCAGAAAGTATTGGCAGCTTTGAGGGATACAGATTAACAGAAAAAATTAGACTTTCATATAGATTCAGGTCTTGCTCCTAAGCATGGGCAATATATTTTGTCTGAATTTTTAGAAGGTTGTTTACTCTATTGTCCCATCATTTCCTCAGCCCAATAGCGAAGAATATAGGGAAGAACAAAAATTGAATGAGAAAATTGTTTTAAATATTCCGGAAATACTGGAAGAGGTGATGAGATGTTTACAGTGAGTTCTGTGATCCCAAATAAAATGATAGTGTCAAAAAAAACATTTAACCTTATGCCATGAGATGTTTATTTAGTACAAGTAGATGCTTAAATTAGAGAACTAAGACTGCTTTCACCCTCTTCAAGTTTAGGGAGAGAAAAATGATTAATCAGGGCAAGACCATTTGTGGAACAATCAGTAGAGAGAAACAAATATAACCCAAGCTAAATATCTGCAAACAACACAGGCAGCTGAATTACATGGGGAAAGGATGAAAACAATGACAAATTCTAGTGAAGATGAAGTACACAGAGACATGTCTGAAGAATTTAGGGGGGCAAAACAAAGACAGACCAAGCTTGCTGGCACGCTGATCCTATGCACAGGATCTGGGAAGCATCAGGAAAGATGGAAAGAAAAAAACACACAGACTAAGGACAACTGTGGGAAACAGAACTGCTTATTATACTAATGCTGCAGTAATCCCAGGGTGGGTGGCAAGAGGGGAGCACTGGGGGTTGTACTGACAGTGATTGAGGACAGAAAAATTTCCTATAGGAGGACAAATTACGGCACGTAACTTAAGCAAAGACTGTCCATGTACTAACGCTATACAGGAAAACTATCAGCCATATCCATAACTGTGTCACTGGATCAAACAGCTAGCTGGATTCCAGCTGGATTGCAGAGCCAGCTGCAATATGATCTCCACAATCGTGATGAGCAGCAATATTAGACTGGAGAAATGTGACCAAGCACTGGTGATGCACGATGCTGCCAATAAGAACATCATGAAGCAGAAGATGTTATCATTTGGCATTTATAGCAGATGACTCAGAGCAGTACCACCCACCTTTGGGCTCTGGGGCAGAGAGAGACATGGATCTGAATGCAACACAACACCGCGGCACCTTCGTCTCATACCCTGAGGATGAGCAGCCACTGTGGGTCACCCAGAGCTCTGACTGAATATATAGGTTAAGTTTCAAAGACAAGGACACTTAGAAAATAAGGTAGAGACAAGTACAACCAAACCGAAATGAAGAGCTTTTCATGTTTTAGTAGAATGATTGAATCCAGAAACCCTGCAAAAAGGCACTGTACCTGCAGAAACCAGACCAGAAAATAAAAAAGAAGGAAATTATAATAAATTAGAGAATGTACACTGATTCAAAAAAGCTGAGAGGAAAAAAAGGCACAATGCAGAGGTCAAAAGCCATTAGCACCAATGGAGGCGATACTAGCAAGATGTATCTGGGGCATATTTGTCTAGGCCGACAAAAGTAAGTCTGAGACATTGCTGCATAATTAGCTACCAAATATAAACCCCCAGGGGCACCAGCCATCCCCACTGTAAATTGAACCTGACACAAGAATGGACTCACAATCTCAGTGTTGCTCTCATTGCTGAAGATGTTAAGCAACAGGCATTTCAGCACTGTAAGAACTGGTTTCAGTTATTCTTACACAAAAGTGGAGCAGGAGGTTGAAAACTGGTAAGCTGAAATGGAAAAGCAATGTGACTTCCTGCTTTAGGCATGGGGACTCAAGGCTAAATCCAAAGAAATCCAAAACCTCCAAGAAACATCCAAACACTAGTGGATAGAGTGTATAGCCATCATTCCAGATTTGCTATGCATCAGCGATGAGATGCTTTTACTCGATTAATCACCAGAATGCATGGGGGGAGAGGGGTGTGCCTGAAAGTCAAAGCAGAGGGAAAGAAGGCAAAGGTGGCTGTGAGATGCCAGCTTTAAAGCACCACCGGCATGAGGAGCAGCAGTGTTCACACCTGTTAATACCCAGAACATTGTACACAAAGTACAATACCCACATGCACTGTAGTAGCCACTGCATCTCTGCAGCAAGAACATCTTTCTCACTACCTAGTGGTACATTCTGTACAGAAGAGGAGAGCTGTATAACAGGTTTTCTGTCCCTTTGCAGAGCCAAGTGTGATACCATCATAAAACGACTAGCAACTGGGAAATTAATGGCAAACACTGCAATTGCTGCTCTCCTGTACATACTGCTCTACCTATTTAGACATAGATTTACATACATTTGTTTACATGTTCCTGTCCAGGACTGTGGCCTGCAGCAGCCCATGGGTCTGAAGTTAGCCCCTTCCAGCAGCCAAGCACAGTGCAAGCAGGGTGCACCCTGCACTGTGCCTTCAGTCTTTGCTCCTATGCCCTGCTCCCCTTTGAAGCCTCACAGCCTGAGCTGTGAAATTTCCATGTACGCTAAGAAAACAACATTAGCAGAGGTACATAGCCACATATGTATATACAGCCTGCTAGAATGTCGGATACATCTGCCGGCTTGACCTGCACGTAGTAATAAAACATGCAGAACTATTTTGCAAAAGCAAATTCAACTCCCCTTATCTCATTAGGAAAAATTTTCAATCATTTTCAGCATGGGCCAGCTGTAAAAATTGTAATTAGACTAAAAGGTATCTGTTACATGCTTCAGAGCTGCAGTTGTGTAAACAGTGGCACCGCTGACTCTGACAAGCCCTGTTTGTGGGATGCCAGGCCGCACCACGCCAGAGCTCCTGCTGCAAGAGGCTTTCAGCATGGGGCAAGTGGGCGATGGATTTACAGGCTGTAGCCTCTTGGCACAGCTTCACACCAGCAAAGAATCCAACCTCCTCCATTCCACACCCTCTCCCCCAGTCCTGCAGGCGGGCTGGGGTAACTGTAGCAGGTAATTACCAGGTATTGCTGCTGCTTTACAGTGGGCAGCAATTCAGTAAATTAGCACGTGATATTAACCACACCAAATCATCTGAAGAACAGAAGAATCAACCTCAAAGCGGCAATTAGCAAATTATTCCCAAACAGGTGTCACTGAAAGGACAAGTTGGGCTATCATTTCTCTATAGCTCACCTGTAAAACACTGACTTCTTACATAGCGTAAACACAGTTTATGCAGACAGTATGCTCTTAAAAGGCACAAAACCTGTACTTAAATAAATCAGTGTTGTTGGACATGAAGCCTTGCACTGACAGCAGAACTCAGGAGCATCTCCTTAAGATTTGGGAATAATTTACTGCCATGCTGAAAGAACAGCCCAGGGCCTGACTCTCACTGATTGCATGGCGAGGCACTCCTGGGAAAACCAGAGCTCTGGCAAGTCTGTAGGAAATAATCACCTATACCTGTGGTGCTGGGTTACTTGGAAGACAGCATACTGCCACAGAAGTAACAGGACGGCCACAAGCGTCGCGCTGCTCGCAGTGCCCCATGGCAGCGCATCCACCCGTTCACTTACATGGGAGCAGACCCAGCCCGCGGGTGCGGGAGCGCGCGCCCTCCGCGCTGAGGCCGAGGCTGCGGGCGCGCCTCCGCGACCGGGGAAAGGGACAGCAGTTCGCAGAAGCGCGGCCTCGCGGGCGGCTCCAGCTCTGCCCGCGCCCCCGCTCCCCGTGCCCGCGCCCGGCGCCAAGCGCGGGCTGGCAGCAGCCTCTGCTGGTGAGTGCGCGGCGAGCGGGAGCCGTACGCGCGGCAGCGGGATCCGGACTGGATGCAGAGCGGCCCGGGGGGGGGAGCCCGGCGAAGAACTCCACGGGTTTCCAGTTTTCATCTCAAGGAACCTGCGAGAGGTAATGGGGAGCTGAGATGGGGGATGCCAAGGCGTAAGTGCGTGTTGCTGCAGCCACTTGTTAGATGCAAAGACAACTAACCTCAACTTTTACTGGATAAACTACAACAAATTACATATTAATTTCTTTGCGCAAATTACACAGCTGAGAGAAAAAGCTCTTCCCCAGAGGAAAGGAAGAAGCACTTGGATTGCTTGGGTGCAGAGCACGGAGCAGAAGCCCATGCAAATCTGCTGGAGAGGAACCCGGTCCTCAGCACCAACACATACTGCTGCCTTGATTTGCTAGTAACAGTTGCCAAGTGAAGATCATTTTCCAACTGATGTGATTTGCACAAACAATTTTAGACTTCACTACCCACCATGTTTAGTTTTTCATGAGAGCATTTTCCCAAGCCTTTGGAAATGCAGGAAGGACAAGTGCCTTGGAGCAGAGGCCCTGCACAGCAGCAGCAGCAATCCACCTTAATGCCAGGCTGATCTACTGCCAGGCTCTTCCTCCCTCTGGCACAGCAGAACCACCCAACCCAAAGTATTTATACCATCAGAAATCACCATCAATCTGCAACCAGGTGAAATGAACACTAAAAAAAAAGCATGCCATCTTCTTGAAAGAAAATTTGTTCTAATAGGCAAAAACATAATGTAAAAAGTGGTGTTGGATCACAAATAGTGCAGCAACACCTGCAGCCAGAAAAGAACCCGTCTTTTGAACGAAAACCACCCTCACTGACTTATGTTCACCTGAATGAGCATTTTCCCGTTTGCTTTGCAATTAAAGCCATTGTTATTTTGGAATATGCTGCTCACAATAAAAGCCCCTACCCTACCTTATGGCAAGTCCTGGGGGCACAGAGAGCATCGCTGGTGGGAAGTAGCACCCTCCTGCACTTTCACCCCTCTTCCAAATCCCCTGCGTCAGTTTTCTCTCTCCACCTACCTCAGCTCCCACGGCCAAAAATATCTGGAAACCTGCAGATAGCCCTCTTTCTCTGATACGCGATGTTTCCTGTTAGAAACACCACAGAGCCCTGCTTACATGTCATTTTGATGACTCTGAACTTGGGGGATTTCCTTACATGCGTGCCACTGCTCGTGCTCATGCAGGGTGCCCAGGCAGACCATTTGCTGAGAACATTCCCTGCTGTGTGGGAGTCACAACAGCTTTTCCTCATAGAGGCCTGGTGTGGTGATGCTCCAGAGGGAATACCTAAATTTTAAAAGGAAAAGGAATGGGAGAAGATGAGTGAATCCTGCTAGGGCAGGAGAGTTGCCTCCTCCCTGCCCAGCATGGTGACTGGAGGGCAGGTGCACTCACAGGTCTCCTCAGCAGGATTCACACAGTGGGACGAGCCAACACAGCCCAGCTTCTGATGAGAAGCCTCAGCTCCCTGCAGGCCACAGGTTTCAGTTCTAGCAGATGCAGAGCACACCCTCAGCCACCACTCATGTCCAGAGAAGGGCAATGAAGCTGTGAAGGGTCTGGAGCACATATCTTATGAGGAGCAGCTGAGGGAACTGGGATTGTTCAGTCTGGAGAAGGGGAGGCTCAAGGGAGACTTTATTGCACTCTACAACTGCCTGAAGGGAGGTTGTAGAGTGGTGGAGGTCAGCCTCCTCTCACAGGTAACAGTGACACGGTGAGAGGTAATGTCCTCAAGTTGCACCAGAGGAGGTTCATGTTGGATAATAAGAAAAAATTCATGTCAGAAAGAGTGTTGATGCACTGGTACAGGCTGCCCAGGGAGGTGGTGGGGCCACCGTCCCTGGAGGTGTTCAAGAAACGTGGAGATGTGGCACTGAGAGACATGGTTAGTGGGCATGGTGGGGACAGGTTACAGTTGGACTAAGGTGATTGCAGAGGTCTTTTCCAACCCTAAGGATTCTATGAAAACACCATATCCATGGTGGCTGGGCCAAGCAGGCCTCTCATTTACAAGTTTCAAAACAAAATGAAAGCAAAGAGTTTGGACAGAAAGCCCTGTAACTGTTGGTTGTTCCTTTTGTTTGTAAGTTTTTTCAACACAGAAGGGGGGTTGGTCACCTGTGAGTTTCTCAACTGGCAGCAGATTTGTAGATGGATTTTCATCAGCATAGAGTGGACCCTCAAGTGGGTACCTCATGGAAATTCTGAAGTGCATTTAAATTGAGCTGTATTCTCAATCAGACTATACACAAATAAAATTTAACAGTCAAAGAAATTTTTCTACTCAGCCACCACACCCATATGGACTTGTTGAGCTTTCCTAAATTTCTTTGACCTTTAGCTACTGCTCCAAGTACTCACTCCCTTTGTATTTACAGCTTCAGAGCCCTCTATGCCTAACAAGGAGTTTGGTGGTACAAAGGAGAGGCTTTGCAGACACCCTGCTACAGGCTGGGTGCCTAGAACTTGTTGTTCAGGGATAATTTACCCATTTTCTACACTCTTGCATCTACCATTCCTACACTGTTAGTGTTTGAAAATCTTGAATAAAAGGAAGCATGAAAGCAGAAGTGGGGAGAAAGAGAAAGTGTGTCCCCTTTTGGTGTGAGACACTGACACACTACAGTCTCTGCTTCTTTTTTTCTGAAAAATTCTACGTGAATTCCCCTTTAAGCCAATGCACAGTTTTACAAAGATGAGCAGTAGAGTTTTGTGGACAGTTTATGGGGAAAATAAACAAAGGAAGCACATATACACTCTTCTCTGACTGAATGTGAATCAGATATTATTCATCAAATGTGTGTTAGATCAGATACATAACAGGGTAAAGAGAGGAAAGTAATTCCTTTGTATTTTGGTAGCACTTTACTCTTGCAGCTGTAATTTAAAAATGCACAAATCCTAATATTAGAATCACTTCACTAAACTTGTATTAAGATTTAGGTTTACTCTAAAAGGTTAACAGTTTCCAGCAGGGATTGGTTGAACCTGCAGAGGCTGACTTCATATTGTATTTCAAAGACCTTCACAAAACTAGAAGGCTTTGAGAGAAAAGCAGATCCCACCCTATGGCTGTGAGGCCCAGCTCTAACTTGCCTCCTTGCCAGTATACTGAAAACTAAAGGGTGAGTTGGGCAAAAGGGAATATGCCAAGATACTCCTACATATAAATTCTTAGTGAACAAACTTTTGGGAGGTTGCTGACATGGGAAACAAACAGAACATCAGGAATTGTAACATGCCAAGGAAGCATCTTCTACATCTCACATACAGTGGTTTTGCATGGGCAGTACACGTTGTAACCACAATGTGATCAAAATTGATAAAAAAAGCTTTTCATTTTTCATTTTTATATTTGAAGCCAAAATAAGCAGTCTATGTTTCCCATTTACGTCCTACACTCCCTATGCACCTTTGGCCGCTCTCAGGACAGTTATCATGCCTACTTTCTGCAGAGGGCTCAGCCCCAGCCGTACTCATACATGAGTCATGTGGCAATCAGTTCCCATTACGTAAATCAAATTTAAATGCTACCCCAGACAGAGCACTGCAGTCACTGACTGCATATGATTAATTGTTTGACTCTGGATAGAAAGTGAAAGCTGTGTTAGCAACAAGTTAGTCTGGCCTTCAGTGTTTGAGGTGAGAGGAAAAATCTTTACGATTAAGCCTCAGATAAGGTTTTTTTGATTGTCGTTGTCTGTTTGCATCTGAAAGGTATACTAGCAATTTTTGTAGGTTCTGCATGTACAGCAATCATGAAGGAGTAAGCTACGGTAAGCAAATGACAGATCCACCTTAAAAAAAATCACCTTCCTTCACTGACAAGGAGTGCCAGACTAAGATATTTCAAGGCACTCTGGGAAGATTTCTCATTCATTTGTAAATGGGCACATACAGATAAATCAAGAAGCCATTTTTTAAAATGTTATTTTAAATAGTTCTGGAATCTGTCTAAACTCTCCTGAACAATTTCTCATTTCTTTTAACAATTTGTTAATTAATTTGGGAGAAAAGATGTTTTCTCTAAGATTTTCTGTGTCAACTGAAAGGATCTTACAGTTACTCTCTTGACAATGTGAGATTTTGCAATCTTTTTTCCCCCCCCAGTCATGAAGAGGTAGATTTTGCATCTAAATTCGGTTACAGAAATAGACAAACTCCAACTTCTAGCAAGAGAGGTAACCAAATTACCAACTGAACTCTTCCAGCAGCAAAAGTCATTAGCATCGGTCATGAGGCTCAATTAAATGGATCACTAATAGCCTTAAATCCTGTTACAGTTGAAGCTGACAGCAGAACTCTTTCAGATTCCAGTGGGTCCAACAGTAGTCAGTGACCTTGACAGAGAAACAGCCTGGAGCTGTGTAATGCCTGTGGTAACTGCTTTCCCAAGGACATACCTTATCTTCATATGCTCATATCCAACTATAAATGTATTTTCCTCATGCTTTAGAGGAGGTTCCTAAGCTCATTTGCAGACAGTGCTGCCAAGAGAGATGGACAAGCCACCGAGGGACTCCACAGCAGCCTTCTAATAATGCCTGCCTTTACAGGGGCTGACCTCTTTTCACCTTGTTAAAAGCAGTAAGTAGTAAGTAATAGATCTTGTCAAAGGTTACTCTGTAGAATAACCTCTGGAGATATTAGATAGAGGTGTCCAGAGAAATACCACAAAAAGGTGCTGACAAGGAAACCAAGGGGATTATGATTAGGAAGTGTGAATAAGCTAAGGTTTCAAACATACTCAGATTTTGGTTAGAAATGCTGGAGTACAGGAAGGAAATGTTCTACATACCATCAAGCCACCAAAAAGCACACTCGAAAAGACATGTTAAAGAGCCATCACATGGAGATTAAATACCTCACTTGATTCAAGAAAAGCTGCAAGAAATGCAATTCCACACTTAAAAATAAGTAAGAATTTCTTCTCCAAAAGACTTGACACCTCATGATAAAAATTAAGAAACTAATTTACAGAACAATAAACAAAATATACCTACAAAATGTAAATTGCTCCTTCATTGCCATTTTGATCCATTTTTGAATATTCAAATAAATCTAACCTTTTACCAGAATTTCCACCAGATGCTAATTCCCAATAATAGGTTTCCACTCAAGACACCCACATTTCCTCTAAAGAAGTTGTTAAAATAGAAGACCCTAAAAACCTAGGACAGCAGCATGACCAAAAAAACTATTCACAGATCTTCTACTCCTTCCCATCCACAGGGCACTGACCTTATCCTTGGCATCTGCTGCTGGCTTTAACTCAGGATAGGATGGGGCTACACAACTAGCCCAACCTCTTCTGCACAGACAGGAGGAAATCCCCTCTATGCTTAATCAGGGGCTTGGCAAGAGAGAAGAGGTTCTCTCAGCACCTTGCACCCTGGAGGCCATCTCACACGTGCCATGCTCTAAGTAGAGGTGATCTTGGGGTGGACAAGGAAGCAGCGCTTCAGTGGGCACCAAAAGGATCATCCTTTTTACCTCATGCTATGCAGTGTGCCAAACCCACACTTCATCACTTCATCAGGGGTATCACTACATTTAAGCTATCTGAAACCAACTTAGAAAATTCAAATCTGAAAACAAGAATCTATTTTCATGACTTGATTCATAAGACAGTCATTGTATCTCTTACTGTCCTCATTATAAATTAATTTGGCATTAATTACAATGCTCAAAATATTTCTCCTCAGCTTATTCTGGCCCTAAAAACTTTGAGTCTGCTGAAAAGCATTTGGCTGACAGTGCATGGACTAAAAACTGAACAGAAAACTGGAAGACTGACAGCCTAGAAATAGGCTGCCCTTACAATTTGGGATACTAGCTTTTTGGCAAGGAAAAAAGAACATATAGAATCAAACAGTGCAAAAGAGGAAATACAGGACATAGCAACCTAACTGCTACATAGGGAGCAACACTTTCATAGTGTTTCAGTGTGTATCCTGCAAGCCTCACTCAATTTAGATAATCCTGTAAGAGGTTCAAGTGTATGGCCACAGTACTGCAGTAAAATGAAATATCTGGAACCCCTAAATTTTTGGATATTAAGTTCATTGACTCATCTGGGATTCATTGACTTCAAGCGTTTATATAAAAAAAAACATTACTGAGGAAGGAAAAAAAAGGAGGGAATATGCGCATGTAAGGTTAATAAGTATACAGATGTTGTAAAGTATTAGATGATCAATAAGTATACAGAGAAGTTAGGCTTAGTAAGATTATCACATTGGAAAAGATAATCAGAGATAAACGAAAGTGCTCATTGGTGTTGTAGGCTTGCAGGAAACTCCATGAGGAGCAACCTCCAGAGAGAGATCCTTCCTTAGTGGCAGTAAGCCCTTAAAATGGGGTCTAGGAGAGGTGGAGCCAGGCTCCACCCCTTCCGGTCACACAGGTGAATTGCCTTCACCTGTGCTCCCGCGGCTGACTCAGTGCTTGCGTCAGGTGGTCAATCAGAGGTTCAGGCCATGATTCAACAGTTGCCATACACTGCATTTACTTTTCACAACACCTATATGACTACATGCAACTGTATTCATTACTCCCAAAGCTGTTTAATTTACACTGGGGAATGTAAAATCATCCTTGATGACAGTAAAGATGATTTTCAAACGTACAAAATAGGCATCTGTGTCCTTTTTTTCCATAACATAACAGAAGCCAGAAACGTTTTCCTCCGAAGCACCATTTTTGCATCTTTAAGGTATGTGCAGAATATCAGCTCTTGATGCTTGTTGTGCTGAAGGACTCCTTGAAGGCTTCACAATTAGAGCACATACTTTTTTACTGTTCTCTTGAAGAGATGGAGAGTACCTCAGTCTCTAATGAATAAAGCTTTTTTCCCAAGAACTTGCTAGGAGTTTGAATTAACGAGGAATTAAGTTTCATCTCAGCAGTCTGTCTCGCTCCAATTTATAGGAGGGAGAGGAGGTTCTTTAATGTATGTATACCTGGTGTGAGATTAAGAAACAACAGTTCAAATGTTGGTCCGACCAGGTTTATTACAAATCTTAATCAGGGAGATGGGGAATGGGAGGATGGACACTATTATGAATTAGGGTGATGGGGAAGGGAAGGTGGGCGATAGAAAAGATAGGAAAGAAGTAAGAATTGCATAAAGTGGGGATAGTCACCACCGGGATCCAGCAGAGGTCCCGTTGCATGCTGTTCCGATGGTCCGAGGCAAAAGAGCAGGGGGAGAGCAGCAGCAGCGTGGCTGGTCTTAGGCAGCAAGAAGGTGCAGGTACCGGGTAGGTCCAGGAAGAAGCCACAGGGAAAGTCCAGGTGGAAGCAGCAGGTCTCCGGTAGCAGGCCCAGTAGAGTCCGTCAGCATGCAGGCATTCCGTTGTGAGGAATCTGATGGCAGACACCTTTCTTCTTCTTTAGCATGCAGGCATCACTTCGTGAGGAATACGTTCTCAGAAACCTTTCGGGGGAAAGCAGCAGCAGCATGGCCGGCCTTAGGAAGCAAGCAGGTAGAGCGCAGAGCAAGTCCAAGAGGGAGAGAGGCAGGTCGTGAGGCTTCTCATGTCAGAAAACCTTCTTGTCCTTCTTCATGAGGAATCATGTCAGAAACCTAATTTCATGGTTGTAGGTCCCCTTTTTATCTTTCTTCTTCTCCTGCCCACATGCCTGGGTGCTTGGGTAAGCATCATGTGAGTACCCCCTCAGATGGCTATCTCCCTCGAGATAAGTCCACACAGAAGACTGCTTCCTGGCCATTAATCTGCGGCTTATCTCTCTATCATTGCCCCTGGCATTGTCCATCTGTGTCCCTTCTCAACCTTTGCCCAGGACTTGCTTGGACTTGTTCCTCAGCAAGCTTTGTGGCAATGGCGTAAAACAATAATCTCTCACACAGTCTTACTAAACTTTAGAGAAAAAGGACCCAATGCCACTAGTCCCCCAGTGCCCTCAATGCCCATTGACTTTAATGGAGGTTGAGGAAGGTCCTCGTTTGAGTTGACACAGCACCTTGCTGAATCAGTTGCAATCCCCTTTCCCTCCTTCAAGCTAAGAATTTTTTCTACTCCCCATTTGATTTTTATTTTGCTTTGACTAGAGATAAAATTAATGTAGATGTTTTGATGCCAACACCGTCCCTGTCAAATTATATAGTGACTTCTCCTGCTAAAACTTGTTTGTTTTCACACCATCATCGCTGATGATCTCAGCACAGCAGCGCTCCGAGAATAATGGTTTAGTCAAGTGCAAAGCCAGCAGAAGGAACATAAAACAATGTCTGCTTATATAGGCCCTAAATAAATAGTGCTTTTTAAAAATGTTTGGCAATGAAATAATAGTTGTGGTTTTGTTACATTTTTTTATAAATTAACCTCTAGATTGTTAAGGGTGCAGAGAACCTTTCCACACCAGAGCCAGTTGTAAGGCCAGAAACTTTTTACTGCATCCTCCTACAAAGGTGACACGCAGACGCTGCCTGCCTCATGCCCTTATCAAATGAGGGTGGGCCATACCCCACCTGCACAGCTTCAGTGGGGGTCAATGGAGCAGTATTGATTTCAGGAGTTTCAGAGCTGACCCCATATATCCTGGGTCACATTAAGAAAATTGAAAGCAAGCATATACCATTAGGGCTTGGGGGGGGAGGGAGGCTTGTACACTCAATGCTGCCTGTTTACCACTCTTTACAGTGTTTTTCTTGGTCAAAATTCCCACTTGATAGATCTTTTAAAAAAATCAGAATGGCTCAGGCAGCAAAAAGATTTTTCACAATTTTGGAAAGACTTTGTCTGCTCTCGCTTGCCGGCTGCGAACAGTGCAGGATGCTGAAGTGTCCTCCTGTGCCTTATTACCAACATTATTAAAACTGTGGGACTACTCTGTCTTCCCATTTCTCCACCCTGCCCACCCCCCTACCCATCCCTTGGATTTTTTTTTTTTAAGAAAAAGGAAAAAGCCCACAAAATTCCACAGGCTGAGGTGTTACTCCCAATTGACAACAGCACAAATAAGAGAGAAAAGGCCCATCAGCACTGGAATTCAGCAGTGCCACGTCTCACTGGAAATCTTGGTGGGCTTTTCCCCTGTGCTGTGCAAGCCCAAGGCCGGAGCGGTGACTGTCACAGCCAGTGAGACGCAGACAGATAGATGATGGAGAGTGCAGACTGCGCACCCACACATAAAGCTCGTGAGAGGAAGGAGAGCGCACGGAAGGAATATTAATTGAGCACAAAATAAGAATTCTCAATATCCTCCCCTGCCCCCTGAAAAGTGGCCGCAAGACGAGGAGAGCTGCAAACACGTTCATCCTGGGGAAAGAGCCGCCCGTAACGCAACGTGTCAGACCGCTGCTTTGGTGCTGGGATTTGCACAGCGCACAGCCAATGGGCTGCATGCAGAACAGACCCTAGGAATCTAATTTTCTTCTCAAAGAGTGCTATAACAGTCTGTAACTCCACGTTAACAGAGCTGCTCCAGGTTTGTATTGGGGTAAGTGGAGAATTAGGTTCTGCTGTGATCATTTTTTTTAACCCACAAGGGTCTGATTCTCCTCACCCAGCCAAACTCTTCTGATCTTTTCCCCTTGTCTAGAGAAACTTGTCTTTCAGATATTCACATCAAAACAGTTAAATTACTGCTTTCTCTCACTTCTTGTGTTAAACCAGCAATTACTCAAATTTTACCCATTTCTGTGCTTGAGACCACATACCACTTTATTTGCGCTGACGAGTAAAAGGGCAGTACAAGGATTTTAGAAAGTCTTTAAGTTCCTACGTCATTCATTTTTTTCCCTCACTGACTTTTTTAATACCTTTCCATCGCACAGCCTGTAAAAAAACCCATACACTCATTTAACAATGGGCGTAAGATAATATTAAAGTGCTACACAGACACACTTAAGGATATAGAAGTGAGAAAAGAAGGAAAATTCCTTAACTTGTTTTTAATTACAAAACCTATTCTTTTCACTTATTGTGCATACTGTCTGGGAAACGAACAAAAGTTTGTTCGTACAGATACAGATCTTGCCAACCTTAAAAAAAAAAAGTGCAACAATTATCACCAGCAGAAGGAGTTGTTTTGTTTGTAGTTGTTGTTTTCTAAGTCACAAAAAAGTAAGGTGCTGTGATGGTTGAGATGCTCACAAAACCTTTAAAAAAAATTCTTCATCCTAAAACGTTCACTCAGAAATGAAGTTAAATAGCAGGTAGTAAAAGACAGTCCTAAACAAAGCAATTTATTGTGTTTTCTGTACCCCGTTGCTTAGCTTTCAGTTTCTTCAGGTTAACATCTACTTCCATTCCAAGAACAGAAGTTTCCTATGAGTGAGATATTCTCATTCCTAAATTTCTAACATCAACAGTGCTCATTTTTGGGTGAGCAAATTCCAGGCGCTTTGCCATCACACTGCTGGGCTCCTAAAAGTGGCAAACTCATTCACTGGTCTGACCAAAACTAGAAGCAGGCCAAGCTTAAACCCACTGGCCAAAATCAGTTGAGAGTAGATCCCTTTGAGGCAGGATTTACTATTCACAATCTGCAGTTCCTCACCTAGCAGCTAACTATTGCTATTAAATACAAAGATTTTTTAAGTTAGGTAAGAGGTATATTTGGACTGGGAATAATGTTAAACCAGTTCACGCAACTCTGAGTTACTGGCAGTTGGTTTGCAGCATCAGTGCAAAACAGAGCGACCTGGTAAGAGCATCACCTGTATCTTGGAGAGCTTCTTTGCTTTCTTAGGCCAAGTGCTACTCCATGGGCAACCACCATACCAACTCAGCACTCCAGAACTGAAAGATTTAAAGCACAATAAAGGAAAAAATATACACAGAGTGCAATGTGAAAACACCTCCATTTAATGCTTACTGGTGTAGCCACTCCACGCAACATATCCTAATCCCAATCTCAAACTGCATTTGTTGTGCTGCAGAGCCCCCTGTGTTGAGCATAAATGCTAAGTAACGTTACCTACATTTAGATAACTCGTATCTTAAATCTAGGAACCACTGGTCCAGGGGAAATTCTCACCTTCGGCAAAGTAGCTCCTGGGTACTTTTGAACAGCTCAGAAAAGATGGCTCTGAACAACGCTGTGCTACATGCAGCAAGTAACTGAAGGCATAAGGCCACAAAGGAATTGGGTAAAGAAGTCATTTCTCCCTCTAAATAAGAAAAAAAAAAATGCCCTAAATAAATACATTTCTCTAATAGTTACTATATTAGATTTAGGGAGTGATCTCAAGTGGTTTAAGCTAAGCACACTCTTGGACAGAAAACTCCAACGGACACGAATACGCTGAGACTGTGAGCGAGCCCTCCGAACATGTGTTGGGCTGTTCAGGGATGGGGACACCCAAATACAGAGCCCTTGGTGAGAAGCTGAGAGGGGGCATGTGAAGAAAACCCTCTGAGAAAACACTGAAAATGAAAAGAAGGCAATAGAAACCATTTGTAGAGTTTATGGGGGCAGAAAGCTGAGGGTGAGACCAAACGATGCCCAGATCCTGAGTTATTACCAGAGCTCTCGGAACCCTAATAAGAGTAACGAAAGCATTCAGAGCCAAAGAAAAGCAGCACTTTTCTGACTCCCGGTTCTGGCAAAGGCAGCAGAGGATTTGTAGTATTTTCCCCCAATTAAATTTGAATCTCCTTCTTCCCTTCTTCTTCCAAAGATGTTGCCCTTTCCATCACCCACGGAGTGCAGCACTGAGGCTGAACGCCGCACCTTCACATCCCCTTACAGGGAACGGTGTCACGACGGTGACACCAACTGCCTCAAAAGATGGATTAAAAAAGCAGGACACCTACACAAACAGCGCTAATTGCAATGTTCGGAGGCATCTATCTGGAAGTTGTGTGCAGGACTGACTTCTGGAACAAATTCTCAAAAAAGGGGGGGATGGAAACGAGAACCAAAAGCAAAACATCTTTTAAGCTAAGGAAATTGTAGTAAGCTTTCAGTGTTTTACTTTGAAAATCCTACAGCCTTCAGCAAAATCCTTGGAAAATCTCCCCGTGTTTATAAAATAGCATTCGATATCACCATCTAGAAACCTACAAAGCAGTGCAAGCAACCCTTCCGAAACTCTCAAAAGCCAAATAACAGCTGCATTTCCCATGTGGCGGCTAATAAAAAAAATGCTGACTCTCCCCAGTTTTAATTACAGAGTAAAATAACACGTGAATGTAATATAGTAGGTACAGTATTATTTGAAAGTGCCGGGGTTGCCCCTTCAACCTGAGGCACGACATGAGCAAACAGCGCACGGAGCAGCAGAACAGCTCCTGGATGCAACGGGGCGCAACAGCTTTCTGCTCCAACAAGCCCTTTTATTGCATCCCTGACATAATTACCGTGTGTACATTATGTGTGCTTGTTATGTGTACCTGAGATGATTTAAATTGTTTCTTTGAGTACAACAACAACACCAACAACAAGTATTTCCGTAACAGCACTTTGTTTTCACGTGTCAAGTCTACAAAAGCTGATTTCGGCATTTATTCCTGCAGTATGTCTCACGTTCAAATGCGGCACGGTAAGATACTGTCTGAGATCACTGTTTTGTCTGTATCAAAGAATACTACACCATCAAAATTTCAACTTCACGCAGCAATGCAATTTTTAGTAAGACGAAAAGCGTTCTCATCGTTCTTATTCCGAACTGTCGCATTAATTTTGTGATCAACTTTAAGCATTTTTCAAGGCAGAAGAATGCAAAAGCCCCCAAAACAGAGAGGTATTTGAAGAACCCTAGAGCACTGTTTATCTATAAATCCTCTTTTTCAGGGGATGAACAGCGGTATGGAGGGGGCAAAGCAACAGGAATCGCTGTGAGGTGGTGCAGAGTGGCAGCAACACCCCGGGCTCCCTGATCAGCCCTGGCATTGAGTGCCCACGACTGACAGAAACTCTAAACATTGCAAATATTTCCACTAGGACTCACGTGCGTTCATTGCAGTGAGAGTTTATGCATGAAACACTAAGCCAAATAAGCTCTCTTAATTATATATATATGTCTACTTATTAAATTGGTTAGTACGGGATGCCAACACCAAAACAGAAGAACTGCTTGGATGTGCAAAGCAGAACTGCCATACCTGTTGCTTTACAAGTGTATCTGTGATTCAAGCAGCTGCATCTACCGAGTACGGCTCTCTTGTAACAAGTTGCAAGAAAAATCCGTACTTGCAGGCCCTGAGAAAATGTACTGCTTATCTCCAAGTGTAAATCACACCGTCCTTATTAATTAAAAGATGCTTAAAGCTGAAGTATTTTCTTCTTTAATTGCAAAATCTTGTTCAGAAATGTTTAAAGATGGCTAACAGTATATAAGGAAAGGACTAAGTCCTGAAAGCAACAGGTTCACAGAAAATCCCAAAAGTTAGCTAACGGCAGAAATTAGACAAGGGATGACTAAGACTGAGGGGAACATCTTTGATTAAATGAACCGCTTTAGAAGCAACACCACCCTTGCAGGAGCTCCTCTAATACTGAAGACCCTCCTGCCTTGGTTGGGGTCTCAGATTTTTACAGAGCAGGCGGGTTGCTAAGTCAGTCTCAAATCATTCCGTGATACTCACTGATGGCATGGAGGGCTCTGCCCACACAAAGCCAAAAGTTTCAGTACTTAAAGTTACCTTCCGAAGGCAATCTGAGATTTCCTCTGCTTTATCAACTCCAGAGCGAACTCCAGCTCTGCTAGAAGTAATCTCTTACAGAAGACCCCTCCGAAGTGCCCGGGGTAAATGTGAGCGGTTGCAGTGTATTTGACATTCTCAAAGTGAGGAAGTGAAGATCAAATTAAAAAGCACGTACCTGTGAAAGTCGTTCTGATAAATGGCATTATAAATATATATATATAATGGCAAGCGCAGTCTTGCTCCTATCCTTCCTATTCATCCACATACAAAGTTTGCTTCCCTTTGTATAACCCAGCTTAAATTAGCAGAGGTAGAGTTAATTGAGGCTAAACTCTAAATGTCTGCTTTGATGACAGGGAGAGGGTTCTGACCGTCAAAATGAGGAAGGCTTTAAAAATACCACGATTTTAATTTCTGGAAGAGTGCCACCCAATATCCAAGAGTGGCAAACAGAGCTTATTGCTTTTATATGTGCTCTCATGAAACCTTCTGATTTCAAGCATCCGTCTGCGAGTCTCCAATCAAAACTGTAGCAACTGGAGACTGCAGCAGTTTCTTTTTTTAAGCCATAAACTCATTATTTCTATTTCCTGCTTCACTCAAGTGTTTCATTTAAAGTTTTGAAACTTTTATGGTCTCAGCAGATGCAAGCAAACATAAATCCCATTTAAGCAAACGGGACAGCAGAAATGTCCCAAAGCCTGCGGGCAGCAGTAGGCATTGGTTCTACACGAGCCATGCACAGTACAGATTAAGGAGAAATCTCTGGTTAGTTATCATAGAAAGAGGATCCTTACCATTATCTGTAGAGCACAGTCAGGTCCAAGCCGTTTTGTTCAACCACCGCCAACTGCTCTTTCTATTTAGCGACTTTAAAAATAAAACAAAAAAAAAAAAACACCTCCCTTCACAGTGATAGCTGGGGGGAAACTACCGAGAGCTTTCAGGCTTCAGCAATGAAGGCCATCAGAACGGGGCTTCATTAAAGCAGTGGAAAACAGCACGGTCAGGAGTCAGGTCCCAGGCTGCAGGGTTTGCCCCTCTCCTCTCCCTCGCTCCCCGTGGCTGCGAGTAAATGAGCCTAATTTTTCCAATAGCCTTTAACTCCCCAGATTAACCGACGTGGAAAAAGTGACTACAAACTTGTAGCGCTGTCTAGCCTCCAACCCAGCACGGAACCAACTTTGTGGTGAGTGCTGAAGGACACCTCGCAAGCTGCTACTTGCTGGGATCAGAACCCAGCGCAGCGCTGCGCCCTCTAGTTCGCTCCGCCCGCGGGAGGGATGGATGGATGGATGGATGGATGGATGGATGGATGGATGGATGGATGGATGGATGGACGGATGGATGGATGGATAGACGGGTGGACGGATGGATGGATGCCGCGGGATGCGGGGCTGCGGCTCTCAAACATGCCATTGGTTTGCATGGTGTGTTTTCTTTTTCTTTTTTCTTTTTTTTTTCTTTAATAAGGTATCACTACTGAGATAATCCACATCCAGTGGATATGGGAAAATTTAGGCTATAATAGCGCGGCGAACTTCTGCATCCATCTTTGATTTACAAGATAAAAGCAACTTTTAAATTAAAGCGCCCCTCTGCTAATAGAGCTTATTATACCAGAGACGGGACTGATTTTCCTAGAAAGTTGTCCCTGTGTGCATGCCTATTATCTCTGCTTTCCCCCTTCCACTAATGAGCATTTATCTAAAGAGCCCGTTAATCCTCTGATGCGTGCTTCTGGTCAGAGGTAACAGTTTGAATAAAACCACTAATCACTTATCGCTAATCACCGATCATTAATCACACTTCTCCCCGGTGCTTTGCGACCCGCGCAGCTCCCCTCGGGATTAAGGAGTCACAAATAAGGATCTCAGCCATTTCTCTTAAAGAACTTCCAGCTTTTGAAAACGGCAACCGCATTCACCGCATGAAAGTTACAAAATACCAAAGCGACGATTTTCAACGACACTCTTCTGCTGAAAGCAACCCCCCCCCCCCTCGCCCCGTGATTCAGGCGGTGCGCTTGCATCCAGCCCTCACCCTCCGACTCCCGATTCTCTTTCTGCGCGGTTTCTGGCTTATTTCTGCGTGACACTTTCTTACAATAAACTTTTCCTCCGCCGCTGTTCCCTGACGCACTGCGCTCTGTTCGGACGGGGAAGGCGCCGGGCTGGGGGGCTCTGGGAGCCGCGCAGGGAAGCCCGGAGATGTCTCTCCGCACTCAGCAGCCCTCTCTTCCCTCTCGAACTTCCCCTAGCTAAGCACCGATAAAACAGGGAAATCTCATCGGGCTGCTTAGCGCACTCCAAACATCGCTCTAGACTTTAAGATAGGGACGTTCCTTTATCCCTACCCCCTCCTCTGCACGACCTCTCTCAAAAAGAGAGAGCCCCGGAGATGAAGGATCACTCACCATGCCGGGACATAAATAATAGAGCAGGCAGAGTTTAGCAAGTATTCCCCTTACACTCCCGAAGCCCTGAGCGTCCTACAAACTTCGCTGGGGAGAGAGAGAGCCCCGTGAGCTCGGGCAGCGGCGGACGGCTGCAGCGGGGGGACAGCGCATCCCAAGCGGAGCAGCAGCGCAGCACCGGCCCTCCGGCAGCAGCGGTGCACCGGGCTCTGCGCCCACCGGAGAGGCTGCGAGTCCCGGCCGCCCGACTCGCCCGCAACTTTGCGAAGCGGCGGGGAAGCTGTCACCGCAGGGGAGCGCGGAGATGCGGAGCTGCGCCCGCATCCCGCTCGGGGCGGCGCTGCCCGCGCCCCTTCCCCATCCCATTGCACGGCATCCCATCCCGCAGTACCCCGCTCCGTGCCATGCCCGCCCCGGGCGCTGCCCCGTCCGGCTCCGCGCACGCTCCTCTCCCCGCACCGTCCCGGCGGAGCAGCGGAGGCGGCGGCGGGCACCGACCCGTGCGGCACCCGGCAGCGGGGAGACGCGTCCCCAGGCGCGGGGCTGCCCCTTCCCCAGCCCCGCAGCGCTCGCTCCGTGCCGCGCCGCGCCGAGCGCTTTCCCGGGGCAGCCCTGCGTTTTTAGGAACTTACCGCCCGGCGCAGCGCGGCGCGGCGGGGACGGGACCGGCAGCGCGGCCGGAGGAACCACGTTGGACTGAGGGAAGGTTACAATACGTTCTATTTAGAGAAGCATTACATCACCCTCCGTGACGTCACGTGGGATTCCTGAACTTCTAAATCATTGCAGTCCGTGCCGGGAGGGAGGGAGG
>JACDJE010000116.1:1508839-1523209 GCA_016647715.1 Pavo muticus
AAAAAAAAAAAAAAAAAAAAAAAAAAAAAAAAACTGTTTTACTATGACAGTGGTGAGGCACTGGAACAAGTTGCCCAGAGGCATGGTGGAAGCCTAATCCTCGGAGACATTCAAGGCCAGGCTGGACCAGGCACTGAGCACCTGATATAGCTGTAGGTGTCCCTGTTCACTGCAGAGGAGTTGGACTAGGTGGCCTTTAAGGATCACTTCCAACAGAAATGATTCTACAGTTCTATAATTCTAAGTATTAGCCACAGTTTTATATTACCAATCTACTGAGATTCCTTTCTTATGCATCATATTGCGGACTCTCAGTGACATGTACACAGATAACAAGAGTAAGTAACGCTTTGAGTGTACACTGTGTCAGAGTTCCTGACTTGACTCTGCTCTATGTTCATGACAGGTGGTTACGCTGAATTGTGCTGACTGCAAAGTAGAGAGATGCTGTGTTCCTGAGATGACTCTCTGGTCCCAAAGGAAGGTTTTTGACTCCTGAAATGAGCTGTGGGTGCTGGGGGGTGAGAACAGGCAGAGCTCCAGTTCCTCTCCAGCTGAAATCCACTGCACTGTGTGGCATAGACTGCCACTTCCCCCCCTGCCCAGTTCCTGTTGCACTTCTCAGCAGCTCCTGTTGCCCTCTTCCTGTTCATCCCCTGCCTGTGTCTGAACTCCTCTCATCTGTCAGCAGCCTTCTCTCCATCCTCAGCCAACCACTTTCTTACTCCACACTGACCTCTGGATGGGGATGTGAAAAGCAGCACCGAGAGGCACAGCTCTGTTTGGTTCTGCCTTCAGAGAGGGGACATTCAGGGAATGTAGCTGCTGAGCTGCTGGTGCAAGCCGAGGGGTGCCCTGTGGCAGGGAAGGCTCTGCCAGCAGAGCGGCCACCTCCCGCTGAGCCGAGGCGTGTTGGCGTGCCGGCAATGCACTGAGCAGCTCTGTAATAGCAGCTCCTATCAAGGTGGTTTAGATTAGCATAATGGACTCAGCAAATCAGAAATGTGTGCGGAGTCAGTGAGCACAGCCCCGCTGACAAGCTGTAACTTGAGAACCTGGTCTGTACGGGGGACAAATTTGGGCAAATCTTAGAGGCTCATCGAAGGCACAGCCTAGGACAATGGGGTGGTTTCTGTACCACTTCAAGTTCCTGCTCCAAAAGCAACAGAGGTTCCAGCAACAAATGTGGGGGGTGGGATATTAGGCAAGGAAATTTACTTTCTCTGGTATATTGTTTCTGGAATGGCCACATTTTAGAAGAAGCTTTCCAAAATACTCCAGCCTGGGGCAGGCACCTGGTACGGAAATCCTCATCCTGAATGGCTTCAAACTTGGCAATATCTTCTAGTGATTGAAGAAACTTGTAATGAGAAGCACTAAGTAATCAGCTACATGGGGCATTACTTGTTTTATCTGTCTCGTAATTAAGTTTAAGGTATGAAGTCATTTCAGGTTGGATATTAGGAAAAATATCTTCTCAGAAAGAGCGGTGCTGCATTGGCACAGGCTGCCCAGGGAGGTGGTGGAGTCACCGTCCCTGGAGGTGTTCAGGAACCGTGTGGATGTGGCACTGAGGGATGTGGTCAGTGGGCATGGTGGGGGTGGGTCGGCGGTTGGACTCAATGACCTCAGTGGTCTCTTCCAACCTTCATGGTTCTATGATTCTTTGAAGTCACATGCCTCTTCTATTTTTATAAAGCTGCTTTCTTCTGATGGCAAAAGCACTTCTTAAATACTTCTCTGTATTATATATGTCCTAATAAATGTTTCCAGAGAATCTCTGCCGTTTTGATTTTCTTTAATTACAAAACCCAGGAAGAACATACCCTTCGCAGCTGTACTTCATTGGTATGAAAACTACTCAGACTTTAGCAGTGGAGTGAATTAGAATGACATTTTGTTTGATTGATGGTAAATGACAGTAGTGCTGTTTCAGCAAACACCTCAAATCTTTGTCATATCATTAAAATCACTGATAAGGAAAGATATTAAAATAATTACAGGACTTTTGCATGTCACGTATCAGTCTCAGTAAGACAGTATTGCTGTCACATAAAATTAATATTTACTGCTGGCACAGTTTAATATTTTACATAGCTCTTCTTCCTATAACATCGTTAACCACATGTTTAACCGAGCTGTTGCCAGCACAGCTTTGGCCCTTGCAATTATCTCGTTACAAGTACCTTTCAGCAATATCTTTTGGTCTAATCGAACAGTAATTTATACACCTCCTTACACTCTGCTAAACACTTCAGATCTCCACACTTGACGTGTAAAACTATCTACAAAAAGTAAAAAAAAAAAAAAAAAATGTAGTTCAGAGCTTTTTTCTCTTTAATAAAGATCTATACTACTCACAGAAATGGAGCCTTGGAAATAAAATGATAAGAAGAATTGATTTCTGGATCTTAACATATTCTTTAATCCATGGCCATAGTAAAATGCATTTTAAAAGGGGATAGAAATTATGCCATTTAATGTATAGTAATCCTAGTAATATCCTGAACAAATGTAAATCTAGTATTTTTAATGCAACACTTGGTTCCTTAATTATTACATCTCTGTTCAGATCCCATCCCTACTTATTTTAGTAACATACTGAAAGGGATATGAGCACAGGGAACCAAGTACTTGCTATGGTTTCTGGGGCTCACTAGGAAGTACCAGATTAGTCTTACAGCTGAGGCAGAAATTGGAGAATAATTAGAATTAACCAGAAGTTAGGGAGTATTCAGCATTAAAAAAAAAAAAAACAAAACTTCTATTAGCTGCAATTCAAACAGAAAGCAGTGTTCCTGTTCAACATTGTCATTTCTCCAGCGGGCTGGAGAGGAAAGGAAGTGTGATACCTCACAGGGATGTGAAACAGCCGTGTGGGATGTCGAGCCTGTCACATCTGCATTTCTTCACTTGCAGCACGTCTCTCCATCTGATGGTCCCACCTGTCCTGCACGGCGTTCCTCTGTCCTCAGCAGGGGACAGGAGAGCAGATCTCAGGAGGAGCTGCTGCAATGCAACAGAAGAGCTTTGTGAGAGAAAACTGACTTGCCCCATTCCTTCTACATACATCTATAATGTGGATTAACAAGAGAGTGTGTTTGATCCCGTGATAGTACTAAAAGCCACAGCTTTCTGTTTCTGGAAAATAAAGATGCCTACCAGCACCTCTCATTTCTTGCAACATCAAATTGAAACATCACCTCTCTCCGACCTCTGAATGATGCCCCAAGCTATGGCTCAATGACAACTACTGTGCGACCCTGAGACAGGACCTAATAAGGGATTACTATTTTCTTGGACACGTTTCTCTGCAAAGGCAAACTGACTTGAATTTCTACATATCTATCAAATGGGAGTCACTGCCTTTTGCCACAGCCCAGAACTTTTGCCATATATTTTCTCCATTCCCTGGAAGTTTACCTGTGAAGGACCACATTAAACTCCCCACCTGGATTCAACTGCGAAGTGATGGCATGACAAAGCCAGTGCACGCTGCTACCGAGAGGCAACAGAGCTCAGTGCTGGGAGGAGGCTCTTGGATGACTTTTAACTCATGGCAGAGATGTGCTGATTGCATCGATCTAACTGAACTTTAAGCAATGCTTAAACAATTGCTTTGAGCTCTTCTTGAGTTTCCCAAAGTAGTCTTATTCCATGTTACTCCTTATTCTTGGTAAAAGAGGCGGTGCTTCTTGGAATACTCCTAGCTATAACTGACCCGAGACTATTGTTCAGTGCATGAATATGGAAATCTGGTTTGGAACATATTTTCTAGAGAACATGGCTCTAGTCAAACACATATGGAAGCATATAACTTGTTTCTGCTTGGCTGGGCTTTAGGGTCTTTTTGGTTGTATTGGATTGTTGGGGTTTTTTTAGCCTTGGGAGCAGAATGGGAAATATGGTGTGAAGGAGATAGCATTTCTGTATGCTTCTGAGAGTCTAATTTTGAAATAATATTTAAGAATGGAGGAAAAAAGAAATTCTAATTTGTCCCATTTTGTCACATCCCTTTTTAATAGACTGGAATAACAGCTGTATTTTTGCATAAAAAAATCATAGGTTCATGCAACCAGAAGATCTTAAAGACATTTTAAGTGCTATTATTATTTTTTAAAGAGCTCTGTCTTACCCGTTCTGTTTGTGGTGATATCAAGAATATCAGAGGTACAAAAGTTGCTCTTCCATCTTTAAATATGCTACTGAGATGGTTTGCTCACACCTTCATACGACTCACTTTAACTTTTTTGAAACAGAAAAGGGGGGAAAATATTATTAATAAGAATCTGCAGGTATTCTTTTTCAAATGCTTCTTCTAACAGTGTCGGTTACATCAGGATGCTTAAAAACCCAAGAGGGGGGAAGAAATACGTGAATGGTCCTTAACAGAGAAGTCCCACTGTTACTCAAGTTGTACTCAAGTTACTGAAGGGGCTCAGGGATGAGGGCTGCAGAAGGATGGTAACGGAGCCTTCCACAGCCCAGTTCATAACACCCATTGCAGTTCCCTGCACTGCCTGCTTAGTTAAGATTTGCGTAGGGAGAGTCACTTTTCTGCCTTATTTTTCAGTCTAAGGGTGGCAAAGGAGATGACAAGTAATAATTCTCAGAGTTCCCAAGCAATCACAAAGTTACTAATTGTGGTGATGGAGCAGGAGAAAATGAAGTGTTTGCTACCAGGCTGCAGTGTCAGGATTTCACACAAATGTCAGTGAGGACATTAATAATGACTTTCTAGTAGGATTTGACTCAGACACACATAAAGAGCAGTCCTATCAGGAAGGAATAAAAAGCCACAGCAGCCAAAGGGTTAACATGACTTTTTCTAGAACAAAATGACTTAAAATCACATTAAGAAAAACGAAAGTCGGTCTGCACTACTAAACCTCATCTGCCACTAAGAACTTACATAATATACTGCTGACATCACGACGATATAAATTACACGGTACTTTCACATGTGACTTAGAGATTATATTACTAGTGCACGAAAAAAAAAAAAACCCTTAACTTTCAATTTTTAATTTAGGATGGACTACTGCAGTACGTATTATAAAATTAGACACACATACCAAAACAGCGACAGCAGTTCGACTTTTTAGTACTTTTACCCCAACAGGTGCAAAAACATTGGTTTAATCAAAAGCTCAAAGATGCACAAAATCATTTTTAGAAAGGGTATGGCTTTGCTTTCATTCTTGTAATGCAGAATGTGTCACGTGTTTTATTTTAGCTGAAGTACAGAATCATGTTTGTTGCATTTTGCTGCTGTAAATCCACGGGTAAAACCCTAGCCTCACCGAAGTCAATAGGAAAACTCCCATGGATTCAATGAGGCCAACATCCATCCCATGGCTGCAATCAATCATTAAAACGCAGCCGGCTCCAATGAGTGACTACACAGGAAAAAAATTACAGCAGAATACTTTGAGTAGTTTGCAAATATTTTAGAGACTTGAGACTCGGGCAATAATGCCTCTCCTAGTTACTCCTAGAAAAACATTTACAAAACTAGTGCTCATACGTAGGTGATTTCCAGATTGGATTTGCAAAGCTTGCTCTGTATTTGACATTAAAAAATACACTGGTTTTAACTTCATGTCTTTCTCAATGATTCCCTTGTCACTTCTGTAAGTTTCTTTTGCACATTTTATCCTTTGTTTGAAGAGGAGGATCTCTTAAATTTCTAGACAGAAATTCATGGCTCTTAGAGGATAGTGCAAGAAAACAAGACAGATATGTATTTGGAGGTAATAAATTTTATTTTGCCATCCATTAAGATTGTCTCTAAAGATCAGCACGCTAATATGAAAAAGAAGAAATGACATATGAAAGTGACAGAAAATTGAGAAGTACAACAACAGACAAAGTACATGGCATGAACCCTGATTTCCTCTTCTCCTCCCCCATCTATCACGGATCAAGCACACACCTCATGTCCCTAAGACAGATTTACATAATATTTAAGGCACAAAAACTGAAGAGGCTGCACAGGGTTTCTGTAATACACAGTACGTGAAGTGCAGTGAAAGCTGCAAGGAGAGTTTTTTCTTACATATTACACAGAGCTACAGATAAGACATTTATTCAGATACGGCTGAACTTTAGCTAACAGCAATACTAGCAACCAAATTAATGTTATGTAAATAAACAAAAAATCCTGATTCAGACTTCTCACTGGATAAGCAAGTAAATCAGAATGATATAGTAAATTAATTCCTGCTTTTGAAAGCGATACATTTCATTCATAAGAGCAACAATAAAAGCAAGTTCTCAGTATATTTGTCATCATAAAAGTCTTTCAAGGCTTTCAAGGAAGCACGGGTGAAAGGGATCCTCTACATGAGCAAAAAATAGGGAAACGTGGAAATTAAATCTCATTCTTCCAGGTCAATAAAAGCCCAATCAATATGCGGGGAAATTTTACCTGAACGATCACTGTATGAAACATGCAAATGGTACTCATGATCCTCACTCATATAGCTGGGATCACAGAATCATGGGATCATTAAGGTTAGAAAAGACATCTAAGACCATGTAGTCCAACCACCAACCCATCCCCACCATGCCCACTAACCACGTCCCTCAGTACCACATCTACCCTTTTCAAGAAAAGGGATGTACAAGAGTTTGAAGTGGAATCAGAATGGAGAATAACACAGGTTTTTAGATTCCGTGCTCCTAGAAAATACGAATGAGCTTAAATATTTAGGAGGGGTTACCTGGTTCCTTTAAGCAAACAGTGCCACTAAAAATCATTCAATTATAGCAAGGCTGACTAGAAACACCTTTAGGAAATACAGGTGCATCGTGGAAAAAGAGAGAACTTGTTTTTCTGAAGCTGTAATTCTAAACTGTTCCAAGCATTGTTTTAGTAGCAGAGATAAATAGCTCATGTCAAGAGAGAAAACTGATGCAAGTGCTGCCAGAAGATCCGATGACACTCAGCACAACCTAGCATGAGGTAGGCAGCACTGAAAAGATCACGAGGTGAGGATGGAAATTAAATGGTCAGACGATGATAGGAAAAATACCTGGGTACAAAAACATATCAGCTTATTTGTGTGTGGTAGAATAGAAACAATGTGATCTCAGTTGACTGAGACATCAATTTGTTTGTGGAAAGCCCTAAGAGGTGGCAAAATGCCTGCTGGAAACACGAGGGGAAAAATGCTCACACTGAAATCCTAGACCCAGCGATGCTCGTACGTGTTTTGCTATTAATTGATGGCTCAGTGTTCACTCCCTCATTTTCCCCCGAGGAGGACACATGGGACACACCAGGTAAGGGGATTGAAGATGTGGAAGAAGTGCTGTGGGTTGCTGGAACATACACACAGATAAATGCCGAGGCCATGGATGACTCAGGAATGAAATTAAGAAGAGAAAGTCTGCCTCAAAGACTGTTGTTAAATATTTCCAGAAGAGAAAGACTCTGGATGAGAGCAACATTGGAAGAGGGAGCTGAGCATTTCCTAAGGAGTTTAATTTTCTCTTGGAAGCATTAGGCTTGAAAGTAGAGCAGAAAATAGCTGGGCCAGCCATGAGATGTAGTGCGTAAAGATGTCTTTAGGGAATCACAAAGAAGAAATGCAGCTCATCAGAGCTGACAGGGACTGTTAGATACTTGGCTGTACCAAAGTCCTTCTTCAAAGATGGTGAATGCCAGCATCTAATTCTAATTTTGTTTACCATATTTAGAGAAACACATGACAGTTTTTCACACTTTGCAACCAAGAACTTCTTTCAGTGTCTATAAGCACTAACTTGAACTTTGTCAGTCTTCAGAAAGCAGAATAAAAATGAAACAAAATGCAGTAAGTTGTTCAGTTTGAGCAAAGTTCCTCGTGTTTTAAAGTCTACTGAAAATTGAAGGAGAGCAGGTTTAATTTTCTCATTTTTTAAACTATCTCCTCATGACGTATGGTAGTTTTTAGAAGAATCCCTTGGCTGTGCCTGCACAGACACGGCCCATATGGGGCAATGTAAGTGCTGAGCCAGGCCTGCTATCAGCAATATTAACACAACTGATTATGCTGATGGAGTGAAGCCACTGTTTTTATCTTACCTGAGATAAGGCATACAGGATATACACAGGATATAAATTGATATAAATTGCTATTTGAAATGCAAGAGATTAAAATAAAAGGGGGAGGACGGGGAGAAAGAAGAAGCGGAATCAAGGTTTAATAGCAAAGATCGCTTTCCCTTATCTTTGGTGGCCTCCTTGTGACAAGTATTAGCTAACATATACGGCTCAAGAGCAAGAGCCAGATTTGTTTGTTGTGCTGAGTTTTTGTCAGGAGGGTTTTGATCATTTTCAGGACATATTTCATCTCCTGTTGCTTCAGAGCTTGTGAGGCTCTGGACCAGAAGTGGAGCTTTTTTCCACATATGCCATATCTGAAAACATGCGAACAATTGCCTGCACAGCCCACACGAAGCCGACAGACGCTGGGTTAGCGCAGCCCCCGCGGTATGTGGATTGCTGCCACTCCTGCCTGCTCAATCCGATGTTTTGAGGAGCAGTTCTGGATCCATTGAAACAACAGCAGTGTTTCCGGAGATCCAGATAGAGGTGAGCTTTCATCACCAAGCTGGGTTGTGGGAATATAACCTGCCTCAGCTGCAGCTTCAGGCACACGAACCTGCGGGCAGCGGTCTCATTCCCAACTAGCGACGGGCTGACATAAGGCAGGCTGTCAACCATGAAACTTTAGCTCCATGGCAGCCTTCAGAGCACAGCGTAAGCCCCCACGGTTGTATTACTTTCCCTAGGTTAATTTCTTCAAAAGCAGGAAACCAAAATTAAATAAACAGCAGTGTTCTATCTTAGGCTAGATACAAACGTCAAACAAAACCGCCCTAAGAAATCCACACTACTAGGATGAGCACGGTAATAGTGCTCCTGATCATTACGTGTTGATGCTTTTTAATCTCCCCTTTGAATTGTCCATCTGGTTGCAACATCTTGCTGCTGACATTTTCCAAAATTTCACTAACCAGACCAGCTAAAGGAACGGCTGTTTTCAAGCTAAAAGGTCAATAACCCTTGTGTCAGAGCCTCGGTTACAGAGTCAGAGCAGGTCCATTCATTTCAGCACAGTTACAACTTCTAACCTTGATTAATATATTGAAGTCACAAAATGTTTTTTATCACGTAAGCCCTTAAGGTAGGTCCTCTGAACTTGCCTTCATCAAGGACGGAGAATGGCGATGAAAATTTGAGAAAGTAAAATGCTCATTTTTCCTTCAAAAGATAAAATCTGCTTGGTTTTCAGGACACACCCCATCACAGCATTATTTCATGAGCACAAGTTATTGTTCCAGGAGTTGGTCCCTCCCCAGTAAAGCTGTACAGCATGCATGATTTATCAGTACGTTCTCTGGAAATGTCCTTAATAGGTGCATCTCACCATGCTCAAGATACAGGTTAGGACTCAGGCTCCTCCATCTCTAGTGGTAACAAGTTCTGCAGCCCCAGGCCCTCTGCTAAGAATGCTCGCGCTGTTCCCCACCGCTTACATCACCCATTCATCCCAATTACGTACACCGTAGCTGATGTAGTGCTTTAGTAATTTGTTTTATTTGTGCGCTGATTAAAAATTTCTAGATCAAACATTTAATGAAAAACTCTCCAGCCCGACGGGTTTGCTGCTGAATGCAGTCATTTACAGCTCAAAACTTATAATAACCAGAGCAAGTGTTGGAAAAGCTGTTCATGCCAAATGCTCAGCGACTGACATATATAATCCTATATCTTTTCATTCCTTTTTTTTTTTTTTTTTTTTTTTTTTTAAAATCTGAGACCTAATTATATTGGTTGTAGCTGTTCTGAAATGAATGGTGGCAGGAACCAATACTTGTTTATTTTCTTTCCTGACAAGTGCTCTGAATAAAAACAGTCTCTAGACATGATGGAATGACTTTTCCAATGACTCAGACACATTCAGTGGAACAAGGTTTGAAGAAACCTAAGCTTGTTTTCTTTCTAACAATAGTAATTGAAAATACCCAGAACTTTTAAGTATTTATGCCACTTAGAAATGTAGAAAAGTTACATAGGGAGGCCAGAAAGTATCCAGCAAACAAGCCCTTGCCCTGTGCTTCTTCATTTGGGTGAGATACTGCCCTTATTCACTCAGGCTTATTTCAATTTAATGAATTTCTCTTTTCAGCTTGATTTTCTTTCTCCTTTTAATTTACAGGTGCCACCTAAAGTAAACAGTCATATTTCCAATTGGCAACATTTTAACATCCTTCACACCTCCGGGGCAAACTGGAGTTTTAAAATGAGCTCCTCAATAATATAGGAAAGGCACATAAAACTTCACATTAATTTTCACGTTGCAAAGATCTAAGTGGCACACTTTTTGCAAGCTGCTTAGCTGCCAGTACCTCTTTCATTTCATAGAATAAAAGAATCATAGAATCATAGAATGGCCTGGGTTGAAATGGACCACAGTGATCATCTAGTTTCAACCCCCCTGCTATGTGCAGGGTCGCCAACCACTAGACCAGGCTGCCCAGAGCCACATCCAGCCTGGCCTTGAATGCCTCCAGGGATGGGGCATCCACAACCTCCTTGGGCAACCTGTTCCAGTGTGTCACCACCCTCTGTGTGAAAAACTTCCTCCTAATATCTAACCTAAACCTCCCCTGTCTCAGTTTAAAACCATTCTCCCTTGTTCTATCACTATTCACCCTCGTAAACAGCTGTTCCCCCTCCTGTTTATATGCTCCCTTCAAGTCCTGGAAGGCCTAGGGGCAAGCTACCTAGTTAGCTCTGCTTTATAAAGTTATCCTAACATTTGGTTATTGCTCTGGAGTTACGAGTTTAAAAGAAGCTAAATATCACTATACATTATTTGTAAACTGGATAAAGAAAAGAGAGATATAGTTGTTAATTTAAGCATAGTAATTGCAATGGCGTGGCACTAAATGACCCTTAGAGGTCCTTCCCAACTGAAACAATTCTATGATTCTACCAAAACACTCTCAAAATACAGATCTTTTTTCAAACTAACTTGTTAAATACCTTTGTCTATATTCTTCCCTAGGAATGCCAGCGTATTCCTGAATCCCAAGTCAGCACTCCGGCTGCCAACTCTTCTCCTGCAATCGCAATTAAAGCCTCTTGGCCTCCGACCCTCTGCCTCACACTCGGAATGTGAGCGCATCAGACAGTCCGCTCCACCCCTGAACTCACACAGCAACATCTCCTCACAAACGCTATCTTCGAGCAGTGCGTTTGCGCGGAGAATGCCAAAAAAAGTGAACTAACCTAAAATCACAACGACATTCCCAGCTTTAGAACAGCTCGGATGCCTCGACAATCCTAAAAGAAGGGCCATAACGGTATATACTTCGAGCATGGAAGGGTGGGCTGGCCACAAGACTGGGGCGCGTTAGGGAAACCGGGCGGCTGGACGCAGCTCCGCGCCGCCTCCCGTGCCGTTCCCCGTCAACCAGCGCCCTCTAGAGGCAGCCCGGGGCATTGCCGGCAACCCGGCCCTCAGCCAGCAGCCGCACCTGTGCACACGTGGGGACGTTCGGCCAAGGGCAGCGTCCCCGCCAGCCGCTCCTCCTGGGTGGGAAGGAGCGGAGAGCTCTCCTGGCTCTGGTCTGGAGGAGCTGAAGGAACGTCAGTTCCTAGCGGTGTCCCTAGCACTTTCAGCAGCTCAACTGTGCTGTTCCTGAATTTAGTGCTACTGCTGTTACAGACTTCTGTGGGAACGTCCAGATCACTAGGGAGATTAAGGCTGGATATAAGGGAAAAGTTTTTTATGATAAGAATAGTGAAGCACTGGAACACACTGTCCAGAGAGGTGGTGGATGCCCCATCCTAGGAGGCATTCAAAGTCAGGCTGGACAGGGCACTGGGCAACCTGATCTAGCTGTAGGTGTCCCTGTTCATTGCAGGGGAGTTGCTCTAGGTGGCCTTTAAAGGTCCCTTCCAACTCAAACAACACTACAATTCTACAATTTCATGAAATTCCAGCTTGCTCCAGGTGTGCCCATGCTGTGCAGCCCCATCCAGTGCCCTGACCCCCCTTACCTAGGGTTGCTTGGGCTCTTTTATGCCAGCATATCTGCTTCCATCATTGCAAATGCTGCCTCTGCTGTGAATCCACAGCGCAGCACAGCTGTCCTTGTCTCATGGCAGTTCATCCTCTGGAAGAGCACTGCTCTCTCCAGGAACCACAGAGAAGTCTGAATGAATAGTACAGATGAATTTCCCACAGGTTTCAGACAGGATAGTGGAGACAAATCTCACCTGGAGTTGACAAAATACTCACACATAACTAATCTGTTCCTTAAAATCTGACCTATGCAGATCGATAGACAGCTGTATTTGGCCACTCTTACTTCCAAGCAGGAATGCATTTAGGATGCATCTCCTCTCTGCAATGGAAAGGCACACAAATGCAAATCTAGATAGCATTACCTAAACTGGGATGTTTGCACAGACTGGTAAACAGACACCATACAAGGATCCTAGCTTTGTCTTGTAACCATGTGAAAACTGCAAACTCAGCCCTACTGAGATGTATGGGCTCAGGCAGAGCACAGCGCTGACATGAGGTTGGAACCAGAGTGCTCAACACTAGCCCAAGCATCTACACGATACCTGGAGTCAGTCTAAAACAGACATTGAAGTTTGGACCAGAATCTGCTGCCTTGAGCTTATGAAACTGACCAGTTTGGATGAGTGCGCAGTTGAACCTCTATGTAAGTTATGCCACAGGAGGCTACAGGTACTCCAAAAATCATTTTAATAGCATTACTGAAAGCAAGAACAATTATTTTCTATTTATATGTAGACGACATTTTTGTTATGCCAGAGTTTCATTATATGCTGTCCAACTCCCAGAAAACAAAGGAGACTGTTTATAGAGCTCTTACCAATAATTAGCGTCACCCAACTAAACAAGGCACCTCTGTTTTACAACTGCCAAAGCTGCCACACTTCTTTTTTTTCAGAATGACTTTCAGTGACGGGCTACTCGAGCCACAGTTTCTTTAAAAAGTAGAATAAAATGTATTACTACTCTAGCCCCACGATTCTAACCAACCATATCAGGTGGCAGGCTCTGCCACAGAGCCAGAGCTCAGAAAATGCTTCCTCTATTATATTTCCACTTAATTATTCTTGTACTTTTCAATAACATTGTGTCATAAAATCATGGCATATAGTCGATTTGGATTAGCTTTATCCTACCAGGTTATGACAGACTTTCAGCCTAGTCATTAATCTGTCATCGTAAGTTTTGGAATTGTATAGATGTGAGAGCCAGCCATATTTAAATTGGGAAGGTATACTTTTATGAGTCTACATTTAATTAGAATTCCAATAAAAGTGACACATCCATTTGAGGCAGGCTTAATATGCTGAGTTTAACTTTTCTGCGAAACACCTTTCTCTTAAAAGGAATGTCTACAAAGAAAAACAGTATTTTCTCCAGACATAACAATCTTCAGGCTGGCCTTTCCCAAGGAAGTACGTCCCCAGAGCAATGGCCCCAACTGATACTGCAGCTCAAGAGGAAGATGAGGAATTACTCGGCCTGAGCCTCCACAGCCCACCAGGACTCTCACAAGGCATATTCTTGCTCTCCCAGAGATGAAGATAGGTTGGCTTCCAATCTGACCAACCACCTCCTGTCAAGAAGATGGGAATCTGATCCCCTTGGAAGCCGAGAAAACAGCCTCTGCTTTTCCAGCCAGTCTATCATCTTCTGCTACACTTTCTCATTTTCCTGGCTAAGGCAAAAAATGGCCTCTTTGTCTGAGAACTTCCACAAAATGAGTCTCCATGCTCAAGACCCCCATACTAAACAAACCATCTGACTACCAGACCTGCAGTCCCATAGACAGAAGGGCACAGGCTATCAGCATCACCTGCCTCAGTCAGCCCAAGAAACTTTAATTTACATGAGCCAAAATAACACATAAACCTGATGCATTTTTAAACAATTCTAGCAGGATGGATAACATTTGATGCTTTACCACAGCTAGTATTTTTCCTGTTTAAGCATATTTTTATTATTAAAAAATAGGCCTGCTTAAACTTACATTTGATTTTATAACACCCTATATTAAGGCCAAGATTTAATACCTGAAAACTGTTTGAGTAGACTTCAAAAATATCCTGAATCAGTGAGCTCTCCTTAAACTCTAATGAGATAAAAGGTGCTATTCTTTAGTTATACATAGTTAAGGAAACTTTTGAGGTCAGCTCACCTTATAAATATGATGCAAAGTCATGCTCTATATTAAATATTTACAATATTTTCATTCTCTGCAATTGAGCAAGTTCTGATATTTACATTTCTCCTGACCAAAAGCACTTTCAGATTCTGCTGT
>JACDJE010000116.1:1523788-1577128 GCA_016647715.1 Pavo muticus
GGAAGGGGAAGGGGAAGGGGAAGGGGAAGGGGAAGGGGAAGGGGAAGGGGAAGGGGAAGGGGAAGGGGAAGGGGAAGGGAGGAAGAAGGCAAGAAAAAAAGGAAGAAGGCAAGGAAAAGGGCAAGGAAAGGCAAAAGGAATGGAAAAAGGGAAAAGGAATAAAGACAAATCATTTCCCTGGTGAAATCATCCTAGAATCTAACCTTCATCACAATCAGATCTTGTAGAAAAGGCATCCACTTTTCAAAGGCATCAGAAGACACAAGGATTTCAGAATGTATGATTTCCACTGAACCTTCATTGATGAGCATGAAAGAGGTTGGGCACTAAAGCTACTGGGCTCTTTCAGAAATCCTTCTCAGGACAGAGACTACCTCTCAGACACCATGTCTGTGGTGCACAGACCTAGCCTATAATGCCATTCACTCTAGTTATTTCTTCTTTCACACAATCATTAGTTTTATTAGCTTTATATGCAAAACAGTGATTTCATAAATTATTTTCTTACTCAATATTTTCAAATTTTCAAATAAATTACTAAAATTAGTAATATTTTGTTTTGGCTCTTGACAGTCATGTTACAGTTTCCAACTAAATACAGATTGATAAACTCCACAGTAAAAACTGCAATTCAGTAAATAAGCAGTGTTTCACTTGTCATTCTTTATGATGGGAAAATATAAACACTGAGAATCTGGATAAACCTCAAGCAGCTTAATTGCTTAAATTAATATTTTGAGATATAATGTGTCCTTTCTTGCTAAAAAAGAACAAAAACGTACCAAATTAAACATGGTGTGTCTTAATTTGTCTTAATTACTTTTCTAGCCAATGAAAATGAACCTTTTATAGGAAAAGCACTAAGGAAAAAAAAATAGAGCAAGTTTAAACATCACTATTTTAAAAATAGAAGCGTACTGCTTATATCATTGTTAAAACTGGCGATTCAAATTACCAAGTATGGGATTCCTCTGATCAACTCTGATACGTATCTGGGTTTAAAGGGCTCTGACTTTCACTGGGAAGAAAGAGGCACTTTTAGGGCTCAACTCCTCTTTCCAAAGGTAGATATCTTAAACCAGATGAGATATCTAATAATAGCATCAGATATCTAATATTAAAGCTATATAGTCTAAAAGATAAAACAATATCATAGCAAAGAAGAATTACAAAATCACTTAATTCCACAGCAGTGAGAAGCATCCAGTAACTCAGCTCCTCCTTCTGCCCTGAGGCAGGATAAACTTGCTAAAGGAAGTAACTGAGGTAAGGAGAGGAAAGAGAATCACAGCAAAAGGTGAAAAGATGCTCTCAGAGCAGATTTATAAGGTGATGAGCTACCACAGTACAGCAAGCCTGTTTCTGGCCAGAAGTGCCATGGATAAAGACTGTACACAAACTTTTACGATATTCAGCAGATCAGGTATTCCCAAATATACCAGAATAGAGAGAGATCCCCACCTTTTGTTAGTTTGTGTTTCATCAATTTCCAAAGCACTGTGAATTCCCTCTCTGGCTTCCCAAACTCCATCTTCCTGCCTTCCCAAACAGGGATGCCAACACCTCTCCCTCCTCCTCTGCTCCCCAGCATCTGCTGCAGCTCCAGGACATGCAAGAGCCACACTGGTTGGCACGGACCCATCCTATCAAGTGCTGTGCACTGCAGGCTGGGTGGCAGCAGCAGCAGCAGCAAATGTTCCTAAAACTGGTGAAGGCAAAATCATAAGTAGCTTCGTAAAACAGTTTCTAATCCAGTATCAGATTCTCAGTTGCCCTGAGGACATTCCTCTGTACAGCCTAGCCCTAGGAGCACATGACAAGACAGAACTCTCACCTCTGGGTGAGATAAGAACAGAAGGACCCATCTCCTTACAGCATCTGGGAGCACACTTGGCTCTTGTTCACAGCCATGCGTCCATGCTCATGTGTACAGACTGCATGGTTAATGTAATGCTTAAAGAAGCAAAGAGATTTAAACTCTGGTGGAAAAAAAAGCACTAACGTCTGCAGCTAGCTTTAAGGGCTGTGTCTGTGAAACACATGTTCATGAAGGAAAGAAAACGAAAAATCAAGTAAGGAATTATATCAGATGATTAAAGGCACTGTTTAATTATACTTTTCTGGGCCAAAATGTTCGGTGTCCTTTGATTTAACTTCAATAAAGAAATTTTATATATATATATATAACTTTTGTTTTTAAACACACACATTCCATTTTTTGTTGCTCTTTCACTGCACTGAACTGTTACCTACTGAAGCTGCCTTTGCTACAGTTAATTGAAGACTCCTAGCAGACATGCTGATGGTCAGCTGCTATTTCTTGTATTGAGTCACCTTCAGAAGCCCACCCAGCCCCAGCGTTGAGCCCCTGGTTAGCCAGCAGTGTGCTGAGAAGTTGGCTTCTCAAAGCCAGCTCCATTAAATACTCATGCAGAAACACTGAACACTGTACAGCCTCAATCACACAGCAGATGCACCTGTAATCAGAGAACAAGAATGGGTCGGGAAAACACAGCTCCAGAGGAATCGTGGGAAGCTAATGAAATGTTTTTGGCACTAGGGAAAGCGCCTTCTGATGCTATACTATTCCTACATGTGGCTGTCCCTTTTTGCCTCGTCCTTTTTCTTTTGGAGTTGAATGTTGTTCTCGTCAGTTAACTGTGTTAGTGTGATTTATTTAGTGTAAGCCTCCTTGGTAGGGACGCAATAACTTTTGACTCACTGGGGTGCTGTCCCTCTTGCAGAAACTATCAAGTGGTCATGCAGCACTGCACAGACCTCCCACGCCGTGGCAATGAGGCTCTGTGTATCCAAAACCTTTTTAGAGCATCACACCTGGGACACACTTAGCTCAAGGCCATTAACTGAAAAAATAGCCAATCCAAAGCAAGTAAATCTGGCTTCAGGAAGAGCTGCAGAGAGGAGCAGGAAGGGCAAAAAAGGAAAAATGCTGTCCACGGCCTCCACGCAGCATCCCTCTTCTTATGCTACTGTGCTCAATTTTTGTTCATCACACAGGAAGGTCCATCTCAAGTCATTAGGCAGCAGTGACACCTAATGCACGAGCTGGTAATTCCTTTTGGTACAGAAATATTAAAGGCCTCTCCGCCTGTCCATGGCTACAGAGTGCTCTCGCAGGTTTTAGTGAGCTTCTGAGAGGCCGGCGAAGGCAAAAATATTCTCTACATTCCCCTTCATTCAGTTTTACTCAGCCAGTAGTAAGTTCCTTCAAAGTAAGAAACCAATTTGGATTTGAAACATAGGAAAACTCGTTTTCCTCTTCCAAGCTATGAATAAAAACTCTGAGGGGCACGTATGTCTTAATTCTTAAATTCTGAAGGACTTCATGACCAGAAATAATAAGTTGGCCACTTATTGGTAAAATTCCTTTAATAGAAATCAGATTTAAATGACTCATATTTTTTAATTCATCCAACTCATTCCACACACTTTTGTTTTGTTTTGTTTTGTTTTGGCAGATTAGATTGTTTTCTGCACTGTTACTTGAATTTCTGTATCTTTCCAAAGGCATTTCTACCAACCATGAATAAGAACAAGTATTCCAATAAATAAGAGATATCATTTAATATTTTATAGCCTAATAACATTTAGGAATTTTGCTTAAGCTCTAAAAGGCAAAGTTCCATTTTCAGTTACATACAAAAAAAACCCCACCACATTCTGATGGTTAGCAAAAAATAAATATCAGATGAAGCATAAAAGCAAGATTTAATTGTAAACAAATATAAATTAATATTTACCTATCAAAAATACCTAACTTTCTTAGGAAAAGAACTAAATTCCTCAAAGACAAAACAAGATGAAAGTTTCTTATTAAGGTCACAGTCTTCTGGAGGTTAAAATCTTCTGTTTAAAACAACGAGCTCTGCTTATTGCAGCTGGGCTGTTTGGGAATAAAGGTATTTCTCTGGGTATTACTATATCCGTTTCTGTGGTTCTTTATACTTTAGACTGGAATTTTGAAGGCTCATGGTGATTTTGAAGGTTGATCACGATACAAGATTTTTCCTCCATTATGAACTATTATGTAAACCTAGCTTGAATAAGCTACATAATTTTGCCAAATGATTCCTGAACCTTAGCCAATAATCTGATTAAAGAGAGCAAGAACCCACTTTTTATATTTAAAAAGTGTGTTTGGAGAAACTCCACTGGTCATTCACATTTCATTAACCTCCAAGTTAATAATTCACATTCTGTCCGTTATATTACATGCTGTCTTCAGGCCAAATTCCCTCCCGGTATGCTCAAACTTGGGGAGAAGTCACTGAGAATGACTACATTTGCTTAGAATTAAGTAAAAGTAGAACAAAGAAAAGGTATTATGTTGCAAGTCCTTTTCTTAAGCTGCCACAAACTTGTTCTGCTGCTACCAGCCTTCTCTAGAAGGTAGTACAGCAGCAGATCTGTAATGAGAAGCAGGTAAGAGTGAATTGAAGCAAAGAACAGGAACTGTAGAAAATAGCTTTCTTACCTAATGTGTCCCCAGAGCGTTACCAGCTATGATGAACTGAATTCTGCACATTGTTAGAGAAGCAACGATGATTCATAGAAAGATCATACGCTGAGCTATCTCGATACTGTCTATAGCGATCCTAACAGATGGGACAGATCTCCTGGAGGGCTCCCCTGCCAGGATCCATTGCCTCCATTGTAAGCATGGAGCCAAGGCATGACTCAGTGCATGACCTGTCCATTCACAGAAGTCATGTGCTCCTTTGAGAAGACCCAGGGAGCAGAAGCAGAAGGAAAGGCAGCTTTTACTTAAGCCTTTTGTTTTTAAAAGGCTGTATATAGTTTCCTCTGCCCTGAATCCCAAAATGCATTGCTCCTCGTCCCATTTTTTAACACTGCAAAAAGTACTTGGCTTTAAAGACATGCTGAGCCTTTAGCTTCAGCTACTTCACTTATGCTCAGCTATGTATATGAATCAGATAAAAGTATGAAGGACTTGAAGGAAAAGGTTTGAAGGTTTGAAGGAAAATCTAAATATTTTTATGTATCTGTAAAGATTCAGAGTGCAATATCATGCCTCTTCCTTGGGGCTTCCTTGTTCCCATCCATTCCCATCACCAGTGTCCAGTGTTGAAAGTGCTTGAATGCAAGAATAGATCAACTTTATCCATTGTAATTCACTTCAGCCGAGAGTAGACCAGTTCCATTACTCCCTTCCTCCCTTCCCATCTTTGAGCTTCATTGACAGATACATTACAATAGAAAGCAAAACAATACTCTTGATTGCTCTACTGCAGGATGACTGACATCTAGGTGATAGATCCTACACGCCTCTTTGACTGCCTCCTAGAAATATCTGAAAAAATACATACACTTTTCCTTGCTTATTTTTGTTGATCAGATTGTAAAAATCCCATTCAGTCTTTTCATGGAAAAAAAGGAATCAAATAACCTTCAGCAACCATTGCTGAGAGCAGGTAGGTTTGAAATGGGTAACATGTAGTTTTAGGTTTGCAATTTCTGTCACTCGACCACTCCTTTCCCAAACACTGCAATTCAAATGCGTCAATATAATATACTTATAAATGTTTCCAGACTTCCAGACAATGTAAAATGATATTCATGCCCAGCTCTGACAGACTTTTTTTCACAAACATTGCAGGACATTGTCCAAAATGTGTTTAAATCTAAGCAATTTCACATCAAGTATTTCTGCAGGTCTAATTTTAGAAAATTCCTGAAGATCATTATAGTGTAACAAAATCTAAAGTGAATTAATGTGACCCGGCAAAGAGAAGTATGAAAAGCCTGTACTGATATTCAACAGTCTGAATGTTTTGTTTCTTTGAATTCTCGCTTCCCATCAACATTTGCAGAGCCCTTTAAAACAATGAGACCAACAGCCAACCATTAAAAGGTTCTGCTTAAATAAGCTAAGGTGTGAAAAAATTAATAAAGATGCCTGATACACCTGGCTGAATCACTCACACACATGGCTGCCTCTGGATTCTGTGAAAGTGCTGCACTCATGGGAGCCTGTTTTACAGCCCTGTGGTATGTGGCTATTGGCAAACTTCTTATCAGAGCAAATCTGATTTACATTTTTTTTTGCCAAAGCCCTCAATAAACCATGCATGAAAACAAAGTAGTATGATGGATACGATATAAACATCAACAATTTGAAATGTGTTGTGCTGATTTCTTCCCATGAAAGATGCAGTGTAACGTAACAATCACAAGAGTAAACTGCCAAGAACGTTGTTTCACTAGGAATTTCTGGTAGAAGTTGTCTGATTTGAATCTAACTACATGAATATGAATGCAAAAGGATGAAAAGTTGACAACAAAAGTTGACAAGTAAAACTGTCAAGAAAAGTTTTCAGAGATATTCCTCATCCTTTCATTTTAAAGTCACATTCATGGAATAGATACTATGAAAGAAAAAAAAAAAAACACTAATTCCAAGATCACCTCCATATTTTTGCCAAGATAAGCAGATGATGATGTTTCATTGGAAATTGTTTTATTACGGCAAGGGATATACATTATCATTTAGAGAAGGCTGAATACTAGTGATTACTTCAGGAGATGGAAGAAACAACTGACAGAGAATCTGGCTATGGGAGCCAACCATGGGAAGCTCGGAAATAATCCTGAAGTAGGAGGAGGACTTCAAAAAACATGGGCATCTCCTGAAAAATTGCTTTCTCAAAGAGAACGTAGTAGGCAAATGTGCTCTATGTTTCTCCTGATTCTTGCTGTTGGCTCAGAATGCCTTTTCTCAGAAAGAAGGGATGCAAAGCACAAGTTAAGGAAAAAAAATCAGATCTGTCGATGTGCAATTTATGGTGCTGGTGGACACAGATTAGAAATTACAGTATGAAGGGGTTTGGGACACTCAGTATGAACTATCATCTTTCAGAATTTGTATAGGTCTTCTCATTTTCCTGGTTTTATACTTTGAATACAAGTGTTCACCAATCTCAGAGTCAAAGGGGTTGGAAGAGACCTCTGGAGATCATCTAGTCAACCCTCCATTCTTCAGCTGCTTCTAAACATCTGGACTGCCTATCTTTTGGAAGGGAAGAGAGCATTTCTATTGGCATATCTCAATTAAAAAAAAAAAAAGTATGAGGTTGATATTTAAGAAGTGTCCAAGTACCGAACTGACTTAATGGATGGAGAATGATAAAACAACTGAAGCGAATTTTTCCACCTGTGAATTGGAAATTCACTGGGGTAGAAATAAATAAATACATAGCTTTTCATTTAGCAGTATGCCAAAGTAGTATCAAAATTCTTGTATTATCACGTTATTTCCCTGTCCGTCTACATCCCCATCCTCCAAAAACCTTGCAAGAATAACAAACTAGATGCAGTAAGTTGACCCAACCAAGTCGTAGAGCTCTCATAAGACCAGACCAACTCTAAGAAACATTTTCTCATCCACCCATGTGCAAGAACTTTGTGTTACACTAACATAAACTAACATTTCAGCAGAAGTACTCTTCAGTTCACACCTGCACAAGACATATTTTGATCAGAACAGAAAATACTCTGCAGTTGAGGAAGAGAACCCTGGTATAGTATCAGTATTTAAAATGCAATTACACTGTTTAGCTGATGCATTGTATAGGCTAATGTTTGCATCAAAAGAAGGGATCTGATAACAATCCTTCAAAATACAGCTGGATAGTCAAACACGGGATGAATCAGGTCAAAAGGCATATGAAAACAACAGCAGATACCCCAACTGGGGTTGAAGAGCCAGGAATTGCCTAAAGAACCAAACCTGTTTTGTTCTTTTGGTACAGGAAGATAAAGAGAAGGAAAAGGGGAAAAATAGGGAATAAAGGAAGCCACTTTAGCTCTTTTTAATTAATATTCTGAAGATTCTTTATTAATGAGCTGCTTGTCTACAATGGAGCTCAGTCTGAAAAGGTAGCTAAAAGCAGAAAACAAGAGACAGTTCTTAAGGTACATCAGGAATAAATACTCTCTCCTTATAATATCTATTTGTCTCGGGCCTAAAACAATACCCTAACTTAAAATTATATATAACAAAACAAAACAAAATAAAAAGCCTAGCTAAGACAGAAGGATGTGGGAAAAAAGCTAACAAACACTGAGATAACATTTGCTAGGCAGAAGTGACTATATATATCACCTAAGCAGATTTCACCAGCTTTTACAATGAAAAATAAGATTTAGTAAACAATCCATTGATTTCACCTTTTTTTTTCGCAGATACTTATAGACATACAAATAATAGCTTGCTGTGACCAGATGACATACGGACAGATCATAGACTTCCAAGCAAAGAGAACTTCTGCTGGCAGATCTGTGTGCAGTGTTTGCAGTGACTGAGAAGTGGGAAGACTGCTGTTCAGCAGCTCAGTACTGGGATAAGGAGGAGAACGGAAATGGGATTCCTCCACCACAATGGGAGCTGAGCCCATCACCTGAGAGCTGAACTCCTCATGGAATGAAGGCTTAGTCTGTAATTATGACATTCATCATGGATCAAGCAAGTGTCCCTTATGACCTTAGAAAGCTTTGGCACAGCTAATACACTGTAGTCATTCCATATCTCCTATAGACTGGATTTCCAGCATAATCCTGTGTTTTTTTTAACTTTTTTAAACCTTTGCATTTTGAGCTAATGCCTGTTCTAGGGAGTAGTACTGATAACATATAAATAAATAAATCTTCCAAATGAAAAAAAGGTTTCATCATAAAACCATATAAAATGGTCATATTTTAAAATGTAGTATTTGGAGCAATATGAACACTAATGTACTGTTGCTTTGAAGATATCTTTTGTGTAATGTGACAGTTGAATTCTCACATACCAAACATGCTCAAAAATAAATGAATAAATGTCTCCACAGAATCACAGAGTAAAAGAGAGACCTTGCATAGAGACGTGCTGCCTGCAGAGCACAGAATGGCCTGGGTTGAAATGGACTATAATGATCATGTAGTTTCAACCCCCCTGCTATGTGCAGGGTCACCAACCACTAGACCAGGCTGCCCAGAGCCACATCCAGCCTGGCCTTGAATGCCTCCAGGGATGGGGCATCCACAGCCTCCTTAGGCAACCTGTTCCAGTGCATCAGCACCCTCTGTGTGAAAAAATTCCTCCTATTATCAAACCTAAACCTGGGAGGTTTTAAAACCAAAAACATGCAGCAGTCTGGATTGATATTAGATGATTTTTAAATATCACAGGGAAAATTGGATATCTTCTTCTCCCTTAAGTGTGAGCGGTGGATTACTAGATCTGTGACAGAGAAAGAGAACGATTGCATCCCCTTCTGCCCCTCTTGATCCTGTCAGACATAATCCAAACAACAGAAATAAGCTTGTACGCGGGCCTGGAAAGAGAAGAGGTTTAACATACATACTGTTACCTCTAGAATCTATAACCTTTCGGAATTTCAAAAGGGTCTTGGAATTTACAAAATCTCATGGAAAATGATTAACAGGTAGAATACATGTGCATATGTATACTTACATAAATCCATATGTAGAACCATAGTCTACTTGTATCGTACACATTATGCCACAAAGAAATATTTCTTGTTCAAGATCCACAGATCCCTGAAGTCTGCGAAAGCTTCCGAAAAAAAAAAGATCAATACTGTAATTGTAAAAGGATCTCCATGTTCATTAGATAAAAAAAAAAGAAATAGTTGAAAACCGTCCAGTAGGCACCTAATGAACAAAAAGTAAGAAGTCTTATTTTCTAAACAGATGTGGATTAAATTCAACACACCATAGCTGTTTTGCTTTTATTCTTTCCTTTATTGAGCTTTCCAAAGGATAAATTAAAACACTTAAATAAATTTAGAAGAAAATGGGTGTTCAAAAAAAAAAGAAAAAAAGTAGCCGAGCTCAGTCATATGGCCCAAATTCCATTACTGACAATATCTTAAGTCCAGAATAAAACTTTGCTAAGTGTATCCTTGACAGGAAAATGAGGAGAAAGGAGGCTAGTTTGCAGTTAAAACTAACCAGCCTGAGATACAGAAGCCTCTGCTAAGCTACAGGCCATAGAATTGCAGAATCACAGAGTGGCTTAGTTTGGAAGCAACCTTGAGTATCATCAAATTCCAACCCTCTGCCATGGGCAGGGTTGCTACCCACAGAAACTGGGATTTGTGCTGCATAGAAAGGAAGAGGATGTTTGCTCAGTATTTCTATTCACAACAAATAATCACGTCCTCCCTCCAACATAGAAATAAATTAATTGGGACAAGATAAATTGATCAAAGGTCACATATCTGAGTCACTGGGAGCAGCTGGTGTTTAGCAGCCTATGTATTAGGTACCAAGGAAACCTTAAAAAACAGGAAATGTCAAACGCAACTTAAGAGAGTAGAACTGTTGTGAATTTGTACTTTTCTGATTCATGCAATGATTTGCAGATGTCATCCAAAACCTATGGCCAAGTTATAAGAAGCCAGACAAGCTGGTTTTCAAATGAAGCTGCCCTGTCAGACACTGATAGCAGTTCCAAGTGAAAATGAGATGCTTTTTTCTCACCAGATAAGACAAAATGGTTTCTAAGAAGTTTCAAATTATTTTGTTCTTAAAGAAACCGACATTCCAAAATCTACTGGTTAAAGAAATGGTAAAGCATCTGTTATTATTTTTAGAGTTTCCGTAACTAATTACATTACAGTATGTTAGCCAGAGTCAGACCTGTAGCCAAATTCCTCTCTGCTACATTGGTGTAGCTGAAATCACTGACCAGCTTTTGGGGAAAATTTAAACTGATTTAACTGAAATTGGAATTTAGTCCATACAGTCATTAATTGCAACTCTTCATCAGTCCATCTTGATACCACGCTGTTGGAACAGTTTGGCAATTCATTCTTTCTTTGCCTTCAGGAAACGTACAGCAGCGTTGAACTGTTCGGAGGGCACTGCCATACAGAGCTGGTATCAGGGAAATCTCACCATTAGCACTGAGGAGGGCTGTTAATCCCTAAAGGAACTGAATAGGCAAAGTCACACACAACAAGGGAGATGGTTGTCTCCGCCTCTCCAAAAAAAAAAAAAAATTAATGACTAAATTCCAGCCTTCAGGGAGGGAATTGCTGTGTTTCTCCAATGTTAAGCATTGGGAATAAAAATTCCCTCCAGGAATGCAGTCTATTTATTGTGCTTTCAGCTGGACAGAACTTGCTTCCCTCATATTCTGGGAAAAATGAAAAAGGACATTCTCTGCTCTATTTTAATTTTAGCTACATGCGCATAGATGAAAACCTGCAAATCCTTGTGCCTATTTTGATTCCTCTCCCACATCTTGAACAAACATTTAAAAAAAAAAATCATATTTTTGTAATCAACACCTACACAGGAAAGCAATCATTTGAACTTCATTTTGCAAATGAGCTCCTGATGACCTAAAACAAACTTTATTTTAACATGTGAGAAAACAGTCTACTGAACTAGAGCCGAGTAGAACACCCTCATGCCTAACACTGTTGGAAAACATCTAAACCTATGGAGAATATATTGGTCTTCCTCTCTCAGGAGCAAGGTCTTCTCACCAGCTCAGGATGTTTGTTGACTGATTGTTGTGAGAAGTATTTAAAACTATGCTATTGCAATAAAGGTAGTGTGAAATTAGATGAAATTAAGAACTGGAAGAGGAAAAGGACAAGAAGAAAGATCACATGTAAAGAGAAACTGAAAATCTTGCAGCTGTCTGCCTCAGAGAGAAAACCGGCTACGAGGTATGATAAGATAATATTAGTCACCTAGAAGGAAAAGGAATGGACTTTAATTAATATTACACAAGACCAAGAAGGCAATCAGTAAAAACAAAAGGCAGTAAGTTTAAGTTAGTAAGTAAGTAAGTCAGTAAGTTAGTAAGTTGTGTTAAGTTAGTCTAATTAAGAATGGAAGTTAATCTATGCACAGTTTGCCTGCGGAACTTTCTGAAGCCAAAAATTCAGAAAGGAAATAAAAAGACTATGGCAAGAAAAAAGATACAGGAATGTTTAAAGGCATAAATGCTCCACTGATGCCTCAGAGAACGTAGTACAAGTCCTGTTTCAAAACTTCCCGAAGTCAATGGAATGTTTCTCTATTCGTCTTGAACTCAGATGGGCCTATTGTTATGAATTCCCATGATTTGTGAGAGAGGATATAAATTACAACTTTAAAAGAGTACAAAAGCAGTTTCTGTGTTATTATTATTTCAAAAGTACTTGTCTTGGTTTCTCCCGGGGGACAGAAAATGGAATGGTATAAAAAAAAAACATAATGAAAATGAAATTTGGAAATAAAATTTACCAGAAAAAGACGTAATATCAAATAACAGCACTCCTGAAATTGAATGCAGTTATGGAAAGCTGCCATCTGAAGAGATGACTTGTTCACATCCATTACTCAGAAATCACTTCTAAGATGGCAGATGCCTAAATGTGTGATACTTAGTACTTCATAGAAAGATGCAGTAGATGCAGACATGTGTAAGAAGTATTTCAGCTGTTTAAACAATCTGTTTTGCACTGAAAGCTTTTGATCTTTTGGCTGGTAGTTTTCATGAAATATGAGGAAAGAACTTAAATGTAATAACGCTATTACTGAAAACAGTACTTGGAGGCACCTGAAACAAAAACAGATCGGTAAAATTAACACATACAGAGAAAAGCTGGCATCGAAAATAAAATAAGTGTAATTATGTCACTCAACCCACACAGCACTGGACCAAAACCTTCATTACTTCAGATTCTACTAGCACTGTCTCCTTGTGATTTGGAGGTGTGAAAGCTGTTTTCACAAGAATCAGAATGTATTTGTTTGTCAGAATCTATTTATTTAACTAACAGCAAAATCAATGCTTCTTTCTATTTGGAGCAAGCATCATGTATCTCTAATACAGCATTTATCTCTAGAACAGATTAGTCAGGAAAGCAAGGTGGAGAAAGACAGCAGGTGTGACAAAAGAACCAACTGCACAAGAAATAGGAAATGAAAGAAAGTGAGAAGAAACAAATGAGACAGCAATGTCTAAAATAAAATAAAATAAAATAAAACTAAAGTAATATCTACATATGAAGTGACATTTCATCTTAAACTCTATTTTTTGAAGTCGGAGAGAGATTTCCATGGCCCATTGACCTTCTGCTCACCTTTCCCAAAGGGCTGAGTTTCATTCACCGTGCTCTACAGCTAACAGGACTCTGCATTTTGCTTCACGTGATTTTGCACCAACACAAATTACTTTGCCAATTTTTCACTGAAAATGTACTGAAATGTTGTCCCTCACCCTTATTTCCTTTCTTAGTTTATTATGGAGAGACAAAAAAAAAAGAAAAAGATGTAACTAGAGAAAGTTGTTTCAAAATAGTAATTAAAAATATTTGCAGAAAAATCATAGAATCATAGAGTCATTAAGGTTAGAAAAGACTGCTGAGGTCATTTAGTCTAACCATCAACCCAACCCCACCATACCACAGAACCATGTCCCTCAGTGCCACATCCAGGCAAATGAACACACGTACACACGCTCAATGAATGTTTAGCGAATAGAATTAAGTTAAGATAATGGTAGAGAAATAAATCTTGCAAAGAAAGTAAAATCTAGAAGAAATATGAAGACAAAAATAGCCACAGAATCTAAAAGAAAAATAAAATGTGACACAAGAAAAAAACGTAAGGCAACAATGGCTGTTTTCATGAGTGTCTAGAAATATGATAAATATTGTAGGTTCCAAAAGCTGAGATAATCCTGAATCTGAAATGACTCCATAAATTTTCCAGCTTTATTTAGGAAAATGCTTTAAAGTGGATTTGTTGGCATTTAAAAATCATTTATAATCAATGTAAGGGAAACAACCTTGAGTTACCCTGCAGTTAGGGAGGGATGTGAGCACGCAGCCTGAGCAGTGAGCTCCCACAGGTCAGCTGCTCCCTTCTCACCACCCCAGCAAGCGGCAGCAGGGCCCCCCAGTACCCAGTCCTCCTTCCCACCCCACCCCCCACTCCTTTACCTGCTACAAAGTTTCTCAGGCACCACTGCAAGACTGAGTCATTGTGCTGCTGAGGAACTTGGAGCCAGCTCTGGGACCAGGTCCAGCAGCGATGCAGCTGCTCTCACTAGATGCTGAACCTGAGTCATTAAGTTCTGCCAGACATGGGCCACTGGGGTATCTCAGCACACAGATCCCCAGTGCTCCCACTTGTCAGAGAGTTTGTTAGCACAGGCAAAGTGCCAGACCTTGGCAGACCTATGGGTCTATGGGACTTCAAGGTGTGGGAGCTCTCCCTGCCTCCCTAGGTCTTCCATTAAATGAGGTTAAATTGGATTTACCAAAGAGGTGACTGGTTTTGAGCTAATTTTCCCTTTTCATTATTTTCTCTATAAAAAAACTTGTCTAAACTCAGCACCTAATACAATTCTCTCAATAATAGGTTAGAATGCGGAATTCGTGGGCTATCACTGAACAGCTTTGTGTCAGTCTTCTCATCTGCCGCTCTGGTACCTGGTTCAGTCATGCTTTTGATCGAACTGGAAGCTCAGTTGGCAGCTCCTGTTCAATTTGCTCCACTTACATGGGCAGTGTAGTTGTTCCTCACAGAAACACACAGAATCACAGAATCATAGAATGCAGTAGACTGCACAATAAAGTGTCCAAATGGGTTTTGAATATCTCCAGAGAAGACTCCATAACCTCCATGGACAGCCTTTTCCAGTGCTCTGCCACTCTCATAGGAAAGAAGTTCTTCCTCCTCTTTGTATGGAATTTCCTCTGTTTCAGTTTGTGCCTGTTGCCTCTTGTTCTGAAAAGAGCCTGGCCCCAAGCACTTGACTCCCATGCTTTAGATATCTATAAGCACTTTTTAGATCCCCTCTCAGTCTCCTCTTCTCCAGGCAGAACAGTCCCAGGTCTCTCAGCCTTTCCTCACGAGGAAGATTCTCCAGACCCCTGATCATCTTTGCAGCCCTCCACTGGACTCTCTCCAGGTGTTCCGTCCCTCTTGAACTGGGAAGCACAGAACTGGACACACTCCAGATGTGACCTCATCAGGGTGGAGCAGAGAGGGAGGAGAACCTCCCTCAACCTACTGGCCACCCCTCTTTTGATGCATCCCAGGATACCATCAGCTTTCTGGGCCACAAGGGCGCACTACCAGCTCATGGCCAATCTGTTATCCACCAGGACACATACGTCCTTCCCTGCAGAGCTCCTCTCCAGCAGATGACCCCCTAATCTGTACTGATGCAAGTGGTTATTCCTCCCCAGGTGCAGAACCATACACTTGTTCTTGTTCAAGCTCATCAAGTTCCTTTCCATCCAATTCTTCAGCCCGTCCAGGTTTCACTGAATGGCAGCACAGCCTCCCAGTGTGTCAGCCACTCTTCCCAGCATTGTATCATCAGCAAACATGCTGAGGATGGACTCTATCCCTTCATCCAGGTCACTGATGAAAATATAGAGATAACTCTGAGGCTTCTGAAGCCCTCCTGTCAACCTGGTGGTGATAGGCCCAGTGTTCACTCTCTCTCAGGTAGCTGCAGGTTAACGCCTTGTGCAGATATGATATAATGTAAAACTGGGCTGTGGTGATCCTCAGCTCTTGTGTTCAGTTTTTATATCAGCCTAATCATACATCATGCGCATCAATCTAGTTATGACAAACCCAGCTCCAAGGGAAAGCTGTAAAACCATCCGAGAAGAGCTGTCAGTGTGCATTCAGAGGATCACAGGAAAGAAGTCTTTAAACCCAGAAGACAAACGCAAAAGACATCATTTTTCCTCCACCAGACAGAAAAATGAAGAAACTCAAAATATAATTTTAATTTACCTGAACAATAAAAATAATAGAATACTTCGGTGCTCTGTCAGAGGAAGAGTATATGAGAAGCAGAGAGCCATTGACCCGTGGAAAGACTAAGGAAAATATGTATTCTGTTGGTTCTACTAACTGGGCTTAATTAGAAAAAATATGGCTTGCCTAGGATTTAATTAAAGATTCAGAGATTTTGCTTCCCCTTGAGTGTTAGAGACTGAAATCCTCTATCATTGGAAAAGGAGGCAATGAGGCAACAGGGCCACTTGGTGAGAGACTGAAAATCTAATTGGAAACAGCGTTCATGTTTTAAAATTTTTTCTAAAGTTTCAAAATATGCATTTCATTGTCATTTCTAGAGCTTCTCTATCCTGTTTCCACTAAAGGCATATAGTTGAAAGAAACCAGCTCCATCATCATTAAAATAGAATTCCCCTAGTCTCAATATGGAAAATATTCCAGCAAGATTAATTAATCATAATGGTAATAACTGTAAAGAGATTCACAGTATATCAATTTAGTGTAGGATAGTGACTTTACCACCCTTGTGAATAGAAATGTATTTCAATTTGTTGGTACGTTAAAAGCAAAGAAAAAGAAATGAAAACAACAACAACAACAAACCCACTAACTTTTAGAAACTCTTAGCACTGTTTCTCCCACCAAAGTTTTATATCCCATTTATCACCACGGTATCCAAACACAAAGGATTTTTAAAATCTCTCTATGAGAGCTTTTGGTGTTCTGCAGAGAATGAAACGGAAGCCCTGTCAGTACAGGAAGGGTGAGAATGAGGACGCTAATGAGAGCACCAGGGAAAAGTGGGATGTCAGGGACTGTGTTGAAGACAGACCTCTCTGCATGTCAGTTTTTCCACCTGAATAAAGAGCTCACAAATCTCAACCAACTTTCTAGAGTGCTTTGAGCTTTGCAGAGAATAATTATTATGGAAATAAAAGCTATTACCCTCCTAATGACAATCAAGATTATGAAGGGAGAAAGGCATAAGAGCCCTTCTTTGTTGTATTCATAGTGCTGCTCATGCTGAATCCCCAGACAACTATTTGAAGAAGGTGAACCAACCTTCTCAACCTACGCTCACTTTCTCGTTTTCAGTTTACACTGGAATAATTGCTACTGACCATACTTTACATTAGATAAAACAAAAACCTACCAACTCTTCTAACTCAGATTTTTCCCAAGCATTTTACTTTGGATGGCCACTAACTATAGAACAGAGCTCCTAATTTTCATGGACAACGTTATTTTCCCTGACTCAATCCTTAACTATTGTCTTCCCGCAAACTAATATGATGCCGCAATATAATTCAGAAGCTAGACTTTTCTGAGCACTTCAGGGTGTGCGTATTTAAATGCTTTTGGATGCCAGCTTGTCTCTAGGAACAGGATATTCTTAGGCAGAATCAGGCACTCCTCTGCTGCAGTTTTCTTACATAGACTGCTGCCATAACAGAACAGCTCTAATTCCCACAGCAGGCAGAAAAAAATATGTTAGAAATGACACAGGAGGAAATGCAACTACTGGAAAATGTACTGGAACTTGTCTCTCCCAAAGAAATTTTTGTGGCATCCTTGTATTTGGTGTTATAATCCAGATATCCCCTTTTCAGTGGCACGATGCCATCTTCTGTGAAGTCATAAGAGGGAGTATGTTTTAAGCTATATAAATAGTGGGCTCTTGGAACACAGAAGGACATCGTTACATAAAAACATCATTAAATAAAATGATTCTACTCTTTTAAGTTAGGACATTACATAAACTAACACCCAATATTGTCAGGAACCCAATATGTTAAGGAACATAGCAAACGGCACAAAAATGTGATTTATTCCTGGAAAGGAAGAATGAAGACAAAACTAAGCAGGTAAGCAGATGGGCGCATTTTGTTTAGCCTCTCAAAGAGTACTTCGATTTACCTTTATCTAATCAGTGGAAGAAACGTGGCATTCCCTTATTCCCTTATTTAGCAATTGTAAAGACAGATCTCTTTTATTTTCAGCTCAGATTACATAGGAGAGATTCCTGCTCTGGCTGACTACTAGTTGCCACGTATAAAGCAAAAGCAGAAAAACCTTTTTAACAGTGCTATCTCAAAACGGTTCTACAACAGTGACTTTCAGAAGAGAAAGAGATTGTAATTCCAGTCCTCTGTCTTTGCTGAGACTTGTAAAAGCATGATTATTGAATGGAACAGCTGCCGACTGAGAAATGGAGCTGCAGAAGCATATGATATGCTGTCTATACAGACAGCAATCATTTTATTCCAGGGATTAATTCAAATTAAGATATGGTTCCAAGGACAGACATGAACTCCTGATCTAAAGGTGAAAAGCTTTGAAGCTTATAGAAATGATGCAGCTCTTCACTTAGCAAGTAATGAACTGCATGCTGGAGTTGTCTCGAACTCCTGCAGGAGGAATGAAAAGCATAGCAATGTGTGCTGAACAAATGTGAAATGCAGCTAGTAGGAGCACACAATTCACTCCTCTGTTGTAGTTCAGAGCTTACCAGCATTTCAGAGTATTCCCACAGTACTCAGTGGAACCAAGGGAAGCATAATTCTTCCTGGGAAATGAGAGATCTCATCATTTTAGTTTGGTTTTTTTGCTTAACACATGCTCCTGATATCTAATATTTTGTAATTAGCAGATCTCAGGGTTACCCTGAAAAAATAAATGCAAATACTTCAAGCTTTTTTTAACTAAGAGATGATTTATTCTAATTTGCTATTTAAAACAGACTTTAAAAAAAAAAAAGTCTAAGATTCTTTCACCTTACTGATTCTGCCTTATAGCCTTAATGATGCAACAAATATTGTTACACTTCTACATCACCATTGTTGCTTTTTGCACAATTTGCAGTCCAGTCTCTGAGACTCCAGCACTCTTCCTTCAGGCAATGTCTGGAAAAGCTATACGTTACCACCACTCTGCACAAAATCAAAGTCAATGATAAAATGGAAAGTGTAGAGGGGAGGAGGAAGGAACGAGTGCAGATCAAGCCTGCTAAACCATTGATTTATTAGCATATAATGTTGAAAACTTTCTTTGAAAAAAAATGGCCCACAAGGCCTGTTTTTGATAATTTTGCCCAGAAAAGAGAACTGGCATAGAGTGATATGTTTTCAAAGCACTGCACAAAGTTTTAACAACAAGATTCCCATTGGCATTAATGAGTCACATGGCTGAAATCCTGCACAGTGCTTTGAAAATGTACCCTACAGCCTTTCAAGGCTGCTGTCGGGAAACTGGAGCACTTGCCTCCTCAGTAACCTTCCAGTTGCAACTCGGGATTGCAACTATGCACTCCATCCCTTACCCACAGGAGAGTGCTTCCTCCCATGCCATGTGAGGGCCACCAGCACAGAAGCAGTTTGGGGTCTATGTGGAGGTGCTCTGGTGACATCCCCACTCCTCTGTGACCAGGAGACGATGTGGGCAGGGAGAGGAACGTAGTCCAACACCAGCTGCTGCAATTGGAAACAGCTTCCAAACTGGTTTTAATTATGATGAGATTTGGCCTGGCACCTACTCTCTCTAGAATCAAGACTGCTAAGCCCTCTGTCTTGATCGATGCTCTCTCTGCTGAAGGTCTACAAGACCTTCAGATGTGTTAATGGGCCCAAGACTTATCTTCTTTTTTGCCCTATCTAAATTGTGCTACAAAAGGAAGAAAACATATCTTAAGAGCAAGAAGTTTGTGAGGAAATGTGGTAATTGCATGATACCATTGTGTGAAGCACTACTTCATTTCTTCATACAATCTTGTCTATTTTGCATCCACAGTCAATCACAGCAACCTCTTCCTCACTACTTTCTCACCAAGATGATGAACATTCCAGCTGAAATGATTCCTCTCTACTGAAAAATAGAAAGACGTGTCTTTCAACATGTCAGACAACCAGAACTCAAAGCTACTTTAATTTATAGAGATGATGACCACAAAAATTAAATTCTACAACTAATTTGTTTTGATATTTTTAGAAGAGCCAAGGCATTAGACCAAAGTTATCATCTTGTAACGGTTCTATAGATTTGTGTAATATGTTTAATTCAGAGCTCTTAAGCTCTGAGGGAAAAACATTCAGCATGGTGGACATCTCTAAGAAGCATTCATTCTGCCCACTTTGAAATAGCATAAGAAACTTAATGAGCAGTTAAGAGTAATAAGGGCATCCTATTAAGTAGCTGAGAAAGTAGAGAATGAGTATGAACTTCATCATCTGAAGAAAGTTGTAACACATGTTCCTGATGAACAATCTTCACACCTGTTTCCAGCAGCGCTAACATATTGCCATGCAATTTTCTCATTTCTGGAGTCATAGAAGCATAGAATGTCTTGGATTGGAAGGGAGCTCAAAGACCATGTAGATCCAACCCCCCTACTGTGGGCAGGATTGTCACCCACCAAATCAGGCTGCCCAGGACCCTATCCAACATGGCCTTGGGCACCTCCAGGGATGGGGCATGCTTCTGAGTAGCAGTTCCTCACCACACTCAGTGAAAAATTTCTCCTGACCTATTCAGAATTAAAAAAAAAAAGAAGAAAAGTAAGCACACTTAAGCGGACTGGCCATAGAGTAAGGCCTCCTGTTATAGAATTTCATTTAAAGTATGCTGTTCAAGGATTGACATAATATGGTGTTACTGAATCTGTCAGTGCAAATCAAGTTACAGTAGTAGTAACAATTCAATTCAAAGTGATAGCATAAAGCAAACAGAAAATTCATACATCTCTGGAGATCTCCGGAGCTTTATCTCACTGCTATAATCCAAAATAAAAATTGCATTGTTTTGTCTTTCCTGCAAGACACAGCTGTGGTTACTCTGCAGTTTAAATGCTGTTATATAAATCCCTTACAATTTTTGTGAAAAAGACACCCCCATAAATACCAAACACCATCTCTGTGTAAAATGAACACCCAGCATACTGCATTTACTGAGCAAAAACAGAGAACAAGCCAAGACTGATGCTGACACAAGCAGCTGTGCTGACTTCAGATACCCACAAATCCTAAATCTATTCAAGGGCTTGAGCTTTTGCATAAAGCTGAAACATGTTGTACCTGGAAAATCTTTCATTGCTTTGGATAGCAGCTTCATTAGAAACATTTTATTAAATCTATGTGCATGCCAGTCCTTCCAACAAAAAGTGCAGCCATGGGTGGACACCGGCTCTTTCAGTCTGACCTATGCCTGTCCAAATCTGAGTCTGTTCCAAATCATTTGCAATACAAATGATCAGTTGTAAATTCAGATCTTTTGTCATTGTCCATCAACCATAAACTGTGGCCCACACAGATTTCTACTCCTAGCTATAGGTGACTGTTTGCAATGGCACAGTTACAACATGATAACCTACTGAAAACACATATCACTGTTTCACATTATTTATCCCACTAATAATTTTGAATCATTCTTCTCATAAGTAGTTGAAATGGAAACATTTTACTTTATTTTTCTGTTGGAATAAACAATATATAAAGATAATCTGAACTGGTATGCAACTAGGATCTATTCAGAACAGCACACATTTTTTATTTAAAATATACAACTTCTAATTAAAACTGTTAATTATGTAGGTCACTTTTTCACTGTAAAGTGCAGCCAATGCTTTCATTTCCTTTCTTTGGGTAGGAAAATCAAGCTACCAAGGAGAAAAGAGATGAAGGTGGAGAGATGCAGAAGTCCTCCTCAGAGATGATGAGGGGTTTCTGTAATGTGAGGGTAGTAGAAGGAGGTAAAAATTGATTTTCAGACTTTTAAGAAAATAAGGACTTGGAAAAGACAGCACTGTTTTTTCCATCTTGAGAAGGCAATATAAAATGAGGTGACAGCAACAAATATTTAGAGGAGAGCAGCTAAGGTAAGTTTGTGTGGTAATAGGATGAGATGGGGGAATTCATGTGGAGTGATAAGAGAAGGGATTCTTGGAGGAGAGTTTAATGGAAGGAAAATGGCACTTATGAAGAATTCAATCTACCTATTCTCTCCATATGCATACACAACTGCTATAAACTTTCCCTTCCCTCAAATGCACCCTCCAGAAGTCCTAAAACACCAAATTCCAGCAGAACTGGTCGTGCCCCAAGTCTTCAGTGCTTTTTTTAGTCACATTATCACCTTGTGCTGTATTTTCTTAATATCTCCATTGAACTGCAGCTAAAAAGAGAAGAAAATGAAAAAGCACCATCACTTTCATTCATACTTAGAATCCTGCAAGAACAGCCTTTCAAATACTGTCACTTGTTGCACTGCTGTAGACAAGAGGGCATTGCCCAGACAGAAGGAATCTTCCATACATGATTTGGTGGTCACATTAACTGTGCTACCTGGAAGGGCTCTTGTCTGGTAAGGTTACCTTAATAGAGAGATTTACAAAAGAAAACCATGGTCACTGGCAGCTGATGGAGGGGAGGGTGGTTTTATGGGAATGCAAACTTTAAAGTTTTCCTGGAACAACAAATCAAAACAGAGCAGCAGTCTTTCCCATATTAAATGATTGTCTGCATGCATTTCCTAAAGTTCAAAGCACAGTTTTAGAGCTATACAAACAAGAACAGCAAAGAGCACGCAAGAAACCTCAATTTGCTGGAATTTTAGTTTGGTTCAAGTACAACACCCTACCAGATACATTGTTTCCTCAACAGAGGGCACCTGTTGTTTGCAACCATGAACATCACAGAATTCCAAGTTGGTCTGGTAATCAGAAGTGAGACAGTACTGCAAAATGCCCATATTACAATCTTGTGCAGTGTAGCAGTATATCCTCCGTTAACATAGAGCTTACCCTTGCACTTGCAAGCTGAGAATTTTGCAAGAGGGTTTAGCGTGAATGCTACAGAATTCCACCACTCATTTTCTGGGTTACAGCACTCCACACTGAAAAGGCACTGACCAACAATGGCACAGAGCTTTCCATTTACAGCCAAAGGCTTAAAAATCAGACTTCATCTGATTCATTGAAGCCAGAAGACTCCATTTCATTTAGGCAAGAGTTGTAACAATGGGCAGCCAGAATTTCCTGCCTGGTGATCCTGAGAAAGTTGAGGATGGTTTTCCCTGGTTCAGAGCATTTCCAGCAGAAGGGTGTTCAGTTATTTATCCAATTGAAAGCTTCATGCAACAGACAAATGAAACGATATGCTCTCAGATGTAGACAATAGATGACTCCATAACTTCAGTAAGTGTTCCAAATCACAATGAAGATCCAAGCCTTATTTGCTCTATAAACATAAAATAGTAGAGATTTCCTGCCACAAAGAGGTCACCATTTAAGTAGACAAAACAGACAAAAGCTGGGGCAAGAATAATATTTATGTTTCCCTAGCACAATTGGGAACTGCAACAACAGATGGTGGAATCCATTGTAGTCCTAAAAACTTTTCCAATTACAGCTGCACCAGATCAGTACTTTAAACTAGGTTGCATGGTTTGTGGTGCACAGCACTTAAATTACACATTACTTGCTGACCATCTATCCACGGACCCTAAGGAATTTTGCCAGTGCACTGAAGCCTATGCTGCCATTCTCAACAGCTACGACTGCTTGAGTTAATTTAGAGTTAACCACATAAGCAAACTCAAGCTGCAATTATACCTCCAGATAGAAGCACACTCAGTGCCTTGCCCGGTGTAGCAAATAAAGACTGCAGTAAAGCTCAGATCTTAACAAGGCTATTTGAGTCCTGATCCGGTATCTCACACATCTACCCAAACTCTCTAGGGTCCTCCATTCCTATTTGTGTAAAATTCTAACTGTAGTGCATGGGATATATAAAGCTCAGCAGCAGGAGAAACTCTTTTCTTTTCCTCAACACTCAAGACAGAAACAACTTCACTTCCAAGAAAGATGAATAACGCAAGTTTAGAGTGTGTCAGAACTGCGGGTGCCTCATCCCATGTTAGATCCTACCCTGGATTTATGTGGCGTTGAAATGGGAGGAGGGGAAGTACAACAGAAATTAACTTAAGATGACAGCAATTGTTCTGGGCTTTGGCAGTCATTCACTTAATAGTTTGGCATTATTTCTAGGTATATATTTTTAATTTAATACACCTCATTAAAAATCATGCCTTTAACAAATGATTTTCCCTTAAAAGAAACTAAATCTCATGGCAGCTTGTTTATTAAACCTTTAACTTTGTAAAACACCTGGGAAAACAATAGTAGTGACTTTCTGACAACACTATAGGCGACTTTATTTGGAATAGCTGTGAATAGCTGTTTATTATTGGGTAATAAATTCTCTCCAGTAATAGCAGCCAAGATATTTTCCACTACACCCGGTGGCAACCTCTTCTGGTGGCCCTCGGAGGCCCCCAGGCTCCTTGCTTCTTGGCATGGGAGCAGGAGAGCGCCTTGTGTGAAACGTTGTTCAAAGGCAGCTCACGGAGAGCCAGCAAGAGCCTCCCTGCAGAAATATAGTCAGCTTTAACTATTTATAGCACAGCCATTTAGTGGTAACATTTTTTTCCAATCAGGGATCTCAGGGTCAGTATCCCTCATCAGTATTTTGACAGCTTGAGGCATACGAATATAGCTGGACTGCGCATTACGATTCTGAAGACCTCTGCAGCAGGAGGTAATTTTACATTTTACATTCAGAAGACCGCATGGTACTTCACACTGATGGCCAAAGGATTAAAAGTAAGATTAAATTTTGATAAAGAATGAACATTTACTTTTTCAAGACTTCCTATATTTTGGTTTTAGCAAATTTAAATTCTCCATTTTATTTTCTTTCACTACTTTTCCTCAAGTTAAATGTTCCTTTTAAAATCATTCTTAGATGACTTCATAAATCATTAGATTTTTCTTAAAACATCCAAGACAAGCTCTTTAAAGATGCTGACAGTTCTTTAAACTACAGTTAATTTTCTTCTCATATTTATCCCACTGAAGTAAGCCACTAATAAAGCTCTACTTTTTCAATTGCCTTTGTCAAAATCTTGCATGAAATCAAGAGGAGGACAACCACCCAGTCAGTCCCATCAGGCCGTGGGATGTGCTTTCACCACAGAGACGAAGAAGCTCCAGCAGCCTTGCCTACGCTTTCCAGTTCATTACTCCTGGCAAAATTCAAGGCCAAGCACTTGGTGTTTTTTCAGGAACACCATGGTGTGTTCAGTTTAGGACGTACCTCTGACAACTCAGACAAATGTTGTTGATGTTTCTGCATGGTGCTGCATGTGGCAAGAGGACAGCACATGGGCCTGGAGACCCCGGGTCTGCCTTGTGTCCTCACCCCATCTTTCCATAGGCACAAGAATAGCAGTTACAGGAGATCCTGCTAACTGTAGCAGAAACCTCCTTTTAGACATTTTTAAAGGGGAGTGGGAAATGTAATTTCTAACTGGACTAATTCAGATGGCAGACTCAGGTGATTTAAAACCACAACTATATTTGATATTCAAGACCAGTCCATGGACTCACTTTATTAAAGAAACATCAATTCCTGGCAAAGGTGTGGCAAGTACTGAGCAGACCACTAAGGATTTATATGCACAGTTTTGAAGGCCATTATCTCTTGGGCGTACTGCTTAGTCTGACCCAAATGCTCAGTAGTGAACATACACGACCAAGATCTCTGTATAAATTTCACAATGCTGTTAAAATGCACTAAAATGCCTGCTTTGTTTTAGAAATACATTGTTAGATGTAAGGTGATTTAACAAGCACTAACTTCAAGAAAATACACCGCTGAGCTTTTTAGATCACATCAGCATTTAGCCATGAGCATGCTCTTTCAGCTTTTTGTGACATCTCATGCGAGAAGGGAGTGTAGATATTCAATTGTCTCTGATATAGGAGGATAAAAGATAAATACAGTAAAACAGAAGATTTTTCAGGTAGAATTTCCTTCTGTGGTTTCTAAATGGTCGCCAACAATTCTCTCATGCCTAGAACATCAGCTTGTATTGTAATGTTTCTGGGTACAGCAAGAGCAGGAAATCGGGAACCATCTGTGTTTAGATATGCATCTGCAATGATTTGAAGCTGCTTGGCCTGAATGGTAGTACAGATCCACCTTGCCTCCTATTTGAATGACTCATAAAGCAAGATCTTCATCCAGACTTGATCCTCTCCTCTGTAGATATGTCAACATCTGTCCCTTTCTATAATGAAACAATGCCCAGTGTTAATGCAGCACTTGTGAGTAATGTTGGAAGTTCAGTCATACTTCCTGTGGTGGCAGAGCTGATGGCAGAGGTACCCAGCTCTCTATTGTGATGTTTACTGTCTGACCACACTGATTTATATACGTTTTGATTCTGGAAAACAGAATAATGATTTAGTTAAATAGCACTAAGATACTGACATATTTCTCAAGGAAACTGAGGTGTGCCCACACAAGAATATCCACCCATCCCAAACCAAAGTGATTTGGCTACTCAGAGATCACTGAGCACAGGAGAAGAAGGGGAAGGAGATAATGGTGGTAAGGTGGATGCGAGAGGAAACTGCTGAGTTAGAATTCTGCTTTGTCCTTTCTCCCAGTTTCCAGTTTGCCCCTTCTTCTTACTCAGCTCCAAATCTGGTTCTGAGATGGCATTTTGCTGACTGAATTTATTACTGAGCAAAGACTGGCCAAGGGAGACAGATATTCTAAACAATGTAAAAAGTAACCTGAAGTCAGTCTAAAAGTGAAAGTGGTGGATCAGCCTCCTCCAGTGGAAGCATTGGCAGAAAAGCAAATAGAGAAAACATGCATGTTTATAAAAACCAGGACATCTTTGGTGTAGCTGTTCTGGTTTTTATTATTCCGCTTGTCCTTATCTATTCAAAATTGTGGCATTTACAGCTGTAAACATTAAAAATACAGTGCTCACTAGTGACCAACGTTTGTTCCCCCTGGTATTCAGAGAGGACAGAAGCTCCTTCAGAGGGTTTGATGACTGCCAGCATTAAAGATCTCATTTATACTGCTGCTTTGTGCAAATGTAGCAGCTGGAGAAAGTCTTCAGCTGGTGTTCTGAAGAATGAAGACTCCAATAGGGTCATATCAGATTTGTTTTGCTGCACTCACAACATGACCAAATTTACTACAAGAGTTAAAATTGTTTACAGCAAAAGGCAGGCTGTTCTTGTTGCTTTTCACAAGGCAGAGGTTTCCTCCTCCTCACTCTGAAGGCAAGGCTTTCCAATGGTTCATCTTAGGGTAGCACAAGGAAAAATCTCCCTTCCTTTCCAATCTACTTTAATCATGACCCAACCTCACACCATGATGAAAGGGTTGAGTTTTCATTAAGTACATTCAGGGTTTGATTTCTCTGCTGAGACAGTTAGCTGCCAGGTTTCCTTTCAGGATTTTTTTTTTCCCTGAAGAGATCTGCATACACCAATATTAACAAGATTTTGGCTCTCTGCTATTCCTTAGTTTGCTTTTGCTTGTTCAGTGGCTTTAGACTTTTCCCAGGGTCTTACTGATTTAGTCAAGTTAATCCAAAGTTGCAAGTGCTGTATCTGCCTGTAAATTGGGTGAGCTCAAAAGATAAGGGCACTCACAAGCAGCTCACATCTTCCTTGTGCCAGCAGCTCGAGACCTGTATGCAGTACTGCAAATGGAGCCTCACAAGGGCAGAGAGGTACAATCTCCTCCCAGCCCTGCTGGCAACCCCACTTCTGATGCAGTCCATGATGCATTTGGCCTTCCAGGCTACAAGAGCACACTGCTGGCTCGCATTAAGCTTTTCTTCTACCAGGACCCCAGGGGCTGCACCCAGCCCAGCCTGTGAGGTGACAGTGTAAGGGGATGTTTCCAACATTTGGATTTGGGGTAAATGTCTTTTTAATATTCTGATCATTTGGAAGAACAAAACATCAACAATGAAACAGCGATGTCAGAGCTCCGGGGATGTTATTCCTCAGTTGGATAAGGAGGCGTAATAGCACCTTTTGATAGTATTATTCACATTTTTAACACATTTGGAAGAATTCCCACTGCCAACATCTTAAGTCTCTCAATAGAAAGGAGAAAAAAAAAAAAAACCCACAGAATACTACAGGTGCCATGAAAACAGATACCAGAGAAATGCAGGTCCACTGACTTTGATGTTACATATTGTGCACTTTCAAACAGTAAGCTTTAAAAATGATCTCAGTGAAAATATTTTGTTTAAATATGCCACTGTTCTAAAACTTATCAAAAACAGACTAAATATAATTTGTTTCCTTGTCAATCTTTTGGAGCTGCTCCAGGATCATCTGGATAAACATTACAGAGCTGCACTGAAAATATTAATGATTCTACTTATTTGATCAGCCCATTAGAATGAGAAGTCGATAAGATCCCACTTTGTCCCTCAGTATTGGATCGAGGAGAAATTAGTAACTTAGAACAGAAAGGTTACTGGGAGGTGAGATGAAAGAATGAGCTTCTGAGAAGTACTAGGAGTTAGAAAGTGTCTCAAAGAAATGGAGAAGGGTAATATCTGGGAAGCTTCTATTTTTATTAAAGGTCACAAAGGCAGTGACATTTGCATCAGTCTCAGTGCAAGCTGAATTCAGTCCACAGGTAGAATGCTCCACTGGGTGTTACCATCACTATGCCTCCTGGCCCCTCTTAACTACTACTGCTTCTATTAGAACCAACGCAAAACTACCAGAAGAAAATAGACTTTGTTTCACGCTACATCTCTTTGGATCGTTTTCTTCAAGATGTATTTAAATCTCAATAAGTAAATAAATAAATAAATAAATAAATACTTCAAGTATCAAACTGCATTCAACATGAGCACTGTTGTAGTCCGTGCCTTCCTAAAAATAATGGCATTTTTCAAAATTTGTTTAGTGTAAGTTCTTACATGAATGAGTTTAAAGAACAATATTTGACATAGATTAGATGCCAGCTAAATTTAAAGGTCTTCTGGTGTACATTTTCACAGTCGTGCCAAAGGTAATGATAGCAGTTCAGGCTAAATAGATGATACAGGCTTTATAACTCTTAACAGTGCAAGGTGATGAAAACTGACATGCAGTTCTCCAGTTTTAACTTCACCATTATAAAAATACTAATTTCACTCTGATACACATAGTATAATTGAGATGGGCCCTGCTAGTATCACATTCTGATTGTTTTGGGGATACATATGAGTTGTCACAGCTGTCAGAGGTGAGGCTGGTTTTGGATTTCCTATCTCAAGACCAGCTAAACTCCAGGTGTACTTTAGTCTGACTTCTTAAACAGGACTTCTTGTTCCCATGCTTATGTCTTACAAGAGCAAGGCTTCTTCAATTATAAAATTATATAAATTCTGTAATAATCTGATGATTCTGATATATCTATGATCATCTGAAAAAGCCAGTACTGAGTTCTGACACTTGTTATATCAGGTAGCTAAATAAATACAACCATTTCTGTATGCAAAAATCATGATCATTTGTATCAGCAGTCATAGAAGCAGCAAAAATGTAACTCTAATTCATCTAATTCATTTAATTCAATTATCAATTTATGGTGTCATAATATTTGTTACATCATTTAGAAGTACAATAAGCAGCAGGAAGAATATTACATCTGCTTGAACCAGAAATACTGTAGCTGATAACCAAAGATGTAGCATAAATGGTAGAAAAGCCTTTTATTTTTCATATATTGTAACAAGAACAATTGAGAAAAATAAATTTCCCTACTATATATATATATATATATATTTATTATTATTATTATTTTAACTTAGGCATCTCTTATATAAAAATAAAACCCCCTGAGCGTGGAATTCTAATTTACTCCCGTGCAATGACTTAGACAAGCTAACCTTTCAGTAACTAAATTTAAGCACTATCCAATTTGCAGAACTACAGGCCTACCCAATGGACTGCCAAGTGGCAAATTAAATGTTACTACAGATCACTTTTGCCTAGAAACAAAAAGTGCCACGTTTCGCAGAAGCCACGTGAAGATTGTTGGTAAAACCAGGATTGGTGCTCACGGCAGCAGCCACTGGTGAGTTTTCAAAGAAGTCAGAACTGTGCCGGTTACCTCAACACAAAATTCAGCCCTGAATTTTTAAATATGACTGTGACTTTCGTGTGACATTCAGTAACATTTGCTGACCAAATCTCTTCTCATGAGTGCTGAAACCTCTGCAGGCTTCTAATATTCCAGTTAAGTGTAAAATTTCACTTTTAGAAAAAGCTTATAAAACCAATAGGTGTTGTATTTGCGGCCAAGATGTGGGACATAAAACTGTCCCGAAATGAGCACGAAAAAAAAACCTTTTTCTTCCAAAAATTAAGCTCTGTGGGTTTTGAAAACAGATTGAGAAAATAAAATTATTTTATTTTGGTTCCTTCTATGCCCTTCTTCTGATGGAAGCAATTAAGCTTGAAGATAAAAGAACAAGAACAATTAAGTTCTGGAAGTCTGCAGAATGGGATGTTTTGATTTTCATAGAATGGCTTGGATTGGAAGGGGCCTCAAGGATCATCAAGCTCCAACCCCTCTGCCACATGCAGGGCCACCAACCTCCATATCTAATACTAGACCAGGCTGCCCAGGGCCCCATCCAACCTGGCCTTGAATACCTCCAGGGATGGGGCATCCACAGCCACTCTCCTAGCAAAGAACTTCCCCCTGATATCCAACCTAAATCTTCCCTCCTTCAACTTAAAATCCTTGTCCTGCCATTATCTACCCTTGTAAAGAGTTGACTCCCCTCCCGTTTGTAGTCTCCCTTTAGGTACTGGAAGGCTGCAATGAGAACCCAGCCTGATCCAACAGACACAAACCAACACCAGCACAGCCTCCAGCAGAAGGGTGCAGAAATGGCTTACTGCCAGCACAAGTTTTAACTCAGCCAACAGCCCAAGTCCAGAAGCTCTCAAACAAGGCCCAAAACAAGATTAGTTTTGTTTGCTCGTTCCACAGATAATGCTTCTTTCCTTACACCTACACAACTGGAGCATCTGTCTGTAGATAAAATTGGTTGCACTTCATCGTTCAAGCCAAAGGAGCTTCATTTAGAAGGGTGTATCACTATGATGCCATAAGTTTATTTTTGCTTTGAGGAAGAAGGGCAAGAGTAACAATTACATGCTCTCCTTCTGGAGCTCAACCTACAAGTCCTCATCATGAACAGTAAACAATCACAGGTAGCAGACGCTTACAATATACTAAAGTTAAGCTGACTTTGAGGTGTATGTTTGCTCCCAGAAGGCCAGGCATCAGCTCTAAGGGAATTTGTCATACTTTGGCTGAAAAGAACTTGACTTTACTAATAGAGCAAGGGATAAATACAAATACAAGCCAATCATTTCTTTCTTATGCTTCTGTTTTCAGAAGTTTTTCCATGTTAAATCACAATTCAGCATACAAATACCCTGGCAAGTGAGAAACTATAATAAGCAAACCTCCTACGCCAATGAAGAAGACATACTATCCTTCCATTATCAAATATTTTGAGGTGTGTTTAGTGAAGCCAGAACAATACTCATTGTGCAAGTGATCAGTAGTGAAGAGCTCTTGCAATTCTGCTCTCTGTCACAGCCTTAAATAAGTCTGACTTACATTTTAATTACATTTACTACAAGTCCTGAGGGGGAAGGAAAGGCTTTGGATGTGCAATACAGTAGCAAATAGTGAAAATTTATCTTTCATTGGCTGTGAAATGGCAAATGACACTGAAGAATTTATGAAAGGAAACAAATACCTATTGGCACAAGCACTGCCCAGGGCAGAAGGCATGTTAGCCAGCTCCAAGGACTATGCTCCAATTTTGTATCTGCCCTTGCTCCCAGCTGGCTTGCAGCCACCAAACATGGAGTTTGGGATAAGCATCCTTTGTCTGTCTGCAGCTCTCTGTATAGGTACACCTTTAGGCTTCCTGGAAGCACCTTCCAGCTTCCTCAATTTTCAGAGCTCATTTGAGCTTATAAATACCTATGGAGTACTTTTATAGATTATATTCAGTTCTTATTTCCAAGCTAAGTAGAATCAAAATGCAGCAATAGTCCATTCTTATTTCTCTCGCTTTCTGTGCTCTGTTGTGGGAACCTCTGACAAACACTTTACTTTTTCATCAATTAGTAATTCTCATCAAGTGAGATAGAGGGTCACTTTGCTTCCTTGTGAATCGCAAAGCAGCCTCAAAGAATGGGAGAGATTCACGGCAACGTGCATGTTTTTTTGTAGGATGTGGGATTCAGAAGCACATCGCAGTGAGACACTCCTGGAAACTGAAATAGGAAGAAAATAAATGCCAAATTCGTTAAGTCTTAGTATGTCTTTCAGCAAACTCTAGCACACAACTCAGGGAGATCAGTGGTTTTCAAACAGCTTGTACAAAGCAGTATTTGGAAGAGAACCACTGAGAGACCTCAACCCTTGTAACTTCCTCCTGTCAGCTGCCTCCTGCACACGCTCAGCTACGCAATCTGGGACAAAAGATCTGAAAAGCATCTTCAAAGGTCAAAACCATAAGCAGGAGTCAAACCCTTGATTTCTTTACAGCGACCCTTATGCCAGACCAGAGAGCAATACACTGGGAAGCACTTTTCTTCTCAAGTACATCCTTCTGTGATGATGGTAGTGCTTGAAATTTAGTAATTACTCTGTTTGATGAACACAGGACAACGAGGAAGAATACACTTCTGTATCACAATACAGGCACCGTGAGCATCCCTGCTTCGCATGATACAATCACGCACAATACAAACAGGCACACAAAGCCTATTGCCCTACAGGGTCTGATTTGTCAGCATGAATGCAATCCCTCCTCTCTTAAAAGGATTTTTTTTTTAACAAATAGCCCTATTGATATCAATAATGTTACTGCATGGAATACAGTGCTCAGCAGGCCAAGAGTAATGCAGACTAAGAGATCATTAAATCTATATCTTAGCCAAATGCTCTGATAGATAGCATCTTTCTATAACTCCACGCTTTCACCCTGCTCAGAACTGCCTCTCTCAACACTTATTTTCCATCCTCCATATGAGACCATTCAGATGGAAAAAACCTCAAAATCCACTGGAAACAGGGAATTTTTCAAATGAGTAGAAAATACTTTCGGCTCTAACTGTTAAAACAAGTGGGAAAATTTCTAAGAACTGACCATTACACTGGATTTCTTTCCACAGCTGCCACTAATTCCCAGTCTCATCTAATGCTAAAAATGGATTTCAGAATTAGTTAGACTAGGAAAACACACAGTAAGGTGAAACTTGATTTGTGAGCTCATCCCACAGTTAGAGAACAGGAAACATAAAATAGTCAAGAAGTCTCTGAAAAATGCAAAGTAAAAGTGGAAAGATCAAAAAGGAAACCACAAGAGGGCAGATAGACTACATAATGGATGATGAAATGATTAAATGCAGAAGGGAAAAAAGGGAAGGTGTCCCATCTCTTCAGAGAAACCTCATTTGGGAAATCAAGTGTTTTATGCAGAAGAGTAGAAGTTAAGAGCATGAGGGGAATTCTACTTATTCCATTGAAGACTGTGCAATTTTTAGTAGATGAACAGTGTTTTATCAAAGATGGATATTTGGAGATCCTCTGGCTATTCATGGGAACAACTGACACACACCTTTGCTCCCGCACAGTGTAGCCTCTCTGCAGGCACTAGCAAGCAAAATGACAATTAAGTCCCTGGTCTCGTGACAGAGACTTCAAAGTGCTCTCCAGCACTGAAATCAGAGCTCAGGTGATAGGCCAAGCCTTTATTCATACACAGGAACCTCACTGCTTGGGAGGAAACTGGTTGTGATGGGATTTCTTGCAGGAGTGAGATGTATCTGGCTGAGACCTGCTGTTTTCAGAGTCTTCCTTAACAGCACTGTGGTCTTCTTGAAGACCATCTAAAACACTCCCTTATTTCAGTGGATCTCGCATTTACCTATACCTGCTTTACACCTGGAGGACTAGTTAACCAGCACGCAGGAAATTTTTAGCACCTTCTTGCTTTCTTTCACATGCCTGAGCCCTTTCACACTTTAAGTTCTTACAGGGCATCCAGATTTGGGGCACTGCAGAAGGGAACGTGTCAGTCACCACTGCTGCTTCGCTCAGAGAAACAGCCTTGACCTGCAGCTCTCTTGCTAAGGCAATCTGGCCTGAAGCTCCTTCAGAAGGAAATTGGTACTCTGATGCAGAGAATAAAGAGTAGGCTCAATTTACAACCTGAAAGAAATAGGTAGATCTGTGCTTAGCTATTTCCAGTGTCCTTGATTAGAAAAGCCTAAAACAGACGCTACTTCTACCAAACGCAGACTCTTCATGTTCATCTTTCATTAAATGTGGCTACATTCTCTACATTAAAGTAATACAAAAACCTCCCAATCACATTTTCAATGTGCTACATAATTTATTGCAAATTTACTTGAGTAATCTGTAACATTTTCAATTTCAAAGGTTCCCATTTTCTAATGTTCACTCCGTTGTCTTTTGCATTCTCTTAAGATTATTACCCTTTTTATCTTAAAGATATACATTAAAAAAGAAACACATGCCTATGCTAAAGATCCAGCCTAAGTTCTGCTTTAATCACCAAACATTTCCACTGACCTCAGAGTGAAGAGATCTAATTCCAAAAGAGAAAACAAAATTAAAAAAAAAAAAAAAACCCTTTAGTGAGATTAAAAACTGCATTACCTGCCATCAGTTCACACTGCTACACAGATTATAGCGTGAAGCTAATATGCTCTGAACTGTACAGATATTTTCAGTACGACAGTTTATGGCAGTGACTGCATCAAAATCTGCAGACAAATTATTTGGAAGGGTGTTAAAATGGGAAGTATCCTCATCATGCCATGTGATGATATCTGTTGTCTAGAGAGATCTAACAATAAGATTGCACATACTGGAAAAGCAGTGTAAAGTTGGATTTTTCCTTGTATCGGGTTCTAAATCAATAGCCTTCATTTCATTAGCTGTATCATGGCTTAATTAAAAGTCAAATTTGACTAAGAATATTTCAGAATGCAGTGCAACTGAGAATGCAGTGTTGCTGACCTCCATTCATATTATCTATACCAGACAATCTGGAATTTCAGTAGATATCACCATGACGCGTCTGATGGAATTGAGGAAAAACTGTACATTCAATTAATTGTAACTATTCCAGGGTAATGGAGGACAGGAGGAGTCTGAGATACTTTGAGCTTGACTAACTGTCAGCAGAACAAAAACAAAAGCTCCCTGGGATGTTCCTCACACCTTCCTGCCACAGAACAGCAGCAACAGAGCCCTCAGCAATCACGACACTGCTCTGCTCCCACACAGAGCAATTCTGAAATGGGAAGGATCCACAGAGACCTCTCTCAAGCAGTACAGAAAAAATACCACAACCTTTGGTCCTCCATCCAAAGGGATGGGAGAAAAGGAAGGCTTCAGAAAGGGCTGGCATTTGGTCACTTCCTAACTGGTCATGCTTTAGCTCAGGAAATGGACTAAGATTGGATCCAGTTAAGTTATAGGATATCTGTTGGACAGCCTAGTATGGTTTACTAACAGAACGGTTAGATTGGGTACTTTTGTACTTACTTTTTCTTGTAGGGCTGTGACAAACAAGTTTATACAGAATGCTAATATTCTGTTTCAAATTTCTGCTTTCAGTTGCTCATAATTTTGCTGGAGTCAAAACAATGGTAATTAAGTTAAGTTGCCTGTGTAATAAATACTAAAAATGTCAGAATTAACTCTGACCCTCTGCGTATGGCAGAAAACAGTCTATCACAAAATATTTTTTTCTGTAATCCGTTTATTGTATTGGGAAAAAAATAATACTCTCTAAGGAACTGGACCAGCTCTAAGAGATCTGCTTCTTTCCTAATTCTGACACAAAGCTATTACACAAGGTAACATCATGAAGATGTTTTTCTATATTTTAGTCAAAGGACCCCAGTGTTTCTTGAAAGAAAATCCTAGGGCCATCTTTTGCAACAATTTCACGATTGTTTCGCTTTACATCTAAGTTAACAGGTAAACTGTCAAACTTTGTTTTCAGCGTCTTTTGCTTGCTTCACTGTATGCGTAAGGAAGACGGGGAATTTTTTTGCAATCGTTCATCCATTCATAGACCACAAAATAAAAAGCATGGAATGACTAAGTCTGTTGCAGCCTTGTGACATTTACTGAATGCGGCAAACTTGATTTTGAAAGTTTAACATTTCAGTGATTTTTATGTTGTCAGGTGTTTTTGCCTACATCATTTATAGCTGGATAAGAGTGACACCAAGGTACTCTTTCATTAGCTGCTTTACTTCTGTACAATCACAGCAACCCCCAAATTCTTAGTATAGATAGAACAAGTTTAGCTTTGTTTAGTATGGTAGTTATTAGTGGACAGGTGTTGTCAAAGGAAAAGAAATTGTGCTTTTTCCTGTAATTTCCTATACTCTCTGTCATAGCTCAAGGAGCATTCAGACAGCGCTCTCCGACGTAGAGTTTAGAGGGAGCATACAAACAGGAGGGGGAATGGCTGTTTACAAGGGTGGAAAGTGATAGGACAAGGGGGAATGGCTTTAAACTGAGACCAGGGAGGTTTAGGTTAGATATTAGGAAGAAGTTTTTCACACAGAGGGTGGTGACGCACTGGAACAGGTTGCCCAAGGAGGTTGCGGATGCCCCATCCCTGGAGGCATTCAAGGCCAGGCTGGATGTGGCTCTGGGCAGCCTGGTCTGGTGGTTGGTGACCCTGCACACAGCAGGGGGTTTGAAACTAGATGATCATTGTGGTCCTTTTCAACCCAGGCTGTTCTATGATCCTTGTGGGTCCCTTCCAACTCATATTCTATCATTCAATCATATTCTTTGATTTACTATTTTTTCACTCTGCATAATCTCCGACTTCAAAGCTCCTTGAAGTCCCTCATTCAGGAAGTGATCTTGCTCTGGGGGTTAGATTGTATCCCTTAAACCACTGATCACAGAAAATACTTCAATCTCAGGGAGTTTTGATAGTAAAAAAAAAAAAAAAAATCTGTGCAAGATCCTGCTGAGGAAATCAGGAAATCATTGCTCAATTTGTAGTGCAACCACTTCCACGTACAGCCCTCAAGCTCCATACAACTCATTAACAAAAGCCCTCAGATAACAGTCAAAGAATGCACTATGCTTTCCCTCACCATTTAGTAATTTTAATTTCCCTGAGAATTACGGCAAGTATTTTGCCTGTAGGGACAATTCAATCATATATTTAATATACAAAGCATGGTAAATGACTCATCGACTTGTGTGACTATCAGAGGACTAAGTCATACTTTATAACAATTTTGCCTAATGTTAAAAATTTTCTTCCTGTACAGTTGCATATCTTACAAAAGAACATCTTCAGACATTATTCCTTACATGGAATTACGTAACAATGAAAATTGGAACTGGATGAACACTTATGTCAGACAGCTTAGACTCCTGATGTGTGAAAAAAAAAATTTTTAAATGCAGTGCTTTCATGTGACTCTAATGGAGATTCTAGCAGAGTTAGAGTGAGAAATGAATTTAATCCTGACATTACAATGTTTCAGTTTACCTAGGTTAGCAATTTTTCAATGGAAACTTTCTGTTTTTTTATGTAACCTTCCTTTTTAAAGATATAGCAAGGCATATGCTGAGTGATATACCATATAATGAATACTGAATGCACAATTTTGTTGAAATTGTAATTCTACTATTTTAAAAGTAACGTAAGATACCATACAAGGAGCCCATCCTCTTAAAGAAAAGCGTGGGACAACCAACTATACAAACCACTTACAGAAGACAGAAGATCTTGGTTGTGTATCCATGAGTTAGACTTTGGAAACACAAAAAGACAAAGCTTGATTTTAAAAACCTGTGTTCAATGGCAGCAGCATAGGGAGGATGAACTTAGCATCTACTTCTGGATGCTATTTATTAGATACCGCAAATGAGGTAGAATTTAATAATATTACTCAAGCTCACATTCTTCATCTGATGCTACCCATTCCTTCTAGGAGATGTGATAGTTGGAGAAGCCAAAGATCATGTTCAGAGACTTAAGATACCAAGTTTTGATCTTCCTGTCATACTCAGCAGAGAGCTCAAAGTTCTGCAAAAGTTAAACTGTTCCCATAAAAGTTTCAGGCATGCTATCAAGGTAGTCAGTATAGGAAGTTTAGTGGAACAGCTGTCCTGCAAATAAATAGGGGATAGCATTTTCCGGGGATTTTATATCTTCACCAACGCTTGTTAAGATGGACTTAAGCCCACAGAAAAACAGTCCTTTGTAACAGTGAAATCTTATTGCTCTGGGTCACATGTATTTATTCATCCACAAAGCAGGAACTCCCTGCTGTCTTTGAGAAATCTACACAGTGATGGTTGCTCTCGTACCACCTACTCTTTCCTCTCCAATTCTGAAAACGCTTAAGTTGTCTCACATGCTTAGAAGTCTATTTTCTTCACCTGATCTTTTCACCTGTCTTGTAGTAAAAAAAAAATGGACTATTTTTCTACAGCAGTAAAGCTCTAGACTACTGGAAGTAAAGAAGTTTACTTATGCAGTTTATCTGTAGATCCATGACACGAGAAAGAAATTTTCACAGAAAATGTATCGGCCAGCAATTATCTACAAAACTGCAAGCACAAAAACGGAGCCATATTTAAACCCTTACAAAAACAAAACGAAGTCAAAAAACCCTAAGATCTAAAGAGTGTAACGTATGCTCTACAACAGAGGCTTCAAGCCCCTGTTGGCCTTGAATGCTCTGAATGAGCAGGGACATGATTTAGTGCTCAGGGACATGATTTAGCTGTGGGTTGTTAGAGGTAGGGTAGTATGGTTAGGTTGCAGTTGGACTTGATGATCTTGATGGTCTTTTCCAACCTGAGCAATTCAATGATTCTATGAGTTAGATAGCCTATTTAGAGGAAGCTGCAGATTTTGCTTCAGTCATGCTGTCATTCCCGGATGAAGAAAGGAGGGGGGTAAAATGTACTGGTCTATGAAATTCAGCGCAGCCTTTTGGCAAAAAGTTAAGATCAACAGGGCATTATTCAATACACTTATAGTCCAGATTCCATAGAGAATCTCATTCAGAGATACACATGTAACAAGAAACAGTCTTACTTGTTTAGAAAGCCTGCCAGGATCTTAGTTTTAACTGCTACTTACAGTGAAAATATAAAGGGCAAGAATCTGCGCTTACGAAGTGTTTAAACTGATATTCTTAGGCCATATAGCAATGAAAGCTCACATGGTTTCCAGGGGCTACAGGCATGAACAACACTTAAGGAATGTGAAGTATACTGAATGTACTATTTCAGCAGACATCTGAAATAAAATTCCATAGGCCAGCTTTTCCACTGGAAGGAAAAAAAGATTTTCAGAGGGAAAACAGTACTTTGGGAAAGAAGTCTTCACCTGGTTAATGACAGGACACCACCACCTGTCTCAGAAACAGACCATTAGATATCCTTTTAGCAGCTGCAGCTCCTAACTAGACTTTAAAAAAAAAAAAAACAGTAACTCCACATTATACGTTGTAAACTATTGCTCATGATTTTCCCTGGGTCAGTTTTATTGTGCAAAGAATCATAATCCTCTTTTCATTTTTCTGAGACTTTTAAAAACCCTTTCAGGAAAAGGCAATGTATAGAACTGCCTAATTACTCAGGCTTAAAAGCTGATCAGAGCAAAATGTAATCCATCATCAAAAGCACAAAATCACAGAATGACAGAGATTGAGGTTCTCTGGCTAGCCCACTCCCCCCACAGGAGCAGACCTGGCCAGAGTAGGTTGCTTGCAGCCCTATTCAACTCCATTCTGGATACCTCCAAGGACAGAGATTCTCCAGCCTCCCCGGGCACTTGCTCTAATGTTTGACCACCCTCTTGGTGAAAAAGATTTTCCTAATACCTAACTGGCATTTCCTATGTTCCATTTGGCATCTGTTGTAGCATTTCCTGTCACCATAGTTTTCTGAGAAGAGTCTGACTGTGTCAATACCCTGTCACAAGGTGGTTTGTGAGAACAGTAAGGTCCCTTTGTAGCTTTCCCTTCGCCAGGCGAAAGAAAGCCTCTCTTTGCATACTATACACCGTCCCTGACCAGCTTGGTGGCCCTCCAATGGGCCCATCAACATGTGTCATGCCCTCCCACTGGAGTGCCCAGAACTCAAAAGGCTACCACATATTCAATACAATACATGAACAATACATACATATGCACATGCATAAACATATGTGTATACGGAGAGGAAAGGCAAATATAGTTTGTATTACAAAGTAGTACTGTGTTTTGATTAGACCTTCATTTTTAGGCCCCCATAACTTATATTCAATTGTTGTCAATGGAAATTTAAACGTAAGAATATTTAACTTTAATTTAAATAAACTACTGTATCTGAGGGGGGAAAAAAAAAAACAAGTAGATAGCTATGGTTCTTAAACTGTGGACAAATATAATTCCAGGTGAAAAATCATACACACTGTCATTGTTTTTCCCAGTTGAAGGTGGAAAGGTGGAAACCAGACTTTGAAAATGCTCAAATTATTTATGAAAGTATTAAGTGCCTGGGAAATTAGCATTAATCACACCATTACTCCAGAACATTCACAGTGAAGTTCATACAGTCACCACACACAACAAACAAAACCAAAAACTGTTACTATTAACACTGACTTAATGAAAAAGTCAACTTCTAGAGGTTTTATTTGAAGAGATGTCTCTGTTTTTTTGTTGTTGGTTTTCTTTTTTTTTCTTTTTCATTTGCTGTTAATCTACGCATCATTTCCATTAATTACAATGGTGCCAGAATAATACTGCAGACATTTGCAGAGGTGCTTGAGATGGTACTGTGTTTTCTAGAGGCAGAACTCAGGCTTCTGCATATTTTCTTTCTTCATTTATTTCTCTCTCCAAATGCTTTTTCTATTTCTGGATAAACCAGTAATCTAATCTTCATTCACTTTAGAAAGAAAAGACTTCTAAAGGATATTGCAACTTGCCTGGGTATTTATTAATGACTGTTCTTGTTCCGCGATTATACAAAGATTGTTTGCACAAAGAAGTCTCATTGGCTTGAGTTAAATACAATATAACACAATGTATTTAGGTCAGTAGAAAATCCCCTTGGAATCTTTTATATAATCTTAACTCTTTAGCTATATAAACTTTAAATACTTTACTGAAATAAAAGCAGTGTCAACACAAAAACTTATGCTAAAGTAACAAAAGCTAGTTTTAAGAAGGGCAAATTCCCTCCACTTAGTTTTATTTTCAGAGAAGGAAGCCTCATATTTGGAAGGAAACACCTCTTCCTACTACTAAAGCTGTACAGCTGTAACCAATTGCTCTGTGAGGGTGCAACCTGATTGCTTCCTTTTGTCTGAAATGAAATTCAAAGAAACAGCTTCAGCTGTAGGTGAACTAAATTCCTCTTTATAGAGACTTAGTGATTTTTTTGCTTCTTGTTTAAAGGGCTTTAGGATCATGAGAAGTTTTGTAATCAGTGAAACTGAAAGTAGTTTCTGAGATATACAATGACTAAGGTGAGTTTTGTCTGTATTTTGCAACATACAAGCCTAATTCAACAAAATATATTTGTATTATTTTATATGGATTTATTCATATATACATGTAAGTTTTACCCCTATTCTTTTTCCTCTACGGAACCACTGCACTGCTGTTTGTTTTGTTTTAATTTGTCTTAGCCTCTGGCATTACTGAGGCCATCTAATAGGATTATTTCTTGACTCTTTAGTTTGTGCTGTGAGAAGGAGCAAAGCAACATTCTGCAGCCCAGAATCATAAGCCGTGATCCTTTCTCCCAGTTAGGTTAAATGGCAGCTTTAACCTTGAAGCATCATGCTGTTGGAAAACCTTGGTGCCACACTAAACAAATAAGAAAACCTACCCCCAAAACTCTATCAAAAAATAACGTAAGCATCTATTTATGAGAGAATATATACATATACAATATAAAAACTGACTTAGCAAACAATTTCTGGAGTCCCAAACATCGAATCCCTGCTCAAGTAGCATTTGGCTCCTATAGGCAAGGATGAAAAGGTAGTCCTGAAATATAACAATCTTGGTCTATTAAAAAACAAACAAACAAAACAACAGAGGAAGAAGACGACTCAGTGGCCAAAGGTCCTAAAGAAGACTGGCTGTTCACAGCTCTTCCCTTACACTATTCATTCTCAACCTACATTGAATTCAGGGACCCAAGGAAATCTTTGTGCTACCTGTAACAAATCCAAAGAAAATAACCAAGAAAAAGCAACACTTCTGTCTGTGCCTCTATTAAAAAGCTTTACAGGGTCTGCTAACAGAAAAAAAAAAAAAAAAACTTGACAACTGCTCTGAGCAGTTGGGTGTCAACTCAATTTACTCTTAATTCTCATGAGTTAATGACTTAGCAAAGTAGAACTCTGGTCATTTAGTTTTACAGATCACAACCAACAGCTAAAAATTAGTCCAGGATCCAGAAAGCAGACAATTCAGGACCATAAGGAAGATTTCTAATGCAACTAGGAAAGCAATGTTGATTAATAAGCAAATCTGATTTATTTTTTATACAGTAGTTTCAACCTCTGTTTGAGATGAATTTTCATAATGGAGAAGTCTATGGGAAAATGACCAGTGTGTGTGGCAGACCGCAGAACTAAACAAACCTACTTATAACACTTACACAATCTTCTTCATACTAGCTATCTGCTCTCCTTTGCACCGAGTCCTCTGTCGCATGAGCTCATGTCTTAAGACACAGTGAGATTGCCCAGAAGCAATACATACAATCTAGCCACCCTCAAACAAGCAGCATTTATTTTTGCTGACATGAGAGGAAAGGATGAGCAGTTAGGTGTCCAACAGGGTAGTCCAAACCTCTTGAAAAGAATAAAATTGAAATCATCCTCTCTCCTACTGGTTGTACTACTTGGCTCTTGCCATGACTAAGTCACAACTGTTTGTCCTCATCCATCCTGGCTGCTTACTTCCACAGCTGATAGAGAGCACTGAGTACAAAAGAAACTGAATGTATACTCTCTAGTGACTACATATATGCATCAGATGGAGGGAAACAAGCAGGTACTGTATGAAACTCACTGAGGAAACAAACTTCAGCAACTGGAAATACTCAGCAAGGTGAGAATACAGCAATCCAAAGGATACTTCATTCTTTTCATTCAGCAAAGAAAACAAGACCATTTTGCAATCCAAGGTAGCGAGAGGCTCAGCACAGATCTAAATCACCTCCAGAAGGAGATAGTAGTGTATTCCTACTCTACTCAACTCACTAAACAGAACAATATGGGTCAAGCAGCACTTTGGCTAAAAGACAAAATGATAACTGCCCCCATACAGCATCAAAACTGAAATGGAAAAACACTAGGACATGTGTGGTAATAACAAGAGTATTGGGTAATAATTACCAAGATTTTCACCTACAAGTAAGGAAACTGTGCTTTTCAAGTGAAATTCAGAGTTTATAACCCTTAACAAAGCTCTGACACTTACTGTCACTAACAGACTCAACACTTCTTTATACAATTCTAGAAGTAAAAATGAGATAAGTCTTAAGCATTTTAAGAGGGCAGCAGAAGTGTTCCCAAAATGTACGTTATTCTATTGAAAAATTCCAGTAATGAGGATGTGGCCCTCTTGGCATTTCTGCTCCTCCTTTGCAAGTAAATAGATCTGATAGAATTGAACAACATCACTCACAGAGGAAGGGGCAGCCCTCCTGTAGTGAAGGACAGTGTAACAATTTGGATGAGAAACACTGCTCTGGACTAACCTAACCTGTCCAGCAAAATGAAATCTGTTAACTATGATTACACAGATGCTGCAGTGACAGCATTAACATCCTCATTTCTATTTTCCAAGTCTAGCCTGATGATTCCAGGAATAGACACAGGCTAGAGCTTTCTACAGGACGGACCTCATACCTGAAAATAGCCTACTCAAGGCAAAGTTCACTTTATAAAGTGAAGACAGGCACTGGAAACATGCTAAATATTTCAGTAGTTTTCAAGTCCTTACACTCAATAAGCTCCTCAAAACTTCCACATCCATTGCTCCTACCTGGAACTGAAGCAGTGATGAGTAAAAAAAAAAAAAAAAAAAAAAAACGGGCATCTCATTTTCTTCCATTTGATCCATCTATCTGCATCTCCTGTAGACCAAAGAGCTGTCCTCCATCTCCATTCTGGTTTTGACTAGTCCTTGCTTATGGAGGTTACACACTTAGGTTTTTGTGATTCTATGTTCTCAAAAGCTAGGTTGAGCCACCACCATAGCTGTTTAAGATCAAAGGAGCAAAGACAGCCACTGCAGAACTGAGGATGTTGCCTGAGTATCAACAATCCTTTAAATGTTTATCAAACACAGAGGAGAGAGGAAAACATTTTTGGCTCCTGTTTTCCCAAGCAGCAGAAATATAGAAAACCTGAACAAAAGTAAAACAAAGTGAATCATAAATTTCCCAGTACTGACCTTTTAAGTTTGACGCTGCTGCTCAGAAAACATTAACGTGGGGAAGCAGCTGTGAACTGCATCCATTTAGGCATGGAACCCCTCTGACTTCAGCTGGGCTTGGTTAAGAGGAGGGGGAAAAGCAATCCATCTGCTTCCTATGATCAGGGAATGAATCAGTGGTGGAAACACTGCAGTGGGATGGTTAGGTATGGCCACATTTTCACATCAGTCTGAGGAAACCTACTTTTTCCTCTGAAATCGTACCTTAAATGAAATCCTACCTCAGCTCAGACAGCTTTAACATGTCAGCTGAAAGATTCCTCCTACTATACACAACATACTAAGTTTACAGTGTTTATTACTGTTTTGTCCATTAAATAAAAATACTCATTTTCTATTTTAGTACATTGAAAAATCATTTCAGGTTCAAAATCTGGGACACAATACTTGTGTATACTTCCAAGACAGCACAAGGTTAGCATGCAGTTTTTCAAGCAGCAGCTAAGCTGGTGATGTGCCACAAAAACCAGTGGAAGACAAAGTGAGAATCTGTCAATGCCTTTGAATACATTTTTACTGTCATCACAAGGAGCCACAGTGCATCTGTTAAACATGTAAGAGGCCCTTAATTCTACTCTTCAATAGATTCACACATCCCTACACCCAAGCCTATACAAAGGGAAACACTGAAAATAAAAATAGAACAAAGAATTATCACATGTATGCATTGGTGAACCTCTTTTAGAGAAAAGGCAATTTTTATTGAGCTCACAAGTTCTTCCCCCCCCCTCCTTTGTGCAACTCTGTGTGTTCAAGTTATATGCTGGAAGACAGTTTGGTAGAGAAAACAAATTAAACACAAGTAACCTGAGCACACACTAAGAGGAAAGAAGGAGCTCTTGTCAAAAAAGAAAAAGAAAAAATCTGTTCTGTTTTGTCCCTCCACAGAAGAAAAGCAGGGATAAGGATTCTTGTTCCATTATTGCCTTTGTGGGGCTGGCCATGGTCTAGTTACAATTACATACACAGAAATGGGGGAAAATAACCAAAGACGTTGGGACTTTTATCTGCAGATATACACAGATATTATTACAAAGATATATTTCCATTAAGACCTTCGTAAGAAAGATAATAAAAATGAGTAGGGCTATTGAGATATGCCATTTTTCCTTCTAGAAGACTAAGTATCTCTATATCTACTAAATATAGCTTCTTCTTTTACACACTGTAGTTTGAAAAAGTCATTATTGGACAGTCAGTAAATTGTTTAGGTTGAAATAAGGCAAATTTGAATCTTTTATTTCAATTCTTCCTTCATTAAGAGCTCTTGACATCTAATGGAGAGGCATGTCGGCTTCTTCTGTGTAAGGTAACAAAATCAGGAGAGGTTCTGAAGAGTGAGTAATGTCCAAGTTTGTTTCCAAATACTGCATTATGCATAGGCATTTTTTGTTTGTTTGTTTATAAAACAGACCCATGACTTTCTGAGACTATGATGAGCAGTTGTTGTTTATGTAAAGCAGGAGCTTCTGCAGCTGTTTACAGATGAAATTATGCAAAGCACTGTATACCTAAAATTACACTGCAGATAGTGGGTATACACAAGTCAGAACATACATTCAATGAGTGGGATTTCAAAGTAATTAAGCATCTCACAACTTCAAACCCTTACACATTTTTATGTAAATGAAGAAAAGGGTATATTTTATGCAAATGTACGAGCTTTATTTTTTTTAACCTAATATTTATGATATAAAACACACGAAACATATTGGAGGAATTCTGAATCCTTCCCAACTATGCACTCCAGTGAAGGAAAAGGGGGAATCCTTCGGCCTTCTTGGCAATGAGAATTCACATTTTCTTTGATATGGAGTTGTATCTCTTGCCTAATACAGCAGACAACAAATGCTCTTTTGAGGAGATACTAGATCCCTATTCTTGATCACCTCTCCTCTTCCATGTTTCTCTCACGTAACTCTTCACACATTTTCTCCCTATTCCTTTTAATTTTTTCTTAATATTTTATTACTGACCCAAGAGTTTCTTCAGTTTGGATTTTTTGTGCAGCACCATTTTAACACTCCCTTTTAGCATTCGAGAGACATTGGTTCTCTTACTCCTGTTCATATCTACTTCTAGCGATGCAATGCATTTGTGGATATAAAGAGGTGATTCAAAGTAAACCTTACGTAGCAATCTGCTAGACGGAGAGGCAAGTCTGTCTGCAGATCATAGAATAGAATCATGTCATAGAATCGTTTGAGTTGGAAGGGACCCTTAAAGGCCATCTAGTCCAACTCCCCTGCAATGAACAGAGACACCTACAGCCAGATTAGAGCCCTGTCCAGCCTGACCTTGAACGTCTCCAGCAATGCACCATCCACCACTTTTCTGGACAACCAATTACAGTGTTTCGCTACCCTTAGAGTAAAAAACTTCCTCCTTATTTCCAGTCTGCAGATTCTAGGCTTTTACAGGAAAATCGTAAATTTTCACTAATAGATCTTCTTTGGTTCAGTACTGTAGTGGTGACTTTCAGTCCTCATGATAAGCAAAAGGATAATGAGCACATCATCTGTATTGCTGATTTAAGCTGCCACAAGAAATACATGCTTATTTGACAGTGATGGTGGTGATTATGATTTGTAATACTTGTAATATCCCTGATTCACAATGTTCTTGAAGCTGAGCTTCTGACAAGTCTGTTTGTCACAGAAGATTTTTTTTGTGACATTTACTAAGATGGGGTTTTCTTTTATTTGAAAATAGATCTTATTCTGAACAATGTCCTGTGTATCAATTTTCCAGTGCTGTCAGGCTCTATACTCAATGAGTGTCGAGCCTCCTGTTAACAAAGTTATCTGTCTTTCTACTCTTAGAGACTGCAGACCATCCCTAGTGCTATAAGTTGAATTCACATCAAAGCTTTCTTCTCCCTAACCTAATTTAAGGATGTCAGAAAGACAAGCCTTTTAAGAAAAGGAGAAATTCCCTATGTAATTGCTTGCACTCCTGCTCGAACGCAGAGGATTCTCTGACCCTCTGTACTTTTTAGCAAGAAGATTTTTGCTGCAATCTATGCCTTGGTGCAGAATTCTCTGTATTGCTGGTATTCTTGGCTCAATGAAGAATTTCTTAAATGGGAAATTCTCAGGCCAAACAGAAGGGAGTCTGTGCTGAATTTGCAGGCTCTAAAATACACAGCTCTCTGTGAGGAGATCCAGAAATGAAGGATCTGGGGTTTATTAGTTAAATTTTGATCTGGGGCAGAGGAACAGGAAGGAAAATGGGAGAAACTCCTGTACGCCTCATGTCTTTGCAGATCACTGATGCTGACAGAACAGCCTTAGGATTGCTTTAAATCATCCTGTAACTACAGCATCATAAATGATCTTCAGGGTTAGAGGGTAAGGGAGTTCGATGTCCTGTCTATTCTGACACTTTCACTCCCAAAAAAAGAAAACAAGGAAAAACTTATTCTAACTTACAACTATTTTGGTGAAAATTATACTATAATTTTGATACATTTTGGAGTGAAAGTCTTTTTTGACCGACTTTGTAAGTTAATGTCAGTAGATGTCATAAAGTCAGCTACAGATTGGGTCCTCAGTTTAGGAACTGGAGCAGGTAAGAAATTCAGAACATGCTTTTGAGATGCTGTGAAAACTATTCAACAGAAAGTTTCACAACATACTATTAGATTTAATTAAACAATGAGTTAACCTTTCATTGAGATAGATGTACAAAATTGCTATTTCTCTAAATTGTTATTTTTTTTTTAAAGCATATGTTAACTGTCTCTGATGATCCAAATGAAAAAAAAATATGTTTTAGAAGAGTGTTCTTCCTCTGGGTTGTTGCAGAATAGAGTAGGTGTATGGGAACTGTTGAATCACAGCCTGAACCACTGATTGATCACCTGAAGCAAGAACTGAGTCAGCTGTGGGAGCACAGGTGAAGGCAATTCCTAGACCCCATTTAAGGGCTGACCAGCAGTAGGGAAGGATCTGGAGATGCCTTCCTTTGGAGTTTTCTACTGCTAGTCTAGGACACAGGTGAGTATTTCATTTATTTTTGATTCTCTCTTTCCACCACAATAATTTAACTATAAAACCTGTAAAAATACCATCCTAACTATGCCACTCTGCTAACTGTACATTTGTTGATTGTACAGTAGGTTATTCAATATCTATCTAATTGCAACCACTGAAACAGCTTGTATTTCATAATTCCAAGGCAGGCTAACACCGTAACTGTAGTTTATGCTATGATGTCATAGAAGCTGCAGATTTCCTGAATTCCTCAAAAGAGGAGTCCTTTTTTCCTAGGATGCAGGTAACTCAAAGTAGAGAGGCAGCTTTGATCTGTTTATCTGAAGATTTGTCCTTCTGAAATTGTGGAAGCCTCTCAAGTTCAACTAAGGAGGATTTCTATCTATTGTTTTGGGGCATCTGGAACTAGTGGGGAATACAGTGCTTTCCCAGCTTCACATTTTATTTTTCCATTGCACCCTGAAGCTACACAGCGCACTGCCAAGAGAAAACTAATTCAGCAGTATAAATTAAAAATAAGATTCTCGTGACACAAACTGCATAAATATGTTTTACTTGTATAATGACTTTGCAGCAGTGGTATGTCTCCATTATGAATTCTTCCCAACTCGTGAGATGCATCTCACATTGCTAGTATGCATAGGTAGAGAGAAATAAAATGGTAAAAATTTACATTGAGAAATTAATGAGTGGTTCTTTAGGAAAAAGCGTTGACAACATTTCTTTGATACATCCAGTTATCCTTGAACTATTTTTTCTTTAGGGAAAAAAACCTAAGTAAATGTTTCAAGTATGACTTAAAGACTGTAACAATCAGGATCGCATTAAGACTGTAATTTTAAAGTTTCACATATTCACATCATTCTTGTGCAAGCCATAACAATGTTCTCAGTAATGCCTCACTATTAGAAATGCAGCTAAAACCAAATACTTTAAATAATACTGTAAATAAAATTCTGAACTAAGTATTATGATTTTCTTACTATTTAGTGGGAGGTGAAATCTTTAACAGAAGCCTTATCACCCTCAGGATGCCACAGACAACAGCTACCAAGAGTTTCCAGTTCCCACCTCTAGCTGTCCAGAGAGCACTGGGACAGAATAATCAAGGATCCAGAACACTGTGAGTAGATGGCAGCAACCTACCCTCAGATAAGGCCCAGCAGTTGCACTACAGCAGTTATTACCACAATGTAACAATTTTTTTACATTAGTAAAAAATGGTTATCAGAAAGACTAGCAGTCAGAAGGCATTGAGTAAGAACTAAGAGCCAGTACACCTAGGGAGAAATGGAATCTTACCAAACCAAGGCTACAAACCACAAGTTTAATGAAGATAACTAAAATCACCCTACATGTGTTTCTTTATGATAAAGGACTTTACATGAAGCACACTTAAAGGTGTGACATGAGTGAAGAACAGATGCAGACCTAGGGTATGCATTTATCAGCAGCTAATCAGATGATCTAGCAATCCACTCAGCCTCACAAGGCCTTAATAGCAGCACAGCCTTTCCTCACCTGCACCCTGCTCTCTCAGCTGTGTGCAAGATTCTGCCTAAGCAGAAGTAACTGATGAACCAAGGGTCTTAGTGGCCTTCAAATTAGCTTCAAAAATAAATAAAGCAAGGCCTATCAGCCATTTAAGCTTTTTTTCAGCTCCATTTATTTAAAGTATCCTTTCAGATAGCTATTATCACCCCTGAAATAGATTTACCCAGTAATTAGCTCTAGCTTGACAAATCATTTGGGTCCAATTTGCATTAATTTCTTCCACAGAACAAAACAACAAGGGAGTAAGTTCCACATTCCTTTAGTTTGTTCTGTGAATACTATTGTTTCTATCCCAGTAAAGTTTGAATAAGAAAATGATTATTCATAACAAAGGACCTTAAGATAGACTGGATTTGGTAAGTGATCTAGTCTGTTAAAAATGATTCAGCCTCCCAGACCATAGAATTGATTGAGATGTAAGGGACTTCTAAAGGTCACCTAGTCCAACTCCCCTGCAGTGGACAGGGACACTTGCAGCCAGATGAGGTTGCTCAGAGCCCTGTCCAGCCTGACCTTGAATGCCTCCAGGGATGGGGTGTCCACCACCTCTTTGGTCAACTAATTCCAGTGTCTCACCACCCTTGCTATAAAAAAAAAAAAATTTCTTCCTTATATCCAATCTAAATCTCCCCTCTTTTAGTCTGAAACTATTTCCCCTTCTCGTCTCACAACTCCCTTGTTCCAAATGCTTAAATTGTAGGGGAAAAAATGAAGTGGCTTAACTATCAATTTTCTAGCAAAGCTATTAAAGCTGAATATCTATGAATTCAGGCCCTATAGAGTAGGAGGAATGATTACAGAAAAGTATACCTGCTTGAATCCTTACTCTGTGGGATACTGTATAGCTCCCAACTCTCCAGCTCAACTGTTGCAAGAGCTAATTACTCTCCCTAGCTCAAAAGGTTTCAAAAATCCAGAGAATTTAACAAGCAAGGAATGAAAAGAGACCTGCAGATAACCAAATGAGTTAACACATCAGAAAGCAATTGTGATGTTGTCTATTATAAGCAGGTGGTTAACCACAGATGTTTACTATCCCTGCCTATAGCAGGGAGGTTGGAACTAGATGATAAAGGTTCCTTCCAACCCAAACCATTCTATGATTACTTGATTGCTACAAGCATCCTCTGACTTCTGCATAGGTGGCAAGTGTTCTGTTAACAGCTATTAAAAGCTGTTGACACCAACCTACTGTCCATCATTGTTTCATAATAGACTTTATTCATGCATCTGTTGAACATGATAGTTCAGCCCCATGAAATTCTTATATTTAATACACATTTAAATTAATCTTGATTCCCTGCTTTAGGAATATTCTTTGATTTTATGCTGAGATGGTGCCTCTTAATGGGCAAAGAGAAGTACAAAATCTGCAGTCCTGATGTTGTTAACAGTGTACAGAATCCATGCTTACCAAAAACACTACGGGTTTAAAAAGGCCTACATGTTTAACTAAACCAGGTGGCTTCCAGTACAGCAGCTTCTTGGGGGAAGATGCTCCTTACCATATTAATTCTTCCTCCTCACACACTGTTTATTGCTTTATGCCTTGATCACATGAGCACATACTCAATTTCACAGCATTATTCCCAATGACATCTTGCATGGTGTGAAGTTGCAGGACCACAGTCTTACCCAAGAACAATTCCTTTGCTGAGTTAACTCTTAGTAACAAAGTTTCTATGATAATAGAAAGATAGTGGGGAAATTAAAAGGTTACAAAGTACTTATTCTCAAACCTGATGGATCAAATGAGATGTCTGACATCAAACACTTCTGTATTATTCAAAAAAAAAAGTTATACACAGTCACAGAATGCCTAGCAGCACCCATTCCCCAATGTTCTAGGCTATAGTTTGACTACCCTCATAACACCAATGGCAAGAACAGTAATAACAGCACAGCAGCAAGATCCCAGGCTGCAGCAAGTGAGGATTCACTCACCTACAACAGCAGTAGGCACAGAAATAAAGGAAAGAAGCTGCTTACCTTCAGAAAGCCTCAGGTACACAGGGATCTCCAGAGAGATACCCTTCCCTCCCCTGCTAACCCTTACATGAGGTCTGGGATGGGGTGGATCCTGGCTCTAGCCCTTCCAGTCACTCAGGTGCATTGCTTGCACCTGAGCTTCCCTGGGTTGGTCCTGCCTTCCTAGCAGGTGCTCAGCCACTGGTTCAAGCTGTCACCTAGTGTTTCTGCTACAGCCCTCAAACCTGACAATGCTCTGAGGACCACAGTGTGTCTGTCACCTATTTCCACCCGCACTCCCCAAAAGTGGCTCAATATTGTTAGCAGTTCTGTGGTTCAACATCTGAAGTCTATCTGCAAACTCTGCTTGCGAACTCTATGTGTTGAAGTAAAAGGTTTCTTCACATGCTATTTTTTTTTCTGAAAAATAGGGTTTGCATTTGTACTAAGAGAAAACATTAAGAAAAATGCAATTAGAATAAAGAAAATACCACAAAAAATATGTAAAAGTATGTGGAAAAAAAATAAATGAACGTAAAAGAAAATGACTAATCCAATTTAAAGGATAAAGCTTGTTTTGTCACCACCACTGACAGGCTCTGTGATACGTAGGACACCGTGAACTTAAACCAGGATGATTATTCACACTTTTTTGTTGTTTGGCAGTGGGCAAATGCTCATTTTCCATCCACTGATTATCCTACTGCATTTTTAGGCTTGGCTACTCTTCAGCTCCTGCAGCAATGTCAGGAACATCCCCACCTGCAATACAGTTAACAAAACAGATGTGGGTTCTATTTGTTCTTATGCACATGCTTAATTTTATAGTGCTGAGAACAGTCTGAGGCTGTTAACAGTCAGCAAGATCAGTGCAATTATTTATGTCTGTACAATTAACAGAGCTCTATGCAGATTTTGAGGGTCTTTTTTTAGTCACACTTTTGCTCCAAATCGTTAGTAACATTGTAGAACTGCATAAATATAGATAGAGATGATAATAGAACTGGAGTGGGGCAGAAAAAAAAAAAAAAAAAAAGCTTTCCTGACAAGCACGCTCACTTTTTTTTTTTTCCTTTTAATTTTAAATAAAGCTGTCTGTGAATTTGAGCCTAGGGAGACCTTCATTAAAATCAATTAATCAGCCAGCCTCTCCGCTGAATAGCTTTCCGGAGACAAAAAGTCAAAATAGGTTTCAGGAGCGCAGTGCCATCCTCCCCTGCGCTCTCCGAGCCCGCGGGCCGTGCTGTGCTGTTACAGCGCTGCCCCCGGGCATCTCGCTACCCGCCGAGGCCTGGCCCGCCCGCAGGTGCCCCAGGCCCCGCGCAGGTGAGCGCCGGGTCCCGCGGCCTCGCCTCTCTTCAGCCACCTGGCTGCGTGACCCTGGCCGAGGGCTCCCTGTGCTTTCAGATGCGGCTGAGGCGGCGGCTGTATGCGGAGCGCCCCGCCGCAGCCCGCTCCCTCACCTCGGCGCCCCCCGAGGGGGGAAAGTTGGCGGCCGAGCGCGCCCTCGCCTCCCCGCCCTCAGCTCCGTGCCGCCGCTTCCGCCACCCCCGCGCTGAGCCC